>OZ023167.1:32701475-32771475 GCA_963678695.2 Diplodus puntazzo | reverse complement strand
ACTCTGCCACGCTGCA
The DNA here is from genome assembly GCA_963678695.2 of Diplodus puntazzo. Taxonomy (NCBI): domain Eukaryota; kingdom Metazoa; phylum Chordata; class Actinopteri; order Spariformes; family Sparidae; genus Diplodus; species Diplodus puntazzo. The sequence goes on along the minus strand of OZ023167.1, from coordinate 32,771,459 downwards.
CTGACACAAAATAATATTCATAACCAACATCATCCATATTTTCCACCCTGTGTGACTGTGACTTTCCTCCTGTGGTTGATGATGTTTCTGTTCAGAGGATTTAAGCTGCTGCAGACTGAACTTCTCTCACAGCTTCATATTTCATCTGTTTTCTTCTCATGTGAAAACATAAAGTCTCTGATCACCGTCATCATTGCTGACCTCACTGAGACACTTTCACATCATCCACTAATTACCGTATTGACCCGAATATAGGACGAGGTTTTTTTCGATGAAAATTATGTGAAAAAGTGAGGTCGTCTTATAATCGGGGTCTAACTGTTGACACATGCTAATAGTTGTCTGGGTCGCTACACGACCGCAACGGCAGAGGGCGCCAGCTTATTGTAGAGACGTCACTGTGGCTGGGGTTATCTGTCAATCACAGCGGAGAAGAAGTGACAGGAGATGAAAAATGGAGAGACGCAGTGATTGTACGGAGAAAAGTGGATTAAAAGTGGGGCAAGTTAACGGTTCATCTGAGGCAGAGCTATGATGCTAATTTTAAGATAATGGTGGTCAATGCAGCGGAGGCGCCAAACAACTGTCAGCCAGCCAAGAAATGTGGAGTTACGGAGTGTAACGTCAGGAGATGGTGGGTCCAAAAAGACCGTCTGAAAACGCTAACAGTAAGAGAAAAGCTTATCGTGGTCCACTAAGTGGCCGCTTCCAAGAGATTGCAAGAGGGGATGTGAGTTTGTTATTGAGAAACAAATTTTGGTTGTCTTTTTCTGAAGATTAGTCTTGAAAAGACGGGTCGTCTTATAATCAGGGTCGTCCAATATTCGGGTCAATACGGTAACTGTTCACAGACCCTGACACAGAAATGTGTGATTTACATGATTAACAGTAGCCCCATTCACACTGCCCTCCGAGACCGGGAATCATGCACCGATTCTCCGCATCGTCGTCTTTGTGAAAGTTTCAGATGTGGAGAGAGGGACGGTTTCGCTGTGGCTCCAATCACAGTCTGATGGTGTTCAGTTTGATGGTGTTCACAGTCTGATGGTGTTCATAGTCTGATGGTGTTCAGTTTGATGGTGTTCAGTTTGATGGTGTTCACAGTCCGATGGTGTTCAGTTTGATGGTGTTCACAGTCTGATGGTGTTCACAGTCTGATGGTGTTCACAATCTGATGGTGTTCAGTTTGATGGTGTTCACAGTCCGATGGTGTTCAGTTTGATGGTGTTCACAGTCTGATGGTGTTCATAGTCTGATGGTGTTCAGTCTGATGGTGTTCAGTTTGATGGTGTTCACAGTCTGATGGTGTTCAGTTTGATGGTGTTCAGTCTGATGGTGTTCACAGTCTGATGGTGTTCAGTCTGATGGTGTTCAGTCTGATGGTGTTCAGTTTGATGGTGTTCACAGTCTGATGGTGTTCAGTTTGATGGTGTTCAGTTTGATGGTGTTCACAGTCCGATGGTGTTCAGTTTGATGGTGTTCACAGTCTGATGGTGTTCAGTTTGATGGTGTTCAGTCTGATGGTGTTCAGTTTGATGGTGTTCACAGTCTGATGGTGTTCAGTTTGATGGTGTTCAGTCTGATGGTGTTCAGTTTGATGGTGTTCACAGTCTGATGGTGTTCATAGTCTGATGGTGTTCAGTCTGATGGTGTTCACAGTCTGATGGTGTTCACAGTCTGATGGTGTTCAGTCTGATGGTGTTCAGTCTGATGGTGTTCACAGTCTGATGGTGTTCATAGTCTGATGGTGTTCAGTCTGATGGTGTTCAGTTTGATGGTGTTCACAATCTGATGGTGTTCAGTTTGATGGTGTTCAGTTTGATGGTGTTCACAGTCCGATGGTGTTCAGTTTGATGGTGTTCACAGTCCGATGGTGTTCAGTTTGATGGTGTTCACAGTCCGATGGTGTTCAGTTTGATGGTGTTCACAGTCTGATGGTGTTCAGTCTGATGGTGTTCACAGTCTGATGGTGTTCACAATCTGATGGTGTTCAGTTTGATGGTATTCACAGTCTGATGGTGTTCAGTTTGATGGTGTTCAGTTTGATGGTGTTCACAGTCTGATGGTGTTCACAGTCTGATGGTGTTCAGTTTGATGGTGTTCACAGTCCGATGGTGTTCAGTTTGATGGTGTTCACAGTCCGAAGGTGTTCAGTTTGATGGTGTTCACAGTCTGATGGTGTTCAGTTTGATGGTGTTCAGTTTGATGGTGTTCACAGTCTGATGGTGTTCAGTCTGATGGTGTTCAGTTTGATGGTGTTCACAGTCCGATGGTGTTCAGTTTGACGGTGTTCACAGTCTGATGGCGTTCACAGTCTGATGGTGTTCATAGTCTGATGGTGTTCAGTCTGATGGTGTTCAGTCTGATGGTGTTCAGTCTGATGGTGTTCAGTTTGATGGTGTTCACACACTGATGGTGTTCACAGTCTGATGGCGTTCACAGTCCGATGATGTTCAGTTTGATGGTGTTCAGTTTGATGGTGTTCACAGTCTGATGGTGTTCACAGTCTGATGGTGTTCATAGTCTGATGGTGTTCATAGTCTGATGGTGTTCCTCTCTCTGAATCCCAAACTGCTCCTGATGTGCTGGTCGGCACTTTGCATGGCAGCCGCCACCATCAGTATATGAATGTATGTATGAATTACTATAAGACGCTTTGGACAAAAAAAAGTGTCTGCTGAATGTAAACGATTTGTAACCAAACTGTAAAAACCTGTCAGCTTGATCTTCTATCAGCTGCTCACAGTAACGACACATTTACTCAGCTGGAGTTCATTAACACTGTGAACAGAGAGGAAACTTGAAGCACCACTTCATTTTACTCCGCCTCGTTTTACTCCGCTTTAGAATGTTTATTAATTTTATTTTTTTGAAAATATATCATTTTTATATTATCTACTATTACATTTAATTTTAGTTACATTTTCTCCCGATCAATTTTATTTGAACTTTTAATCCATACTAGTCAAATGAATGTTCTCTGCTGTCTGAAGGATTCAAACTCTGATACAGATGTTCTAATGAAGTCTGTTTGACAAAATGAAGAGTGGACGATCATTAATAAAGTCCAGAGCTGTCAGCGGTATCACTCCACATGTTCAATGTGTCTGGTTAATAGACATGACTGATGTCTATTACAATATATGAATACATGTGACATTATTGATCAGTTTTCCACTTTGAAGTTTGAACATACCTCACAATGCTGGTCAGAAATAATAACTGTATATTTTCTGATCATCAGTGTCTCTACAGAGATCTGACCTTGGAGCTGCTGAGGTGTGGACAGGAAGTTTACACTGTGAGTGACATCCTCAAAACACAAGACACAGCCTGTATCACACTCTGAGGAACATGGAGACCAACCAGTGATTTACTGACCTTCAGTCAGTTTAATTCTTTTATTGTGAAGCTGTTAAGTCCCAAACAAAGAGCTCTGTTCCTCCTCACATGTTCACTGTGTTCTCCACCTACAGTCAGCTGTGTTCCCACAGGAAGTCAATATAAAGTTCACATTCACTCAAAACACATGATCCAGTTTACAGACCGCACCCGACATCACGTTGTGAGACACGTTCAGTCACGTTCAGAGGACGCCCTCTGTCGTCTTTACCCACCATGTGTCCTGAGGATTTACAGTGAGGTCACTCAGTAACACTATTTATTATAAGAACATTTACCTGGTGTTTCATGTAAAACATGGATATAAACACAAATCAGACTGAAGCAGCCACAGAGCTACAAAGCATGAACTGATCCTCCTCAGTCTGCCTACAAGAATTCTACCTACTATAGCAGTTCAACTAAAGTGACACCAGGAGCCAATCATGAGGCTGGTTGACACACAGCTGTTAAACTCAGGTGTGATTAATGGATTTATATTATCTCTCACAGATGTCACCTGATGGCCAACAAACGGTTAATGGTTCTTAGTTTCAGTGACAAAATGAGCGGTGATAAATATCATCCATCAATGATGTTAAAGACTTTCAAGGAGCCATTTTGTGCCAACATGTTAGCCTGTTAGCTCCCTGCAGTTCACTATGAGAACAGAGACCGAGTTCTAATTTAAATTCACACTGATTTTAGAAACAACGTGTCCTTCCTCTCATTATTAGCTGCAGATTTCATCAGCTGTAACTAGCCAGTGTAGCTAGCTAGCCAGAGATGCTGGCATTAGCTTCATGAGTTGGTTGAAATCAGACTCATGTTGAGGTTTAGTGGTTTCTATCAGACTTGTTTTAAAATAACAACCATGGGGAAAAAAAGCTTAATGTACTTGATGGATACAGACTTTTTTTTATGCTAAAAGACAAACGCTGAGCTAACAGAGCCAACAGTTAGCATCATCAGCTGTGTTGTTGTATCAGGTTTGCTGCTCCTAATATTATAAATATGATAAAATATCAAATGTGACATTATCTAAAAAACATCTGAGTTTCCTGTGTGTTTGTGTTGTGATGACTGAGTCTATTGTTGGTCTCTCACAGGTTTAACACGTCGATTGAAAGTGTTAATAATAAACTGAAGCTCTGTCTCTTCATGATCACTGACACCAGATCTAACACACTGTGTGTGTGTGTGTGTGTGTGTGTGTGTGTGTGCTTTAAATAGATGTGTAGCTGAGCTGAAAATATCTCTCAGTGATGTGATGATGTCAACATTTGACCTGTTATTAAAAGAAGACTGAATAAATACAGACTGAATTATATCTGATTGTCTCTTTATGAACTGTGTTTTCATCCACATCAGATGTTTCATGAGTGAAGCATTAATTCTGAAGTGTGACCTGAAAACACGTCACAACTCTGATGTCTCTGAAAATACATTAATCAAGGAGTCTGGTTTAGACCTGCTCCATCTGATAAGGGTCATGACGTGACTTTTGCTGTGAATTGGCACTATACACACAAAGATAAAGATAAAGATTGCCTGGTTGATTGATTGATTGATTGATTGATTGATTGATTGATTGATTGATTGATTGATTGATTGATTGATTGATTGATAGATTGGCCCCTGGGTAGAGAGAGCAAACAACTGAGTGAAAATAATCAGGGAGCACAGCTTGGTCGGATTACAGTCATAGTTTGACTCTGCTACTCAATCAAACAGCTGCAATTGTCCGAGTATACATGCCGGTGAGAAAATTTAATTACTCGCTGAAGCATTTCATACCCGGTACGATAGGTGGCGCTGTACTCATTTCAACTAGTGGTAACAGAACCACCTCCGGCTGACCTCTTTACGTCACCAGCAACAACAAACTCTGCCTCGGCATTCCAGAAAGATGGCGTACGAAGAGCGAGACGAAGCTACATCTTTGTACATTTACTATATGGTGCACATGATAATTACACAAACTAGATGCACAATGGTGCGCTTGCTTGCGGTGATTTCAGAGGAGAGCCGCCGCCGCCGCCGTCGTCCTTCTACCTCTGGCTCACGGCCCCGGGAAAAAAATCTCGAGCCCATCAGATGGAACGTATACATGCAGGAGTAATGCGACTATCAATCGAATAATCTAGGTGTTTCAATCCGACTATGAGAAATCCGACCCGGTCTGATTTCAGTCAGACTAAGGTGTTCACATGCATCTTAAAAATCCGATCATAGTCGGACTAACCCAGTAATTCAGTTTTCTTGAGTGTCATATAAACGCACTGACTGACTCTCCTCTTTAGTTGGTTACAGCTCTACATTAAAGTTACTTAAGTCACAAACTGTTCACCCTTTTTCTTTATTTTCTTCATTACATCGTCTCTGAACAAAATATTAGCTCAGAGCAACTAAAGCACGATAAAATGTTTTCTGGTCACATTGAGGCAGTTTGACTTCAGTTCAGGCACAAACAGGAAAGATTATTTTCTGGGTTTGATAATAAAACATCAGCTGTGACTCAGAATAACGTCACTGACAAATATCTTTAAAATGTATTTGACTTAAACTTTACTTAAAGACTGTGTGTGTGTGTGTGTGTGTGTGTGTGTCTGTGTGTCTGTGTTTGAGTTTGTGTGTATGTGTGTGTTTAGAGTCGGTGTCATCACAGGCAGGAAACAGAAACAGCAGTCAATAACAGTTATACAGACAGTCCGTGCACACACACACACACACACACACACACACACACACACACACACACACACAGTGTCTGTGTGTGTGTGGCCTCTACCACACAGGAAGTCTGAAACAATACATGAGATCTACGATGAAGGGAAACCTCCTCATTCACCTCTTTTCTTAGTAAATGAGAGTCAGATGTGTGAGGAAGGACAGACCCCCGCCCATCCTGCTCTGCTGGGGAGGTGGGACAACACACACACACACACACACACACACACACACACACACACACACACACACACACACACACACACACACACACACACACAGGAAGTTTAACATTCCTCCATCAGAGTCGGGCAGCTGAGATGCAGCTCACATTCATTCATCAGTGAACGGCTACAGTCACTGTTAGAAACTGTGGATTCATCTAACAGGATTTATTTCCCTCCTGCTCCTCTGATGCTCTGAGTCTCGTCTGACAGGAGCTCTTTATGAGAGACGCGTCGTGGTGCCCTGCAGCCGGCCTGTCAGGAGCAGGACTCTCCTGAACAAAGACAATCCTCCTCTCAGACACAGACTCCCTGACAACTGCTTCAGCTTCCTGCTGACATCCGATTTGCTCTGATTGGTTCCCATGACCAAACTGAGGCCACGCTGAGGCTTAACACTGAGGCTTTTATTGTGAAACAGGCTGAAGACTGAAGATTTTATTGTGAAATAGTCTGTGGTTTCATTCTGCTTTCTATGTGTGACAGTAAACATCAGTTTCAGGTGAGACAGTGAGGAGCCTCTGTGGTCAGAACAGGTATAATTAAACTGGACCTGCAGCGGCCGCAGTTTGTTGCGTCTCAGTAAGCAGTCAGCTGTTTCAGGTCAGACACATACACTCATCACATTTTCTCTGGTAAATATCTCAAACAGTTTCTGTGGACAGGAAAATATTTCTCCCACATTTGAGCACAAACCTGTGTTGGTGATCGTTTCTCCTTTTCTCTCACATCTTTGACCTCATCTGGCAAAAAAATGCTCAAGTATTTAGAATTCTGTAGAATTCTGGCTGCCGACCCAGTGACCTTCACCGTCATGTCTCTCAGTGATCGTCTGTCCTGTGTAACTCTCCTTACAGCTGTGAACTCACCAAGCTGACTCTGTTTGTCCCAGCAGCGGGTTGCCAGGTTGGACAGTTGTCGGTATTTTTCTGCCAGTTGCAGTTTGCCGTTACAGAGTCGAGGTCGTCGGGCCAGACTCTCCTCAGCTAAACTCCGATTGGTCGTCAGCAGCATCTCTCTGTCCATCTGCAGCTCCTGAAACTGAACACAGACACAAATCAACACACGTCCCATGAGGAGCTGAGACGTCCACACAGTGCTCCATCTTTACAGAGGCACTGGTCTTCACTGATGCTCTTTTAAGGCAACCAATCACCTATCAGATTAGGCACCACTTGTGATCTAACGCCATGGTAACTCTTAGATTGTTCCCAAGTGCATGTAAAACCTTCAGAGGCACGGAGCACATCAGAGACACGCCAGCCAGGTGTGGGTCTCATTAGCAACTTCTTCATTAGTCCCCCCTGCTACGACTAGGGGTGGGGAAAAATTCCGATTCTTTGGTGCATCACGATTGTCACTAAAATGATTATGTCTCGATGCAGATAAGTTAATAGTCGGAATTTTAAAACTGAAATTAGTTTGCCCGCTGCAACATTCAGTTCGCCCGCTGCAGAGCGCTACAGAAAGCGCCTCCTGATTCTCTGCTGTACACGCATGCGCACCGAACACACATGCGCATCTTGTTTATGTTTGAGCGGCGACAAAATGGCTGCACTGGTTAGCACCAAGCCTATAAGACCAGCACCGACTTCTTAGAAAGCTACTGTATGGCAGCATTTTGAGTTCCATGAAGTCGAGGGGAAAATTGAATAGACCTACAGAGTTTGTAAGGTGTGTGGAACTCAACTTAAATACTTTAGCAACACAACTCATTTGAGAAACCACCTTCCGGGATACCACCCAGAGTTGGGAGGAAAGCAGCGACCTGTTGCAGATGCCAGCCAGAGAACGATCGAGAAGGCGGTGGCACAGCTTCAACCGAACTCAGAGAGCGAAGCGGATTACCAAATCCATTGCAAGTTTTATTGCATTGGATTTAAGACTGTATTCAGTTGTGGAGAACGTGGGTTTTCGGACGATGGTGTTCACTCTAGAGCCAAGATACAAAATACCATCTCGGCGTAACTTCACTGACAGCCACACTGACACTCTGCAGGGAAACTAAAACAGAGGGTTTGGACACTTTGATGAAAGCAGGCAGGTAAGTAGCCATTTTAGTATGAGAGCTGATACATAGGCCCATAATGTGTTGAAATGCAAGCTGCATTGATTATTGCATTGAAAGCTTTTTTTTTATGTTTATATAAGCTACAGTATATATAGTATATAAGCTAAGGTAATTAATCTTTTGATTTTTTAAATGATCATCACAAAAGTAGGAAGTGATTAGCAAACTCTGAGTAGCAAACTCAGATTTAATATATTATTATTATTTTTTTAAATCATGCATGGAAATGTTCACAAAAAATTGTTGCATCGAGATGCATCAAATCGTGATTCCCACCCCTAGCTACAACATACAGACAGAACATTATGACCACCTGCCTAATACTGTGTTGGTCCCCTTTTGCTGCCCAAACAACAAGTTGCAAGGTGGGCCTCCATGGATCAGACTTGTTTGTCCACCACATCCCACAGACGCTCAATTGGATTGAGATCTGGGGAAATTTGAGGCCAAGTCAACACCTCAAACTCGTTGCTGTGCTCCTCAAACCATCCTGAACCATTGAGACCGTAAAGAAGAGCAGATCGTCTGGACACTACGGGAATGTTTCTCATGATGTTAGCATAGCATTAGCCAATGTCAATCATAATCATACTTTAGGCTTTGTGTCATGCAGTGACATCGGCGTGTTAGACGGTGACATCAGCGTGTTAGACGGTGACATCAGCGTGTTGGACATGACATCGGCGCGTTAGATGGTGACATCAGCGCGTTAGACGTGACATCAGCGTGTTAGACGCTGACAGCAGCGCGTTAGAAAGTGACATCAGCGCATTAGACGGTGACATCAGCGCGTTAGACGTGACATCAGCGTGTTAGACGCTGACATCAGCGCGTTAGACGCTGACAGCAGCGCGTTAGATGGTGACATCAGCGTGTTAGACGGTGACATCAGCGTGTAAGACTGTGTGTGATCTCTGTGTTGAACCCTGTGCGTCTCTAATATAACATGTTGGTGTAACGGAGCCTGAAACAGTCGGATCTAGAGTTAAAGGAAACATCTCTGGAGGTTTGTGTGTTCAGCTGCAGCTGGGTGTCGTCGCCATGCTGATGGGGGATGTATGGATGTATATCTGTGCGTATGTGGGGGAGGGGCAGTATCCACTGTCACTGGACCACATGAGCTCAGACCATAAATGATTAAATGAAGGCTGCTCCCTGTAAGTGTTTTAGAACAATACCAATAGTCAAAGGAACAGTCTGTAGAAATCTGAGTGTGTCTGTCAGAAATCTTCTTCCTCTTCCTCTTCTTCTTCTTCTGCTTCTGATTCTGACAGCCTGACACCGTATCATCCAGTCCTGAATTCTGCATCTGTCTCACATTTTACGGGTCAGCAGGAGAAAGTGAGAGTCCCACATTGAGAGGAATTTACAGAATGTGGTCTGAAGAAGGTCCGGGAACAGAGAGAGGGTTAACAAATCAACATTTACTTTTCTGCAGGCGCCATTTGTGTGTTTCCTTTCTTTGTGCTGTTATTTTGTTCGCTTAGCTTTGGCTCAGGAGGTGGAGCGGGTCGTCGCTGGTTCGAATCCCTGGCTCCTAAACAGCTCCTGAACAGCTCCTGATGAGAACTTTGCACCTTGCATGGTGTGTGTGTGTGTGTGTGTGTGTGTGTGTGTGTGTGTGTGTGTGTGTGTGAGTGTGATTGGTGAATTTGTTGTAAAGTGCTTTGAGTGGTCAGCTGACTGTAGAAATGCAGGTTGATATGCTGCATAGACAAAGACACTTGTAAACCTGACGTGAGGACGTATGATGGACACGCACCAGGCAGGGAGGTGACAGCTGATCTGTCTCCCCTCTCTGGTGGGGAGACAGGTGAGGTTGTTGTCAGAGCGACATCAGGAAGTGGTGATAAACACAGCGGTGAGCTGCTGAGGATTGTCTGATATCCTCCCTGCTGCAGTCAGCAACAGTACAACTACTGTGGGGACTCACTTCCACTACAGACGCCTCACATCATCGTCCATCACCATGTTTTCACTGAGGCCATCGGCCAATCACACTCATTAATGTCTGAACCAAACACATGCAGAGGGCAGAAGACAAGGCAGAAGAAGAAGCAACAACAACAAAGAAGCAGAAGAAGAGAAAAAGGCAGAAGAAGCAGAAGAAGAAGAAGAGGAGGTAACAGCGTAGTCAGTTTGAAGCTTCAGTCCAGCTGCATTCAAACAGCTGTCTTCATTATTTCCTCCTCCAGTGACACCGTGAGCTCCGACTGTTCCTCTGCTGTATCATCACACCTACTGTGAAAGAAATGCAGTTCAACAGAAGAGACGGTCTTTTCTGTTGGAGGACCCCCAAAGAGCAAAACTCATCAAAATGGGGCCCTGACACCCTGTGTGTGTGTGTGTGTGTGTGTGTGTGTGTGTGTGTGTCTCTCTGAGTCAGGCTCGTAGAATTCCTTTTAAAAAATCCTTCAATTTGAATGTGACATGTTTACAAACCAACACACACTCAGGACAGAACAGAACCGGATGTGTTCTGATCCAACGCTCAGTTCTGCATTAATAGAAATACGTCAAGACGCAATTTACTGCAGCAGAATTCTTCAGACTGAGCTCTGCTCTTCAGTCTTCACAGGGAGATGACTGAGGACGACCCGCTGATAAAGTTGAAGTGTTGTTATAGGAAGTGAAGTGTAGTCAGAGGAGGTGAAGTGTAGTTAGAGGAGCTGAGTGTAGTCAGAGGAGCTGAGTGTAGTCAGAGGAGCTGAAGTGTAGTCAGAGGAGCTGAAGTGTAGTCAGAGGAGCTGAAGTGTAGTCAGAGGAGCTGAGTGTAGTCAGAGGAGCTGAAGTGTAGTCAGAGGAGCTGAAGTGTAGTCAGAGGAGCTGAAGTGTAGTCAGAGGAGCTGAGTGTAGTCAGAGGAGCTGAAGTGTAGTCAGAGGAGCTGAAGTGTAGCCAGTGGAGCTGAAGTGTAGTTAAAGGAGCTGAAGTGTAGTCAGAAGAGCTGAAGTGTAGTCAGAGGAGCTGAAGTGTAGTTAAAGGAGCTGAAGCGTAGCCAGAGGAGTTGAAGTGTAGTTAGAAGGCGGAGCAGCGTCTGTCCTCCCGCCTGTCCTACCGACTCTTCCTCACATTTCTGCCCGAAAAACAGCGTCCGTCACCGGCAAAAACCTTTAACTCATTCAAGTGGTTTTGTTGATAGAAATCACCGCGACGGTCAGCCCTCCCGACCGAGACTTCAGTGAACTTTCCCCCAGAAAACTGCCTCCATCACCGCGAGTGACAGAGTCACACAGCGACCTGTTTACTGATGGCGATTATGTAATTATGCAATTTAGCGCGAAACACGAAACTCTTTCACCTTTCAGGATGTTTAGGGGGCTGGGTTCTCAATCACTACACATTATGAACGGTCCGCGGGTTTAGAGTGACGGGGGGACACCTGGGAAACACCCTGACGTCATCATCATGACGTGTACCGTCACGTCTCTTTAGGAGCGGCAGCGTAGCTTTCTGTGTGAATTACATGGCGGTTCGTCTTTATTCCAGCAGTGCTTCACTCTGTGTGAATGACCAACGGCGGAGAATTGACGAACCGCTGCTGCGGCGTTAATGCAGCGCCTCTGTGTGAGAGGGGCTATTCTCAGCCTCCGCAGGTACTACCACTTCCTGTTTGGGACGACGCGTCGACGCAAATTATTCATGTCGACGAATTTATGTTGTCGATTACGTCGACGCGTTGTCCCAGCCCTACATCAGAGGAGGTGAAGTGTAGTCAGAGGAGGTGAAGTGTAGTTAGAAGAGCTGAAGCGTAGTCAGAGGAGCTGAAGCATAGTCAGAGGAGCTGAAGTGTAATCAGAGGAGGTGAAGAGTAGTTAGAAGAGCTGAAGCATAGTCAGAGGAGGTGAAGTGTAGTTCGAAGAGCTGAAGTGTAGTCAGAGGAGCTGAAGTGTAGTCAGAGGAGGTGAAGTGTAGTTAGAGGAGCTGAATGTAGGCAGAGGAGCTGAAGCATAGTCAGAGGAGGTGAAGTGTAGTCAGAGGAGGTGAAGTGTAGTTAGAAGAGCTGAAGCGTAGTCAGAGGAGGTGAAGTGTAGTTAGAAGAGCTGAAGTGTAGTCAGAGGAGCTGAAGTGTAGTCAGAGGAGGTGAAGTGTAGTTAGAGGAGCTGAATGTAGGCAGAGGAGCTGAAGCATAGTCAGAGGAGCTGAAGTGTAGTCAGAGGAGGTGAAGTGTAGTTAGAAGAGCTGAAGCGTAGTCAGAAGAGCTGAAGCGTAGTCAGAGGAGGTGAAGTGTAGTTAGAAGAGCTGAAGTGTAGTCAGAGGAGCTGAAGTGTAATCAGAGGAGGTGAAGTGTAGTCAGAGGAGGTGAAGTGTAGTTAGAGGAGCTGAGTGTAGTCAGAGGAGCTGAAGTGTAGTCAGAGGAGCTGAAGTGTAGCCAGGGGAGCTGAAGTGTAGTTAAAGGAGCTGAAGTGTAGTCAGAAGAGCTGAAGTGTAGTCAGAGGAGCTGAGGTGTAGTTAAAGGAGCTGAAGCATAGTCAGAGGAGTTAACTGTAGTTAGAAGAGCTGAAGTGTAGTCAGAGGAGTTGAAGTGTAGTTAGAAGAGCTGACATGTAGTTAGAGATGAAGTGTAGTTAGGGGAGCTGAAGTGTAGTTAAAGGAGCTGAAGTGTAGTCAGAGGAGCTGAAGTGTAGTTAGAAGAGCTGAAGTGTAGTCAGAGGAGTTGAAGTGTAGTTAGAAGAGCTGAAGTGTAGTTAGAGGTGAAGTGTAGTTAGGGGAGGTGAAGTGTAGTTAGAGGTGAAGTGTAGTTAGAGGTGAAGTGTAGTTAGGTGAGCTGAAGTGTAGTTAGAAGAGCTGCAGTGTAGTCAGAGGAGCTGAAGTGTAGTTAAAGGAGTTGAAGTGCTGCCAGGTCAGAACACATTGTAAACCTGTGATGTTGTCTGTAGTCCTCCTCCTCGGGTGCTCTACATCTATAATAGTATAAATCTGCCGGATAATCAAACACTGTATTGGCAGATTCTTAAATGGACCCGAGCCACATAACGGTGCGTGTGGGGTCTTCAGCAGCAGCTCGACCGGAACCAACGAGATTAAAATGAAGATTAAAATGGACAAATTGATTTAATAAATCTTCTCTGTGTCACCATCGACTCATAATTTAACCCTGAATATTAAACTGCGGTTTTGTGGACGCCAGAGTGAAATCCGACCACTCGCCACGCAGACAATCGATCAGCCATGAAGCGGATTTACACACACACACACACACACACACACACACACACACACACACACACACACACACAGAGTCAACACAACATAATAATACACAACCATGTTCCCCAGAGAACAGCGACCAGAGCAACACACAGAACACTCTGGTTCTATGGGAACACAGACCGACGGTACCGACGTACCTTTTCATTGAGACGAATGATCTGGTCCATTTTGTCGTCGTTGTGTAAAAGCTCGGTGAGCTCGGTACTGTTCAGAGCTCTGTACCCGTCCGGACAACACTTCAACTCCTTTAAATGCGCCATTTTGTTCTTTAAAGTGCGAAACAGCCCGAAACATAAAGTCCGCACAGCCGTTACATCTCACTCACATCGGAATGTATCAGCCCGCATGGAGCGTTTACACCCCGCAATACAGCGGGAACACTTCCGGCGACACCTTCGCAATAAAACGCTACATCAAGAGCTACACTTCCTGTATACAGCTTCAAAATAAAAGGAAACAGCTACAATTCCTGTATACACCTTCACAATAAAATAAAGAGTCATACCTTCAAAATAAAACAAATAGTCAACAGGTTAACTTTCTGACACCATCAAAATATATGAACAAAAGCTTTTTGTGTCTTCAGAGGAAGCTGCATGTCATCAGATAAACTGCCTCCAGTGATGTCACTCAGTGGCCCAGTTGCATTGTGGGTAATGTAGGCAGCAGGTTTTAAACAGGAAGAAGAATTAAAGGGGTGATATTTCTGGTTCTGCTAAACTTTGAGCCTACATTACCCACAATACAATTGAAAGTGTAAAGTGTTACAGAGACCATCTTCATCATATTATTCATTATTCGTTGCTCCATCAATGTAGGCGGACTGAGTCTGAGAGGTGAAAATAAGCTCATCACATAATCATCTTCATGTGTTTGTTTACTGTCACATCCCTCTTTTCTACTTTCTGAACATTTCATTATCTGAATCGTCTGTTTGGAGATTCCTCCTTGGACTGTCTTCATCCAAACCCACTGATATTCATGAAAGGTCTCAGGCTGGAGCTGCTGACGGCTGACAGCATGTTATTATGTGGTCCGTGTGGAGCAGTAGGACGTGTATGTAGGTCACAGCGGCGTCTGCTTAGGGCGCCACAAACACTACAGGACTGTTCGAACACGTTTGTCCCGTCTGCACTCTGATATCTGGACCGAGTGAGACCGACCTGACACACACACGCTGCCACCAGGCGGCGCTGCAACAACCCGGGTGATAAACACTAAGGAAATGGGTGATGGATGGATGAAGATGGATGTCCATCTACCTTTCTGTTCAAATGACCATAGCCCATTCAAAACAAACCAGCGAAAGAGAATGTATTTGATGATTTATTCGCATTTGTAAATTAAGTTTATTATAAACTGAAAAAACCAAAGAAAACTCTTAAGGACAGAACGAAGTCATCACTCAACACATTTAACACTGGTGGAAATAAGAACATTTACTCAAGTACACTTTCCTCGTCTATTTCCATTTGTGTTACTTTATACTTCTAAGCTACTCCACTGCATTTATTAAAGACTGAACAGAGATGAGTTAAGGTGACTGAATGCACATTGTTCAGGATTAAAACGGTGGTCTGCAATTTCTTCTAGCTGTCTGTTGGGTTTTTGAGTTCTGAGCAGTTTATAAAAAAATGAACATTCCTTTCAAATTTTATCAAAATAATGTTTGAGGCTCAAAGAATGAGATATTTCACTGAAAGTCAAGGATCAGATGTTGTGAGTCAGAACTTTCTGCCTTCCTCTCCTCTCCCATGAATCATGTGACGACCCCTCAGATTAATCTGGTGACCCCGTGGAGGGGCCCAACTCGTATGTTCTGAACCAGTGGACTACCTGTATATGATATGTCTCCACCTGAGTGGCTCCAACAGGAACATGCTGCTCAGACTTTCATGCAGCAGGACTAACGATAGATACTGTCACTGTTGCTGCGGTATGAATGCAGCACTTCAACAGCGGTGTGAGTCTGATCTGGTTTTGTAACATGTCTTTGAGTGTAAGTGTGTCAAACATGATGAGGAAATGAAGTCAGTTTGGTTTCTGACTGCAGCTGAACCACATCAGCTCTTCTGCTGACTGTTCCTCACAGTTTTTGCCAAACAGTGGAAAGATGCTGAAAGTGTGATTTCAGTGGAGAGCGAGCTCATTCTTTAACTCTGGAGTCAGTCATGAACACATTCTGCAACTTTCTAACCATCAAAACCCGTCCTACATAGTGTCTTTCCAAATGTGATCTGTGCAATAAACTGAGACAACTTCGTCATTAATCATCTTTAATACACAACTGCTAAGAAAATAAAAATAATCTGAAGAAACTGAAGGAAACAAAAGAGGCTGAAGAAGAAATAGAGAAAGACGAGAGGAGAACGTGTCATTGACTGTGAGGGTAGAAAAACAGAAAGCTCCAAAAAATACACTTTTAAAAATGTTCTCATGTGCTCATTTCTACTTTTATTTTCAGATTTAACATTTTTGGAGTTACATATTGTTTTTTATGCATCAATTGATGTAAATAAAGTTCAGTGCCTTCAGAGTCACAGCGACCTGCAGAAGGCCGTCAGACATCTGAAATGTTAAAGACAGATCATCAGCAGCCTCAGTGATATTCTATATTGTTCCCATGATGCATCACTCTGTCACTTCCCTCCCTGTCTGTGCCTCTCATGTAAATCTTTAAACTGTGTCACAAAAATAAAATTCAATTCCCATAAACGTCTTGACAATCGGCTGAACTGGTGTTTTTACTGAAAGACGAGGTAACGCTGCGTTTGGCAGGGGACTATTTTCAGCTGCGGATGTACCCACACTGTTGCTGTGGTGACAGCAGGTGACTCAAAATACACAGATGAAAGAGAAGCAACGTGTCAGAGAGGCTCACTCATGGTTCAATAGTTCAGTCATGTGATCTGATGACAATAAGATAAACAATATTTTAAAATATTTAAAAAATACTAAAAATACATGAATTTCATTTCTGTTTGTGTATGGAACAAACAAACAAGACAACAAGTGGTGGATGGAGCCAGGCTATCAGTTTCCCCCTGCTTCAATTCTTTATGCTAAGCTAAGCTAATCACCTCCTGACTCAGCAGCTTCATATCAACACACACACAGAACAGTATAATCAATCTCTGTGTGAAGATCAAAGTATGTAAGGATTTCACTTTTATATTGAATGCAGATAAATAAAAAACAATCAAAGAATAATTTTATTTTGAAAGACCACCGCTGCTGTCTGATCAGTTATAATGAGTCAAATAATGGCTGCTTGGTTGTTCGGTCCGACCTCGTCACCTTCAGACTGTGAACTCTGCAGTTATTATGATGAAGATCAAACCTTCTTCCTCGTCAATGCTGCTCTCTGTCCTCTTCTTCCATCTGCTGTTCTTATGAAACAGACCATCATCTGCTGTATTCTGCCTAATGAATATAAAAGTCTGAAGTGAATCAGTGGTAAAGTTCTATTCACACCTCTGCTGCTCTTATCCCACATCATCGTAGTCTTCATCTTCATCCTGGCCTTCATCTTCATCTCCGAGCTCATCGATGTCGTCGTAGTCCTCTGAGGTGTTGTCTGCTGCCGGATCAGGATCCTGGTACGGTGGAGGAGGAGGGACAAACTTTTCCTCCTCCTCCACCTTCACATAGTCTGCCACATCCTGCTCGTAGTCACCTACGTCCTGCTTGTAGTCGGGCGCAGCCTGCTCGTAGTCGGGCGTAGCCTGCTCGTAGTCGCCTACGTCCTGCTCGTAGTCGGGCGTAGCCTGCTCGTAGTCGCCTACGTCCTGCTCGTAGTCGGGCGCAGCCTGCTCGTAGTCGCCTACGTCCTGCTCGTAGTCGGGCGTAGCCTGCTCATAGTCGCCTACGTCCTGCTCATAGTCGGGTGCAGCCTGCTCGTAGTCGGGCGCAGCCTGTACGTAGTCGGGCGCAGCCTGCTCGTAGTCGGGCGTAGCCTGCTCGTAGTCGCCTACGTCCTGCTCGTAGTCGGGCGTAGCCTGCTCGTAGTCGCCCACATCCTGTCCGAAGTTGTCCTTCACCTGTTCGTAGTCAGGTGTACTCTCCTCGCTGTCGGGTACCTCAGCCAGGTTCTCATAACTCTGGGCCTCTGAAACAGAAAAGTTATCACTTTATACAGATATCAGAGATATCATGAGTTACAGATATCAGTGCAGTGATGTGGTGACAGATTGTATTTTGACAGGGTGACGACAGTGTTTTTTTCTCTGGTGGAGAGAACAAACCTCGATGTGATTATACGTAAAGGTTCACTTTGTCAGAAAGTACCAATTCTCATCTAAAGTCATTCAATAATGAAATACTGAGGTGGCAGCCGGCCCGACCTACAATCCCTAAGCATTGAAATGTAGTGTTAGACTCAACTTTCTTACAAAGTGTGACAATAAGTCACATACATAACTATTCTGTGCCACTAACTGACAGACAGCTATGGAGCTAGAACAGTCTCAATATTATTCACAAATAAATGCAGAGGGAGTTGTATCTGCAAAACCGGATCCGTATCTGTGCTCTAATTTGCAACTTGTATATCATCATTTGTTCATCAACTTAGTATTTTTCAGTGGAAATATATTTGTGAATTTCCACCTATTTGTGTGGATACTTTTGAGACTCTTCTACCGTGCTGTTTTCACACAAAATCCACAAATGCAGGGCGCAGGTGACTCGTAAAATGTCACTTGACTTGTGTCTCGCAAAACAAAATTCACAAATAAATGCAGAGTGATTTGTATCTGTAAATCTAATCCGTGTCTCAGCCAAAAGGATTTGCATCTGTAAATCTGAATCTGTATCTGTGCCCTCTAACTTGTATATCATCATTTGCATATCCATTAGTATTTTTCAGTGGCAATATATTTGTGAATCTTCATCTTTAGCAGACTGTTTTTCCGCACCGTTTCGTGTCACACAATTCACAACTCGTGTGTGTCTTCCAGTAGATGGCGCCAATGCAACATTGATAGACGCTGTTATACTAAACAGAAGAAGAAGAAGAAGAAGAAGACCAAACCAAGTGCTGCCACTGGTTGCCTGCTTGAAGAAGGGGCTAGCTGACTAGTTGCTTCCATGCTGCTATATTCACACTTTATTAATTATGAAAAGTCACTCAGAGCCATAACTGCGGTCAAGCCATCCGTGGTTTGCGTTAGCTTGGTCAAATCAGCTGCACGTTGTTTTCTAGTGCGCGAATCTACTAATATTTACGGTAATCTTAGTGAAGCCGCTGTGAAGAGCTGCTGGTAGTGACTGTGGGGTAATCAGAATCCTTAACAGAGGACAAGATTAAGGATATTTCACCCAACTTTGACGTGGAATAAAAAGCTTATTTTCCATAGGTAATCCAAGATTCATACACTACTGAACTTTGAACTTCCTGGACTATGTGCATGAATAATATGAAGTACTTTTACTGTCATTCCCCTGCTTTACCTGCTTTCTCCCATCCCTGAGACCCGTAACATTAAACATTTACACTGCACTTCTATCATGTTGTGAAATAAAAACTGATGATTTCATAGTGATAGATTTACAAGATTATTTAAAAGTATATGTTATTATTGGTGTATTATGAATGTATAATCATTACAAATCCTCCCTCTCAGCCCCATGTGGGGGTTGGTGTATGTCTTTTTTGTCCTTTTTCTCAAGCTTGAATTTGAGGGTTCTGCCCTGATGTTGCACCTGGAAACTGCTGGAGCTATTCTCCCACTTTGGAGGGCACAGCTCCCAATGCTCCTATCACCACCGGGACCTTTTTGGTCTTCACCTTCTACATCTGTTCAAGTTGTTCCTTCAACTCCTGGTACCTCTTGAACTTTTTGTGCTCCGTCTTCCTGATGTTACTGTCAGCGAGGATTGGCACATCTATCTCAACTGTTCTCTTCTGCTCCAAGTCAACCACAGTCAACGTCTGCTGGCTGATGGTCAGCTGAATTCTCAAGTTTTATCCATGGCCTTATATGCTTGGGGTGTCGTTATGACTGGAAAAAGACTTACTCATGAATCCAAGTTTCAGATTTGCACACTGTTGGAGGAAATACTCCGATCTTTTACTTAACATAAAGGGAGCAATACCACAGTCTAATAATACTTAATTAGAAGTAAATGTCTACATCAAATTTGGGCGAAAAGACTTATTCTTGTTCTCTATTAAGGATTTTGACACAGGATTATTTAAAAAGTACACAGTAAAAATACTTCATACTAGTTATACAAGAAGTCTAGGAAGTACGTGAGAGGAGAGGAGGACGTGAGATTTTGGGTGATTTAAAGGAGAATTATCGGGTCATTTGATCCAACAGAGTCTGACCTGCGGTGAGAAACTGTGTGCGAGGAGGTAAAGGTGGAGTGTCGTCTGCCAGCTTCCTCTCCTGGTACTGGTTGTTCCTGAGAAGACACGAAGACGCACAAAGACACAAAACATGTGACAAAGTCAGAACACAGACACTGTCTCCACAGTCTCAGGCTGAGGTACAATATCTGGATCCTAACTGTTTATTTTGTAACATGAGCATAATAAGAGGAGGGTTGAAGAAAAATGGTTGAGCGACATGTTACTGAAACCAAACCAACCAAAGTTACGGACATATATTCAAATCAGACCTTTGGATGGTCCTGAAGAGGATTTTATGGCCAACTTATACAGAGGTTTAAGGTTTCTGCTACGCAGCTGAGAACAGGAATCTTTCCTCTCAACCCTCAAGAGGGAACATTTAAAAATATCCAGGAGGACAACAGCTCGTGTGAATTATGTGAATTAGGAAACATTGACAATGAATCACATTTCCTTCTGTATCATGATGAGTTCAGAGTTAATGCTCTGAGAGAAATGTTCAACATCCAGAAAGGTTTTGTGTGGCCTGGACGACTACAGAACGACGGGACGGCTGTTTAACTCTCATGCTTATAGCTGGAATCTAAAGTCTGGAACAAACGTCAGGACGGTTTCTGCCGTTCGTCCTCTCCTCTGATCATAACGTCCTCAGACTGGGAATATTATTTGTGCAGGACACAATAATGAAATGAATCAATCAATAAAAAATCTATAGAAGTTAACTAATTAATACTTTATGGTTCTTTGTTGTCATTATAAAAAACAACATTTTGTGGTTTTATGAGAAGTTATTCAGGTTCATCGTTGTGATTTAACACTTTAGCTGTGGATTCAACACAGACATGTTTCACATGTGGAAGAAAAGCAAGATCCGTGTTTTCAACAACACAAGTGAGAAATATTTCACACATCACAAATGTACATGAGTTTAAATATTACGTGGCTCTGAAGTCAGATCTTCTGTGCAGCTGTGAGATTCTGTGTTTGCCTGTGAAATAAACAACAAAAGGTGAAGAAGTTAAATATAACTAAACGTAAAGAACAAACCTGATGTCCAGTCTTTGAGGACAAACAGGAATAAACAGCTTTTCAACATCATTTCAGGGAGTTTCAGTTCACTTTCATGTTTAAGTTGGACAGAATGACACGTCTGATCTCCTCATTATCATATTAACTCACTGAAGTTTCATCACAGCTGACCTCTAATAATAGTCTTAATACAATTATGATTATGTTTCGTCTCACATCAACATTCAGCAGTTTCTCTTCTTCTTCTGCTCTAATTTGTGTTAATCGAGTCCTTTATTGGTTTTTCAGTTACCTAAAGAAAACAGATCTGATCTGAGAGTGAAACTGACCGTCACTTCTCTGTTCTGGAAATTCATCTTTTTACATGAAATGACGGGTTCAGGTTAACAAATGGAGTTGTGTCAGTTTTAAATGACTGACTTGTTGACTTGCCTCCAGCTCATATCAGGCTCATTACAAGAAGCTGAAGCTGCTGTGAGGATTTCACTCCAGAAACCAGTGGTGCTGTTGTTTGTGTGTGAAACCTGTTCCTGGTGATGGAGGTGTGTTTGTCTATGACGCCTCTGTTGTCGTCACATGCGGGACATTGTGTATCGCAGCTCTCTGAGCTTCACGTCAAACTGCTTCTCTCACTCATCGTGTGTGTTTCACTCAGAAGCTAAATGGTTTTTATTCATATAGCCATTCTTTACTTCTCTTCTTTTTTTAACTAGAAGGGTTAGAGGGTTGGAGGGTTAGAGTTTCGGAGGATAATAAAACATGTTGGCTGTTGTGATGTGAAGTTTTGCACACCCTGATTTTAGAGAATCTGAGGTCATTGCATGTAAAATGTTATTTTTAACATTTCCTGGGGTTTGTTATTTTGTACCATTAAGTAATAAAACATTGTGACGCCTCAAGAATATTAAACATGGTTTACATGATGTCTCCTCTTCAGATCTCCTTGTTGTATTTTTATGATAACCAGGGGGAAAGAAGAAGTGTGAGAACAAACAGGAAAAAGAAGTATTTATCTTCTTTTGACATGCAAATGATGGAGCCTCTTCCAGTAACTGTGTCAGGTGTGTCAGATGAGTCCGGACCTACCTGCTCTGAAGAGACACCTGTTGATGAGGAGGAAGATGAGGATGATCACCACCGACACAAAGATGATCCCAACGATCACCCACAGCCACAGATATCTCCTCAGCATCTTCATCCCGCTGCACAGCTCAGAGGAGAAACACAGATATGATCCTGCTGAGACGAGAGCTGCTGCTGCTTTTCAGTTACAGCCGGACGATCGGAAAGACGAGCGTTCACCACTTCCTCTTTCTGACTCAGTCCGCAGGTTATTTCTGTATTTATGTTCTCAGAACAAAACTGACTCTTTAAGATCTCCAGAGACTTTTCACTGTCAAGTCAAGAACCATTCAAGTGTGTCTGAACAGCTTTTAAATGAACAGTTTATTATTTATCACTTCTGTCTCTTATCTGCATGAACAGAATGAAGTTAAAGTTATTTTCTCAGTTTATCAGAGCGCTCCGTGTCCTTGCTGTCAAACTGCTTCCTGACACGTCCCAGGGTTAACAGGGTAAACACAAAATACAACTAGGCGGACAAAAACTGATGATTCACACTGAAGTCTTATTTTAATGATGAGACACATTTCAATATTTTATGACACAAGATGCGCATTGAAATGTTCAATTATTCTAATAAAGTGATTTTCACTGTCAAAGTAAGCCCTTTATTTTAATACTTAATTCTGTTCATTCACTGATCTTAAATAACAATACAATCATTTTTATTATCAATACTTCAGGATTGATTGAAATCCAAAGAGATATTTTACTGTAGCAAACACTCAGAGAGATTCTCACCTTCCAGAGAACAGCTGGATGAATTCAGGCCGACGTCGAGTGTCCTGACACTCTCAGCAGATGGACGATGAAGATGAGGATAATGAAGATGAGGACGATGAAGGTGATGATGATGATGAAGAAGATGATGATGAGGACGATGAGAATGGTATTTATGATTTATGACAGTAGTGATGTGTGTTTCATTTGCATGACAGTTTCTAATTTTCTTATTTTACCAGAGAAACTCTCCTCCCCACCCTCCACCACGCTCCACTGACCACAGTGTGTGTGTGTGTGTGTTTGTGTGTGTGTGTGTGTGTGTGTGTGTGTGTGTGTGTGTGTGTGTGTGTTTGTGTGTGTGTGTGTGTGTTTGTGGGAGATGTTACTCCTCAATTAGTCTCTGTGATGTTAAATGTGTGTAATATTTCACTTGTTTTTGATTGTTTCCGTTGAAGTCAGAGTCTTGTGACAGTTTGTGTCGAAGCTGTCAGAACATCCACTTCCGGCCTCTTTATATTTTCAGTTCCTCTTAAATCAGCTTTCACTCGTTTTTATCAGGAGTCTGTTTTGTTTTTCCTGCAACTGCATTTTTTAGGTCTTTTTAGATTAAGTGTTTCAGATGACAGAAATTTAAATTTGAATGTGCACCTTGATGTTTTCTAATTCTCTTAAAAATAATTCAGTACAAATCCCTTTTATTTTGAAAGGTGCCACCGGAATCATCAAGCTAGCTATATTTAGTAAACATATTACCGGAAACAGACGTTTGTCTTTTAAATATGAGCGCTCCGTGTTAACTTGTAAACGTTGAGTAGGTTGTGGCTGTAGTACGTTATCACTGACATTAAAACTGAACTGTTTGCTCTTTGTGTTTGTATTGTACGGGTTCGACTGGCTTCGTCGAGCAGTGTCGTTGTAGATTTTATTTTGAAAGTGTAACCGGAAGTTTTGGTTCGGCGCCGTCGCTAGCTTGTCGTTAGTTGTGATGTTAGCCTGTTTTCTTGGACAGTCCGAGCTCTTCTCCCGCTCCTCTGCTTGTTGGCTGAAGCCCTTCAGGAACCATGGCCGAGCAGGCCTCGGGCCCGCCGCTGTCGTCCCAACATGACGGTAAATGTGTCGTGCTTGTCGGGTTGGGTGGTGATTGTGGAGGGCTGGAGCTCAGGAGCGGCGGCCTCTGCATCCCTCTCAACATTAGCTTGTTAGCATCGTCAGGGCGACGTGTCACTGCTGTCAGTGTCAGGCTGAACGTTAGCGCTGCGCAGCGGGTTCACTCAAGCACTGTCCGGCAGCTTATCAACACCATGTCGCTGAACAGGAGCGCTGTGTTGTATCATCTAATTATGCTAACGCTGTTTTCCCTGCTAGATAACTGACACCTACAGCTAGCAGTTAGCTGGACGCCTGTGTGCTGTGACGTTGAGGTCGGTACCGGCCTCTGTTAGCCTGTCAGTCTGTAACAGAGATCATATGGATCGTATCAGTCCATCACTGTGTGCTGTGTGAGGCTGGACCAGCATCCAGGACGATCATCCTGCGGGAGGGCTCACCCTCTGGGTCTAAAGCCGGGGTCGGGAGTCCGTCCTGGGGTCCTACAGGAGTCTCTGCTGCAGCTGGAGATCACAGTTTATTACATTCAGTTGTAATCGTGTCGTTGGTCCACAGTTACAGTCTGAACACAGACATGTTTAAATGAGTCAAATACAGACAAGCTCAAAACAAACAGAGGGCAGCATATCACTGAGGAACTGCTAACTGTTGCTCACGGTAGCCCTTAGCTAGTTAGCTCAGTTAGCCGTACAGCTAGCGGTCCGAACTGGGAGATCAATGAGCAGGGGAGAGTAAATGTTTATATTACTAGCACAGGAGCTTTGACCTGAGACTGGTGTGGCTAGCTGGTTAGCATGCTAACTTGTATAGATCTGTCTGCAGCACATACAACAGTTATTATTGAAGGCAATGTAGTTTGTGCTCATTCTTACATAGTGCTCCTTTAAACTGCACAGTGTCTGACGTGTGTTGGACTCATTGTTCAGTGTCAGAGGTCTGGGCTCGGTTCAGTCTGTGTTCTGATGCTGCAGCAGCAGAGAAGTCTCATTACAAACAGAAAGAATCACAACGTCCCTTCACATCAGCAGCCGGCTCAAATATTATGCTATAGATTTTCTGCAGTTTGAATCAATACCTGCAAATGGAGCTTGTTTTAGCGATGTTAGTGTCGTTATAACAGGTTATCTGGAGGCTTTTATTATGAGATTATTGTTAAATCATTTATTTATATTTTGGTTATAATGGTGAATGTGAAGCTCTGAAGCTGTTGAAGTTTCTGTATGAGATTCTTTGAGATTGGCTGTGTTGGTTGATGACTTGTTTCTGTCCCATAAATCTCCCATGTGATTAACTGTCTGTCTGTATGTTGTGCTGTTTTGTGTGAACACTTTAAACTATCAGTAAAATAATACAATGTTTGTATTTAATGAGGCGAGAACACAGCAGGTGGTTTTATTTACCTGCAGCTCATTTCTATAGAGAGCTGGTTATGAAAGGTGAAGACAGGTGTTGATTCACTGCCTGTCAGTAATGAAGCAGCACTTCCACCACAGTGTGTACTTCCACCACAGTGTGTACTTCCACCACAGTGTGTGCTTCCACCACAGTGTGTACTTCCACCACAGTGTGTGCTTCCACCACAGTGTGTGCTTCCACCACAGTGTGTGCTTCCACCATAGTGTGTGCTTCCACCACAGTGTGTACTTCCACCACAGTGTGTACTTCTACCACAGTGTGTACATTTACTCTGTAATATTCTCTGTGTGTCTCTGACTGAAGCTTCGGTTTGATCTTCATCAGATTTGTATCTGAACTGATTGTGTGTTGGTTGCAGATCCACAGCATGTGTGTGTGTAATATACTGTCTGATATATAAGATCGGTCGGGATGATTACTTATTGATCCTTGTTAATAAGTGGAGGTTGTGTTTCGCCCATGTCTGTCTGTTGACTGGTTGGTTAATTTGGTTAGTTAGTAGAGATAGACCAATATGGTTTTTTCAGGGCCGATACCGATTATTAGTAGTCAAGGAGGCCGATAACCGATATTTGGAGCCGATATTCATTTGCAGTAAAGGGGAAAATATTGGCATCAACATTTTGAATAATACAAACTCCAACACTTAACTTTGAGTGTTTTACACATAGACTTAAATCTATCCATCTGCAATAAGGGTTTGAAAAAAAGAGAGAGAGTTAAAAGTGGGGCCTCATGCTAGGGCTTTGACATCGAACTTCGGTATTCGAATATAATTCGAATATTAAAAAAAAAACATTCGAACGAATATCGGGCAGCTTCTAAATATTCGAACCTATAATAAGCATTATTTTTGGTGAATTTGTTTGTCTGAAAACGTAGTTTTCAATCCAGATTCGAGGCTTTTCTCAGCGTGTTTCGTGAAACGCGAGCTCATGAGCATTGATCACCTGGGGCTTCTGTACTGATGACGTTATCACGTCGTTAGCGCGTCTTTACACTTTTTCCACAGAAAAACAATGGCGGAGCAAAACGCTGCGAGTGCGGAGGGAGAACTTTACACGCCGGAAAATTTAAGGAGTAATGTGTGGCGCTTCTTTGGTTTCCTGAAACAAGGAAAAATAACGAGAAAGGACAAAGTTATTTGTAAAATATGTAAGACTGAACTTATCTACCACTCCACGACCAGCAACTTGAGAGCCCACCTGTCAACACTGCATCCCAGCACGCTGCTGGAAGAGGACGAGGGCGAGGGGTCAGGGACGAAGCAGCCTCGAATTGACTCTGTGTTACGTTCTTCACGGGGCCTCCCCTATGCCCGTCAGGAGAAAGCGACCGATTTGCTGGCACGCTTCATTTGTGAAGATATGATGCCCATTAGCGTTATATATGGCACTGGCTTTCAAAACCTCATCCATTATCTCGAGCCGGCACTCAAGATCCCCTGCTACAGGACCATGGATGGTAAAATAACCAAGCTGTACGACACAACCAAAAGTAACATCAGGGAAATGCTGCGTGGAGTCTATAAATATAGAACAACAGAAAAACGACTTTCTTTTGATACCAATATAGGTCTTACTGGAGGCATTCAATGATCAAAATATTATCAATAAATATTCGAATATATTCGAATATTAATATTAATAAACAAACAAAGTTCGAATATGATTTTTTAGGCAAATATCAAAGCCCTACCACATGCTGACGTATGCTCAACTCATGCTTAATTTACTACAGCATTTGGGAAGCCTGTAGTTGATTTTATTATGTAAATGTTTTATTTTAACAACATGTGATAGCAGGGACCTCACACACACACACACTTCTTACTTTTATCACTGACTATTTCCTATCAATATTATCAGCAACCTTGTTTCAAGTGATTAAACCGTTAAAACACTTAATAGCCTGCAGCATCTTCACTGTAATAATCAGTGTTTATCACAGGAACAGACAGCTGCCGTTAACGTATTGGGCCTCACAGTAACGTTAGTAGTCGTGAGCTGTAGAGTTTCTACAGTCTGCTGAGCGTCTACAGCCAGAGAGGGAGAAAGCGGACCGGTGTGCTAACGTTACGCTAAAAGCTAATCAGCCTTCACCTCAACGTGCTTCCCTGGAATCAAACTGGACTGAATTGAGTTTATTAGATTTTTACTCTCTCACTCACACACACAGACTTCTACTATCACGGACTATTTCTATATTGATATTAGCGAGTGATTAACAGGCACGTCTGGAGGGACAGCGAGCAGCAGAGCTGCCGCTTATGTTTATATAACGTTAACGAGCTCACAGTAATGTTACTAGTAGTTGTGAGTTGTAGAGGACTGGGATGTTTATTACAAGTTCGGGAGAATCTGCTGCCTTAATTTACCTTTGGAGCCAAGCCCCCAGGAACAGCGCCGGGCTGTGAATCCAGTTTTACGTGGTGGCTAAACTTTTTCTCCTCTCTGCTGTGTGTGTGAGCACTGTGCATGCACAGCTTTCACTACTGATTGGCTGTTACCCGCTCTGCCTGTAACCATTCAGATGGTGCTGTGGCTGGGACGATGCTGGAGACAGAGTAGGGGCAGCAGACGGAGAGGCTCGGCTGCATCAGAGCCAGAATAACCCAGTTTTAAATTGATCTCTTATCGGCCGTCGAAAAAAAAGGCCGATGCCGATATGCGTCAAAATGCCGAATATTGGTCGATCCCTATTAGTTAGTTGGTTTATTGTTTTGTTGGTTGATCATCAGCAGGATTAGACAGAAATTAGTGAACAGATTTGCTCTAAACTTTGATGAGTAAACATCATTAAGTAACTATTCTGGTGCTGATCCAGATAAAGAGACTGGTCCAGGAGCTTTTTCTCACTTTCTTTAACAGTGTGAGCTGTTTGTTTTACGCAACTTGTTAGTTTCTCAGGTCAGAATGCAAACAGACATGTGATGAAACAATCAGCTGTTCTGTCAGTGACTGTTACTCAGTCTGCTCCTCATTTCCAGCACAGTTCTCCTGAAATGATGCACTGAAGTGATGTTGAATTTTCCACTTCTCTTTTGTTAATGTGAAGGTTCTGTTTATAAAGAGCAGTTGATTAATCTCAGTCCTGTCTGATTATTCTCTCTTCATCATCGTCATCATCATCATCATCATCATCATCATCAGAGGTGCTGCAGCAGGAGTCGTCTCTGGATCAGGAGAGGACCGACTTCATCAGACTGAAACAGCAGCTGGAGGCCGAGTTCAACCAGAAAAGAGCCAAGTTCAAAGAGCTCTACCTGAGCAAGGAAGGTACCGATCATATCATCTCTAATCAGACTGTGGCTTCATCCGCTGGATCAATAATTAATGGGAGAGCTCCGATTGATCAAGAGGTCTCTGTGAGGAGGAAGTCTGCATCGTCTTTCTGTATCAGTCCATCACCACACTGACTGCTGTTTCTGCTTCCGTATCTTCCTCTTCCTGCTCCTCTTCCTCCTCCTCTTCCTCTTCCTCCTTGACCTCCTCCTCCCCCCCTTTCTCGTCTTCCTCAGTGGAGCTGAAAAGACAGACCGTGGCCCTGGAGGATGCTCAGTCTCAGCTGACCTCGGTCCAGGACCAGCTGAACCAGGCCCGGTCTGAGATCGAGACCATCAAAGCGGTGGCCACGGTGTCAGAGAACACCAAACAGGAAGCCATCGACCAGGTCCGCAGCCAGTGGCAGGAGGAGGTGGCGTCTCTGCAGGCCATCATGAAAGGTGACAATGATCCACTCAGATCCAAGAGCAACACGTTCGCTTACATTCAGAATCAACTGTTAAATCTACTTCCTGGTTAAAGTTACTTTGAGTGTTCTGATTGGCTCTGACAGAGATGAATTGAGGCTCATTTAATTGTAAATAACTTTTTTTTAGAGTTTGAAAAATAGCTGTTTGCATCTGTAGCTGCTAATTTGAATGATTGATAGATAATTATTATTACATAAAGTATCTGGAAATAAATCCAGAAATTAAATGTTTTAATTTGTTACTGTATGATCTGTGTTTCCTCTGTGATCCCACAGAGACAGTGTGTGAGTATGAGGTCCAGTTCCACCAGCGCCTGGAGCAGGAGCGAGCCCAGTGGAACCAGTACAGAGAGGCCATGGAGAGGGAGGTGGGAGAGCTGAGGCGACGTCTCACTGAGGGTCAGGAGGAGGAGAACCTGGAGGACGAGATGAAGAAAGTACGATTGATACCTGGATCTTATGAGACGTACTTTAACTGTATGTATGATTCTATAGGAAGCTGGAAACTCAGCTGTTAATGTTTCTGAAGCATATCAGACAGACCTGGAGACAGAAACAGGATCATAGGTGTGAAAATGCATTTTAATGTGTTCAAAGAGTCTGAACATGTTGCATTTGGTGACCTCTAGTGGTCGAGCTGGTCTCTGCTGCTCTGACGTCCAGGACTCCTCACAGAGAGGAAGCTCTTCATGGTCATCAGGAGGATTTCCTCCATCAGTCTGAGGAATTTGTCTTCGTGTGAAGACTGAGTAATGGTTTTACTTCCAGACCAGTTTAAATCTCTGTTGTTTCTGTGCCAGTGTCATGTAAAGATGTAAAGATCACCTGTGTGTTTACCTGCTTAATGATGTTGTATTAACGTTTGAAGGCTCAGGAGGATGCAGAGAAGCTGCGGTCGGTGGTGATGCCCATGGAGCAGGAAATCACAGCTCTGAAGGTGAAGCTGAGCACAGCCGAGGACAGAGTCAAGGAGCTGGAGGCCTCAAAGGTCAGTCAGCATCATATCAGTGACTCAGTAATCAATAAGTCCAGCTGGAAACTGAGGAGTTAATGATGCTAATAACAGGACATTATATTGACCAGGTATAGCAGCTGATGCTTCTGAGTAAATGTTTCATTATGTTTGAAGTAAGAAGTCTTTCTGCTGCTTCAGAGAAGACAGTCTGACGTCTCACAAACACGCTCTGGGATTTAGTTATTTAATGTTTCTTTTCATGTGAAATTTTATTAGATATAATGTATATAATATAATGTGTCTTATATTAGATATAATGTGTATAATATAATGTCTTATATTAGATATAATGTGTATAATATAATGTCTTATATTAGATATAATGTGTATAATATAATGTGTCTTATATTAGATATAATGTATATAATATAATGTCTTATATTAGATATGATGTTGGTACGTGCTGTAGTCCTGTTGGTTATAAACTAATATGTGATGACAGGCTGACCCAATGTAATGTTTACATGTAATGACCCTTTAATTCAGTTTTAATAAGGTAAACATTTAAATTATAATGAAAAAATAAAATGAATTATAGTGTTAAACTGTTAACTGTTGTGTATATAACTGTGAAATCCTGATACAGGATTGTAGGTGGAGGTGTGAACACTCCTGGTGGTTTTTCCTTCACACCTGTCATTGTGATTGTAAAAAAAGGTGTTAAATTAATTTTACATCGGGTCATAGACACCTTAAACGTTTATGGACTGTTGTGGTATTATATTACTGCAGTATTATTACTGTCACACAGCGTTTTATTTGAGTTTGAGCACAACATAAAATATGGGAGTAATATTTAAGCTGAACTGAACAATGATCACACATTACAGCCTGATGCAGGTGTGAAAGTGTTCACAGATAACTCAGGTGTTCAGTCAGATAAATGTCTCTACACTGAACAGACCGATCAGCTGATGACTCTGCACTTCAGTGTTGTCATGTTTGTGTTCAGTCTTAGCTGACTCAGTTTTTCAGAGGAAACGTTGAGGTAGAAACGTTTTAAAGAAGCTGTAGATCTGCTAACGGCGTCAGAGAGCAGCTCCACAGACAGAACAGACTGAGTAGGCCTGTCCCGATAACACATTTTGCTGGACGATAAATTGTCCCAGAAATTATTGCGATAAACGATAATATTGTCGTTTTGAGACCATTTTTCAACTAATATAATGATGATGTCATAATAATGCAGTACACCCTTTCAAAGATCAATAAACCTTTACTTCTAAAGAATATTTAACATTGGAATTGGAATGTGAAGAAGACATTTTAAATATCCAAAATAAATAAACAAAACAACCAGACAAATTACACACAACCAAAAACAATAACCCTAACCCTTTAGTCTGTCGTCTTTCACACTGTACAGTTGTGGAATTGTCGTGTTTGACATGTATCTTCTCCCAGGCAATTTGTCCTGGCTGTCAAATGTTTGCAGCACTTGTCGAAATGCCGGCTTCTCAACGGTATGTAAGGGCTGCATCTCTTTAGTGATGTAGTGAACTACACTGTCTGTGAGTGGCACCATTCTGCACCGTCCTGTTTGTATTTGGTTTGTCAACTAAACGCCCCAGTGATCGTGGACTGTCAGGAAGACGGAGACCGCCCCCCTGTAGCTTTAGTTGTAGTTTTTTTCCCAGCTGGGAAAACTGCATTGGATAATTATGCTTTAGGTGCAGGTGCATGTTTGTTGTATTGCCGCTTTTAGTTGCTACTGTTCCGCCACAAATGCAACATACCGGCTCGTCCAGGTTAAGTGGTTCACCACGGTCATTCGGTTTGAATCCGAAGTGCTCCCACACTGCAGCTGTCGCGTTCCACTTTGAAACCAATTCCATCTTTGTTTTTATTCCGTCAAATCTCAACTAGCGTTCGCTCTGGCTTGCTGCTCCTCACAGGGCTCCCATGCTGCACTCTGTTATGTCAGGCCCCGCCTCCCCACACAGAGACAGAGCGACTGACAAGAGGGTTCACCTGAGAGACAAACAAGCGTGCAAATGGAAATTATCGAGGCCGACAAAATTATTGAGCTCATTTTTATTTATCGTAAGATTAATTGATTTATTGATTATCGTGACAGGCCTGATGTTGAGTCCTGACAGAAGTTTGTACCTGGATGTGAACTAGCTGACAGCTGTCTGTCTCCAGGTGAAGGAACTGAATCACGTCCTGGAGGCCGAGAAGTCATGCCGTACAGACCTGGAGATGTATGTGGCTGTTTTAAACACTCAGAAGTCTGTGCTGCAGGAGGACGCTGAGAAACTACGCAAAGAGCTCCATGAAGGTACCTCGCTCACCCTAACCCTGTCAGAGAAGAAGAAGTGGAGACCTGCATGATTTGTCTTTGTTGCTGTGGGTGTGAGCTCATTGTTGAGTTGATGATCTGTCAGGACAGAAACAGAGTTAGACCGTGTGTGTGTGTGTGTGTGTGTGTGTGTGTGTGTGTGTGTGTGTGTGGTCAGTGTGTCACAAGCTGGAGTTGGAGCGTCAGCAGCACAACCAGCTGAAACACACATGGCAGCGAGCGAACGATCAGTTCCTGGAGTCTCAGCGGCTCCTCATGAGGGACATGCAGAGGATCGAGAGTGTGCTGTCGTCTGAACAGCTGCGTCAGGTGGAGGAGATGAAGAAGAAGGACCAGGTACACACACACACACACTTACTGCACAGCTGACACAGGTCATGTTGAGCTGCTTTGTGGTTGTATATAACTATTATAGCTAATAAATTGTTTTGTCTCTGGCAGGAGGAGGATGAGAAGGAGCGTCTGAGTCAGGTGAAGGAG
This sequence comes from Diplodus puntazzo, assembly GCA_963678695.2. Lineage (NCBI taxonomy): Eukaryota > Metazoa > Chordata > Actinopteri > Spariformes > Sparidae > Diplodus > Diplodus puntazzo. The sequence goes on along the minus strand of OZ023167.1, from coordinate 32,738,539 downwards.
CTGCAGGAGGAGGATGTTGGAGACAACACGGAGCCTCTGGATGATCTGTTCCTCGGGCTGAGTGTCGATGAGGTAACGATCATGGATGGACCATCTTCCATCATATTAGATTCAGTCACGTGACCTCGGTCAGGAAACAGGACCTCTTCAGTGTAACGATAACGATATTTGTGACATTTAGCGTGTTTGGAGTGTGTAATTAGTGTGTAGGGTAGTGTGAAGGGTAGTGTGTTGAGTGTGTAGTGTAGTCGTCTTTTAGTTTTGTGTCCCAAAACAATGAGGCGACTCCTGAACGCGGAGCGGGCAGTGCAGCTCTTCTTTGAGCTGGATGGAGCAGAGGGAGACGCTGAGCCAGAGAGTGAGGACTCTGACAATGAAGTGGATGATCCAACGTATGTTTTGGATGAGGAGAGAGAGGAAGAGAAGCCTCTGACGTCCACACAGGGCGCTCCTCGCAGGTCTGCGCAGAGGACGGGACGGCGTGGCGCGCCCACCAGGACCAGATCTCCGCTAGCTCGGCAGCAGAGACACGCCCTAGCTCTGAGCCCTGGAAGACAGCGGAGGATGATGACGCTGCCCCAACAGTAAGCAGGTTCCAGCCGCGGAGAACACCAGGAGTCCAATTAGAGACACTTCACCCCTACAGTCCAAAAGACTTGTTCCTTTTGTTTTTTGCCACTGACACCGTCAGGACAATCTGCAGCAACACGAACAAAAAGGCTGCAGAAAAAAATCAATTAGGCAATAAATATAAATGGACTGATGTAGAGATGGAAGACTTGTACAAGTTTTTTGGTCTCCTCATCTACATGTTGTTGGTGTCAGTGCCAAGTCTCCAAGACTACTGGAGACAAAATCACATTTTGTCTGTTCCCCTGCCAGCCAAAGTTATGACCAGAGACGGGTTCCGATCTATATTGTGGAACATCCACCTCAGTGATCCTGAGGAGGATGCAGAGAATAAGAGGAAGAAGGGGACACCAGGCCATCACAAACTGTTCAGAGTCAGGCCTCTTTATGACGACATCCTCAGCACCTGCCAGGCTCATTACCACCCGAGGAGGGAGCTGGCAGTGGATGAAAGGATGGTGGCGACTAAGGCAAAAACGGGCATGACACAGTACATGAAAGACAAGCCGACTAAATGGGGGATGAAGCTTTTTGTGCTGGCTGAGTCGAGCAGTGGCTACACCCTCAGCTTCCAGATATACACTGGAAAAACAAATACTGCAAGTGAGCATGGGCGGTCTTATGAAGTGGTCATGAACCTTGTTCAGCCATCCTGTCTTGTTCTGGGTACCATATTTACATGGACAAATTTTACAGCGGCCCAAACTGTTCATGGACCTGGCCGGGATGAAGTTTGGAGCATGTGGAGCCTACAGGGAGAGCCGAAGGGGATGCCCAAGAGGGAGGGCAAATGCTCTCACCAAGAAATGTGAAAGAGGATCTGTGAGATGGATCCAAGAGGGCCCACTCGTTTTTGTGAAGTGGATGGACACGCGAGAGGTGTCTGTGTGCTCCACCATACATCCTGCGTTTTCAGGTGAGACAGTACAGAGAAGGGTGAAGGATGGAGCTGGACACTGGGCTGTGATAGACGTTCCCTGTCCCACACCGATCGTGGCCTATAACAAGAACATGGGAGGGGTTGACCTGTCGGACCAGCTCATCCAATACTACTCCACCCACAGAAAAACTGCGTGCTGGTACAAGACCGTGATGCTGCATTTCCTGGACATTGCGACAACAAATGCCTTCATCTTTCACCAGGAGATGAGCAGTGCCAGGCAGGTGCAGCCCATGGCACACAAAGATTTCATGGTGGAGCTGGTGTGTCAGCTTTGTGGCATAGATAGGCAGGTGTTCCCCAGAGCAGGAGAGCTGATCACGTCCCTGTGCCCATTGACTCAGCCACTGATCCTGGGCAAAAAGCCACAAAGGGCAGGCTGAGGTGCCAACACTGCCACCAGGTGGAGAAGAGGAGGAAGGACACACCCTGGAAGTGTCAGGCCTGTGATGTGCCTCTCTGTCTTGTGGTGGACAGGAACTGCTTTATGGAGTGGCACAAATAATTTGGTGGCATCCTATTGTGACACCTGATTGTTTTGAAAATAGTTGTACAAAAAACACCTGAGGAATTGCCTGCATTTTAGTGTAAATAGTTGTATATAACTTGTTGTTTGCAAATTTTGTTCATAAGTTTTAAAGATTACAATTTATATTTGCATCCTAAGTGATGAAAAGGGTTCGGTTTAGGTCCAGTGTGTTAATATAGTATGTCAGAATGAAATAATAACTGTAAATTCACACATGTGAGGTTGTGCTGAAAAAAATGACACCAAACAAGGCAAGATAAACAGTTTTTAAAGTGAAATATAAAGGTACAATCAAAAGTAGTCAAAAACGGCCAATTATACCCCAGACTCCAGAGGGTTAATGACAGAATTACTTCATGACATCACTAAAAGGCTGATGTACTGATCATGTGTATTCTCTCTCTCTGCATCAGGCCCATGCTAACCACAGTGCCCACGGCTCCAGGCACTCTTTAGACACTGAGGTGGTGGCCGGGGGCCCCTCGGACCCCTACAAGGAGAACCTCCGCAGGGTCCAGTCCACAGACAGCCTCGGCTCCTCGCTGTCCGTCCAGCAGGGACTTGGAGGACACAACCACAAAGCAAAGTCAGCAAGTCACCTGGACGAGTCGGACTTTGGGCCTCTGGTCGGGGCCGACTGCGGCGCCACGGATGCCAGCTTTGGAGAGACGTCCTCCATCAGCTCCATCAAGCTAACAGCCAGTCACTTTCTGCTGACTAAAGACCAGGAGAAGGCCATCAAGGCCATGACGCCAGAGCAGGAGGAGACTGCCTCGCTGCTGTCCAGCATCTCACATGCCGCCGCAGACACCGCCTTCCTGCCGCCGGCTGGATACAGACTGGTCAGCGACAGCGAGTGGAACCTGCTGCAGCAGGAGGTGAAGAACTGAGGAGCATTAACAGAAGAGGTTTATTGACAGCACCGAGGCTTTACACAGAAGATTTAGATACAGCTCAGAGGCCTGAGAGGTTCTAGACTTAGTGCTGAGTTTAAATATTAAGTTTAGATAAAAAGGAGCGGTGTGAATTGATTAAACCAGCTTCACCTTAACAAACCGTACAACAGTGCACTTCTCGGTGTTTGATGTTGTTCCTGTCGTCATCATCAGGTGAAGAACGCCGGCAGGAAGTTGGGTCGACGTTGTGACATGTGCTCAAACTACGAGAAACAGCTGCAGGCCATCCAGGGGCAAGAGGCTGAGACCAGAGACCAGGTCTGACTCTGTCACTCATCACCTGGTCACTGTGTCACTGTAGTAACATTACTGTAATCTCATTAGGTGATGATGGTGTTGCAGGTGAAGAAGCTGCAGGTGATGCTGCGTCAGGCCAACGATCAGCTGGAGAGGACGATGACGGAGAAACAGAGTCTGGAAGATTCAGTCAAAGCAGGAAACGAAGAGACTGCTGCCAAGGTTTGCCTCAGTGGACCTGTTAACAACTCATGACTGCAGTTCCCACAATGCTTTGGGGCATGTAACAGGAAGTGTAATGTTATTACTGTGGCTGCAGGAAGTTCAGCTGAGAGCTACAGCTTTGATACGGTTTTTAGCCTCTGTCTGTCTACAGTTGACTCCATTCACAGTGAGCTGAATAAGCTGTTAGCAGCTCCTGTTTGCAGTGAACCCATGGATGTAATAGATTACTTTGATACTGAAGAAATTGATTTTTTTTTTTTTTTAAATTTAAATTATTTTATTTTATTGATTTCTGTGGGTCGTCATAGTTAGGTACCAGGAAGTACATCAAAACATCATCAGTTTCATCAAATTTCCATCAAATTCAGAGTTAAATTTTTTACGTTCAGTGCTTCCTTCCATACTGATAATTGGTTATACAGACCCACCCTTACCACCCCACCTCCCCCCACCCAACCCACCCTTCCAACCACCCCACCTATCCCACCCCTTAACCCACCCACCCGCACCCGATAGAGCTAGATACCCCAAGTACACAAGAATTCTCTTGAGAAAAGGAGCCCCTAGTGCTTCTATCTAAATGCTGGTATACATTCAAAACCTGACACACTCACACACTCAGACACGCGACAAAAAAAATAAAAAATAAAAAAATAAATAAAAAGAAAGGATGGGGTTACTACGGACATGACACAGAAGAAATTGATTATCTCACAAAGTTTCAGTGTACCTGACTCTGAACTCTCTCAACACTCTCTCACACAAGCTGCACATTCTCTCCCTCCATCAGTAATGTCACATCAGCATTTATAACTCCAGTCTCAACACCTGAATCGTCCTCTTTGTGTGTTGTAGTGTTACAGGACTATAATCACAATATGTGGCTCTAATGTAAATAATGTGTGTGTTGTAGGTGTCTGGTCTCCTGCAGAGGGTCCAGGAGTCAGAGAGTCTCCTTGGTGCTCTACAACAGGCCTTCAGTGAAGCTAAGAGGAGCACACAGGAGCAGATGGTGAGTTAGCTCTGTCTGTTAGCTCTGTTAGCTCTGTCTGTTAGCTCTGATAGCTCTGTTTGTTAGTTAGCTCTGTTGGCTCTGTCTGTTAGCTCTGTCTGTTAGCTCTGTTAGCTCTGTCTGTTAGCTCTGATAGCTCTGTCTGTTAGCTCTGATAGCTCTGTTTGTTAGTTAGCTCTGTTAGCTCTGTCTGTTAGCTCTGTCTGTTAGCTCTGTCTATTAGCTCTGTTAGCTCTGTTAGCTTTGTCTGTTAGCTCTGTCTATTAGCTCTGTTAGCTTTGTCTGTTAGCTCTGTCTATTAGCTCTGTTAGCTCTGTAAAACAGTCTGGTTGAAAATGGATCCTACATATGACACTTAAAATACAGTAATGTGCTGTTTCTGTGTGTTTACAGGTGGTGCTGGTAAAGTCGAGGGAGCAGGTGGCCGATGAGCTGAGTCGACTTCAGAGAGACAATGAGAGTCTGCAGGGAAAACACCGACTGCACGTAGAACTACAGCAACAAGAAGACTTCCGCATGCCCAACACTGTTCAGGTAAGACAGGACAAAAATGTCAAGACAAAAACACCCCAAACAAGAGCTGCACAGTTGATGGAAACACCATTATAACTCACAGCGAAGTGTATTAAATAGAGATGCTGCAGATTAAATGATCATTCACACTATATAATCATAAATCTGTAAAATAATCACAGGATGTTTTTTATCATGTCTCTCAGCTGCTTCAGTATCAACACTCTGTGACCTCATCAGTTAATTGTCAGTTTATTAATGAACCTGTGATCATTAAGAGTTCAAACAAGGTCACATTATCATCTGTCGATATAACAGACACACACACACTCCTGCTGTATCCTCCTCTGTACTGCTCGTGTCTGCAGATACAGTGGGTGGTGTTTAGTGGTGGTGGAGGTGGAGATGAGCAGATGATCCAGAGACGTTTACAGTCCGTTGGTGGTGAAACAAGCTGCTCACACCAAACATTAGCTTAACATGAGGGAGTGAACACAGTTCTTATCATTGATCATCAAACATGCTACCTGGTGTCCTGCTATAGTTTAATAGCTTCTGGATCTGGTTACAGCACAGATTCTTACACCTTTATTATATCTATATATACTGCACTGTGTTTGAAGTGAACGACTGCTTTCAGACATGTTTTCACAGACAATGTAAAAACAGCTGATCAGTCGTGTAGGTTGAATGTTCTGTTTTTCTGCAAATCTGTTTCCGTCAAACATTTTGATAATTGACTCAAAAAGACAACAGACAACAAAACTAGTTAACTAGTTAAAAATGTGAATGTGACATTCTTCAAAATGCTTCATGGAAACATCTCTAATGACTCCTCCTGTTGCGGTTTTCAAACTGTGCTACATGATGATGATGATGATGACTCGTCCTCCTCAGGACCTCCAGGACCTGGTCCTCCAGCTGCGTGAGGACCTGGTGGCGTTGAGGACGTCAGCTGACCACATGGAGGAGAAACTGAAGGCGGAGATCCTGTTCCTGAAGGAGCAGATCCAGGCAGAGCAGTGCCTGAAGGAGAACCTGGAGGACACGCTGCAACTGGAGATCGAGGGCTGCAAGGAGGAGATAGGTGAGCTTATTGACCGCTGACCAATCAGATTACAGACAGATGAGGTCACTGATTACTGACCAAGCAGATCACTGACCTTCAGTTCAGTCAAACTTCTTGTCCTATTTCTGTCTCTTCTCTGTTCATCCTTCAGACATCTTGGAAGGTATGAAGTGTGTGTGTGTGTGTGTGTGTGTGTGTGTGTGTGTGTGACTAATACAGCCTGTTTAAATCCTTGTGTATTTTTCTGTCATGTGGCTTATTAAAACACTGACAGCCTGAACTTTATTAATGTTGTTTGCTGAGACTAATACAGTCACATGTCTGCAGCTGCGGCTCACCGATCGGTCACTTATTGTGGTAATCAAATAAATGAACAAACAGGTGTTTGAATGTGAGTCACTGTACTGACGCTGTCACACATTCACTCACTAAACCTTCTTCATAGTTAATGTTGATTAGTTTGATTAAATTGTTAAGAGTGATCGATCAACACTGCAAACCCTGATTTGGTCCATCAGACTGCAGCTGCTGTGATCAATAAGTAGGTGTGAGGTTTTTATTGTGTGTGTAAGCAACTCCTTCAGATATCACAGATCCCCGAATGATCTGATTACGTAACCATGTGTCCTTCTTCCAGCTTCATTCTCCAGTCTGAAGACAGAGCTGGAGAGGATAAAGACAGAGAAACAACAGGTACACACTCCACCATTTGCTACTCTGAAAACCAGAGTCGATTTAGAGCTTCACCTCATGAACATGTCAGTGAAAATCTTCATGTGGTCGGTGAAGGTTCGTCACGTTTACACCTGCACCACCCAAAACCTCCCTCACCTCTGATCCCGCACAACTCTCATCTTTAGCTGTAAACTGAAGGTGGTCTCTATTATCACTGTGTATATCTATCTGTTAATGTATTGATATATATGACGTGTATACATGTTGTTACTGTAGTTACAGAGCAGTCTAACGGAGAAGATGGAGACTCTGGAAAAGCTCCAGGAGCTGAGGATGAGTCTGGAGCAGCAGCTAAGAGAGATCACTGCTGCCAAGGTAAGCTAATACACATGTACACCTGTCACACTTACTGGCAGTGAGGTCAGAGCGAATCCTTTGACAGGATCTGAACTGAATATCATTTAAAATGACTGATGTGAACATATACAGTAAGTAAATATTCAGACTGTGACATGCACTGTAGATTATTTTAGATGTTTCAGTGTTCCGCTTAGATATTTATTTCATGTTTTTTATCGCCCCCATTTAGCCTCTCTAATTAAATGTGTGTGTGTGTGTGTGTGTGTGTGTGCGCGCGCGCGTGTGTGCGTGCTTGTGCACGTGTGTGCGCACGTGTATGTGTGTGCGTGTGCGCAGAGTGTGTTAGAGTCTCAGGTGTTTGATGAGAGAGATAAAGCTCAGCGGCTGCAGACGGAGCTGGACGTCAGTGAGCAGGTTCAGAAGGACTTCGTCAAACTGTCTCAGACCCTCCAGGTGAGAAACCTCCTCAATGTATGGATGATGAGGTATCAATATAAAGGTCAATGTATAGATGATATAGTATCAATATAAAGGTCAATGTATGGATGTTATAGTATCAATATAAAGGTCAATGTATGGATGATATAGTATCAATATAAAGGTCAATGTATGAATGTTATAGTATCAGTATAAAGGTCAATGTACGGATGATACAGTCTCAATATAAAGGTCAATGTACGGATGATACAGTATCAATATAAAGGTCAATGTACGGATGTTATAGTATCAATATAAAGGTCAATGTATGGATGTTATAGTATCAATATAAAGGTCAATGTACGGATGATACAGTATCAATATAAAGGTCAATGTATGGATGTTATAGTATCAATATAAAGGTCTATGTATGGATGTTATGCGGAGGAGACTCATCTACTCACTAGTCCATCTTTACAGGCCCACTTTAGTTACACACTATTCTAACTCTGACTTTACAACTTGTATATTGATCAGTTTGTAGAAAACCTGGATAGTAATTGTGCAGTAAGACACTTAGTGGTGGTGACGTTTCAGTCATGTGACCGCGATGTCGTCTGTTTGTAGCCTAACATTAGCTTCTTACTGCTACACATTTAATTTATGTTCATCTGTGAAGAATATTAGGATGAACAGAACCTGTCAGTAACATAGGGTGAAACTGTAACATAGCGTTTATGGGTCTGCAGGTTCAGCTGGAGCGGATTCGACAGGCCGACTCGTTGGATCGAATCAAAGTGATCCTGAACGACACCAACCTGACTGACATCAACCAGCTTCCAGAGACATGATAGAGACTTTTCACCGTGTGTGTGTGTGTGTGTGTGTCTGTGTCTGTGTGTGTGTGTGTGTGTGTGTGTGTGTGTGAGAGATCACTGAACCAATAACATTATTGATCTGATATCGGGTCTGATCGATGGAGTGTGGAGCTGACTGGAGGAGCCTCCTGTGTACATACAGATAGACAGAATAAGAATACGAAGAAGACGAACACTAAACTGTAAATAAGTGACTGACTGTGGACGGAGGAGTGTGTCTGTTTCTACTGTACATATGACTGTGTGTGTGTGTGTGTGTGTGTGTGTGTGTCTCATCGTCTCCTCCTGAACGTTCGTCTCTGCAGGTGAAATGATTGGATCGATGTCTCTTCTCCTCTCAGACAATGAGAATCTCTGCATCACGTCTTCTTTCCCTCTCATTGTTTCCTCTTCCTGTCTGATTCTTTTCCGTCTTTCCGTCTGATTCTGTGATGTTTCCACCCTGTGACAGACACGTAGAAGGAGATTCGTGGAAAAAATGTGCACATAACTTAACTGGGATGAAAAAAGGAACATAACGCAATTTGAGCAATATCCCCATCTCCGAAACATCAAACCTGTCTGCTGTCTGTAACGTCTGAAAGAAACATTTTGTTTCCTTTGAAATCTTCAGGAATACAGTGGAGCAACATTCAGTCAGGTCCACAGTTTGATTTTTCAACACTAACATGAGTTCACCTGGTTCATGTCAGGTGGACAAATGGTATGACGAGAACAATATTGTATTTGAATCACTTGCTGCTCCTTTTACTGAGGGACTGTCTTCATGTAACTCTAAAGCTCTTAAGATAGATTAAATCATGTGTGATGGAAGAAGTCACCATCACAACTCTGTCTCAGCTGAATCACTTCACGTCTTATTTAACCACATTCCTGGAGAAAGTCGGCCGCCCTGCTCCTCTCTCAGCTATTTTGATTAACTTAGTTAATTAAATGACATCAGTGTGTTTAAATCAAACCTCTGGTTCCCACCCTCACGCACAGGTCAGGCTGTGATTGGTCAGCTGTGTGGTGGATTTTGTGACAAACAGGAACCTGAAACATCAGGAATGATTCAGCAGAGACAGTATTTCTATTTTTCATGTCTTTCCTTTTTCCATCCTCTGGATTTTAAGGACATTTTCAATTTGTGCATAAAGAAAACACTGATATAAGTAAAAACATAAAGTCTAATAGCTGAAGTGAGAGAGTGAAGGAAATATTAGAGTGCAAAGAAGTTTGGTGAGTTAATCCTGTGTACAAAAAGAGACACTGCTCCACCTGTAAGCAGGTGAGGTGGAAGTGAGGTGGAGGTGTCTTCCTGTTGGTCTCAGTCCAGCTGATGACACAGACTGATGAGGTTTCAGATGCTGATAGATGATCTAATGATGGTTCTGAACCTGTTCTGAACCAGAACCACCGATGTGTGTTTAATGATCAATATATGAATCAGTCAGTTTGACTACAACCACTGTGAGGCTGGAGAGGCAGCTCACACAGGTGGAGTTCAGCTACATGCTTGAGACCAACACAAGTTGGTGGAACATTATCAGCTGCTCGGCTGCGTCTGTGGTGTTGCAGCACAGAGGAACATGATTTAAGATGTTTCCAGACTAAACACAGTCCCAACAGGAGCAGAGAGGCCCAGACAGACTTATCACTCACTTTACTCTTCTTCTCCTTTGAATAAACATCATTGCCAGTCACTTTAAGATGTGAATGAATCTGTTGTAGTAAAACAGATGGAGGTATTAAAACATTATAAAACCCTTCATACGTCTCGACCATCTGAGGAGGTCGATCACTGTTTAGTTTCTGCATGTGTTCATGTCTTTATGTGTCTATATACTGTAGATATGTTGAGTTCTATTTATGATGGATCATGATGCAGTGTGATGATGATGATGATGATGCACTGACAGTAGACTGGATGATTGTGGGCTCAGGCTGACGGACGTACTGTGTGTTTGGTTTCACTAATAATCTGGCATTAATCTGACGATCTTCACCGTCACTCTTTAGTTCTGCTCATGATTAACAGCTGATTTTTATTGTTTCTGATGAAACACTGTTGGATTGTTTGTTTTGAAGCCCAGAAATGATCGTAGTTAAGATGAGACGGCGTGTGAGAGCTCAAACTGTGGAGGCCATGCTGAGACTGAGAGGTGATTATTGATACAAGGACAGATAACGAGTCACAGATCAGTCAAATATTAACTATAATGATCAGTGATTGTTTTGTTGTTTTCATGTTTACTGACACATCTGCGTCATGATTCATGGAAACTTCATGTGTTCAACTGTAAAACTCATCCATGTAAATTATTTAAAGACTTCCTGTTTCCATTACAACGCAGAGCGACGGATGGATTTGACCTTTTTAAACCGTTCATTAATATTTCTGTTCAAACTCTGAGTCGGTGCACAGTTTGAGCTTTCAGTCTGTTCAATCATGATGAATCTATGTTGTCATACATGTTTGATCTGTTTTGATTCCCTCGTTAGCTGACTGCTCGTTAGCAAACATTACAAGGCGTCCAGTTTGTTGGAGTTTCTACTTTTTTTAAATTAATAATAATAAATCAGCTTCAGGAGTCTCAGCCTGTCCCCCTTAAATAACTGTAGAAGCATGAGGTTCAGCAGAGATGTAAACGCTGTTTCACAACTACAAGAATAAAATCTCAAAGTCTTCACTGCTTTAATGTTATTTATCATTTCACAACAGTGTTCGGACTACAGTGCTAATTAACAGTCAGCGCTCCAGGAAGAAACGTGTCGACTGATTCCTGTGTGAACCTGCAGATGAGCCACTGTCTGCTTCTCAAACTGTCAAAAAAAGGTGAAATGTGACTTTTTACACCTCAGTTTAAATCTCATTATCAAATCAGGTGTATTTATAAAGCCCAAAATCACAATCACATGACCTCAGGGGGCTTTACAGTCTGGACACCGAAGACATGCTGTTTCCTCAGACCCTCGATTCAAGTGAGGGAAAAAAGTTGCATTGACAGAATATCTTCAGAATCAGAATCAGAATACTTTATTAATCCAGGGGGGAAATAGCTTTTGTTACAGGTGCTCTGTGCAAATTAGAAATAGAAATACAGCATGAATGGAAACAAGAGATAAAGATAAAGATGTAAATACAAAAAAAGTAGACAATAAAATAAAATGATAAAGTAGACAATCTGGAAATATATACAATATACAGTAAAATAGTTGTAGTGTTAAATAATAGTTTAGTTTCATTTATATATATATATATATGCATATATACATATATACATATATATACATATGCATATATATATACATATATATACATATGTATATATATATATATATATACATATATGTATATATATATGTGTGTATATATATATATGCACATATGTGTATATATATATGTGTGTGTATATATATATATATATTATATATACATATATATGTGTATATATATATGTGTGTGTATATATATATATATATATATACATATATATGTGTATGTATATATATATATATGTGTATATATATGTGTGTATATATATATGTGTATATATATATGTGTATATATATATGTGTATATATATATATGTATATGTATATATATATATATATATGTATATATGTATATATATGTATATATATGTATATATATATGTGTGTATATATATATATATAAATGAAACTAAATAGCCATTTGAGTCCAACCAACAGAGGGAGGAGTTGGAGAGTCTTATACACATCTAATACAAATTATAATATAGGTAAAGCGTGTGGATCAGGAGACGACTGAGCAGATCCAGATCTGTCAATATGTGAGGGAGAGGTAGAAGGAGGAGGAGGAGGAGCCATGAGAGGAGGAGGGGAAAACAACAACAAAAAAGTTAGAGAGAAATGCAATGTTATTCTGAATGATCAGACATTCTAATATATCTAAATATAAGAATCTATATCTACAGTAGCAGTACAACATCAAAGTGTCATAATATACACAGACTGTGAGCATTTTAAATAAACCATCAGTGATGTTTAAAGCCCCCAACAGTCCTGCCCGAGTAAAAGTAAAGATTCATTTTTCAAATATTACTTTGGTAAAGGTGAAAGTCACCCACATGAAGAGTACTTGAGGTCAAGTCTTAAAGTATCTGATATTATATTAAAATGGATAGATGGATACTTACTTATGTATCAAAGTATCAGTAAAGCACCTGATCCATAAATTTACATGTATGTAGACACTGTATACTTATATATTGATGATAAAATAAATGAATTGAAGCATGTATTATGTAATGTTACTAGTTACTACAGTTATCAGATAAAAGAAGTGGAGTGGAATTATAAAGTAGCAGAAAATGGAAATACTTAAAATACAGGTAACTACTAATTATTTAAAAATATATACATTTAATAAAAGATATTTTAAGACTTTATTCAAGTTTACCAAAGTAACATTTTAACACGATATCATTACGTATACTCGAGTATTCTGGCTGCTCCTCCAGCGCCTCAGGGCAACATGCTGTGAAGTGCAGTGGTCAGTTCCCCCGGCGGCCTGAGGGGGGCAGGCGGCGCGCTCCCGACTGTGTTTCCCGCCGCAGATTTTTCCACGAAGAAGCATCGAGTCGTCCTACAGAGGTGGAAAAAAGCGGAGGGACTCCTCCTGTTTACAACATAATGGAGCCAAAAGGGTCAAAAAGCGACTGCAGGCGGCTTTTACTGCCTGGATTAACGCTGTGTGTTGTATTAGGTGAGTGCTGGAGACCCGCTCGGGTTAAAGTTTAATATTTAAATGTTTGATTTTGAGCTGATATTTAAGGTGGGACACCAGGTTAGCTAGCTAGCGTTGTTGTGTCTCATCTCAGGAACGGAGACACCTAAACACACTCCTAACCTCCGCTCACAATCAGGCTAATTAATGTACCTTTGTTCTCCCTCACGGCGACTACACATCAGGTTTAACATTAACCGAACACAGTTATCTTTAGAATCTGAGCTGCACCCTCCTTATTCACACATCGATATAACGAACCAGATAATATGTGAAGAAACAGTTAAATTCACTCAAATGTGAATAAGATTTGGTGAAAGTGGTGGTTACCGCCCTGTGTGCTGTCGGTCTGTGGAAGGTGATGTGATGGAAATAACGCTGACTACAGAAGCGAACCGGTTAGTTCACGGTAATGTTCAGCTGGAATAAGTGCGGCTGGTTGTGTTGGATTTTATGCCGATTTGAAGCTTATTTTCCATTAATACACTATATGTTAACACGAATGTTTAATAACTGAGGGTGTGTGAAAAACAAAGCCTCATTAAAGTTGCACATTTTTAAATCACGGTGTCGTGAAGAGAGTGTCTTCGGTAACTACGTGTCGTCCGGTGGATCGTCTTTAACGAGCTAACAACACATCGTGTTTACACAGTTTACAGACACTGACGTCACCAGACGTCAGTATTATAGAACACTTAGTGTATTTTATTAACATGTTGTAAATTAAATCAGTGCCAACACAGCAGCTCTGTCGTTAGCCTGACTCCGACTAGCTTAGCATCCAAACCTCAGAGAACATCTGATTTCCTGGTTGGCTAACCTCCTGCTGACCCACTCAGGAAAGCAGCCTCCACATATTCATGTACACTTCATAACACAGCCGCGTGCACGAGCTTGACTTGATAATATCATGTCAGTAAACACATGAAGTCTTGTAATTATAATGATCTCAGTCATTATGCAATTATTATCCGAACAGAACCAAACTGTCAGAGCAGACACTGAAGCATTAGCTCCAGACTGAAGAATCATCTGCTGATATAAGATATGACTGGATTAATCCTGAAGGAGATGCTGTGGCAGATATGGCTCAAAATGACAATAACATAATAGTAATGATGTAATGATGAATGTGTTAAAGGAGTAAATACTTGTATCAGTGCCAAATAGAATAACAATAGAAATAAGTAAATTGCTGTAAGGACAGCTTTTTTTTTTTTAATGGCAGAGTGGACAGGAGATGGTCACCAGAAGAAATGAAGAAGAAGTGCGTTAATAAATGAGGATGAAAATCAACAACTTGCTAATTAATTTCTTGTTTAACACTGGACAGCTTAATGAGCCACAGTCCATAAACACACATCTCTCCTACAGAACTGTACTGTTTGAATTACTGGACATTCAGAAGTGAACTGTGGTTTCTCTGTTTTTAAATCTCAGAGTACAAACAGCCGACAGCAGGAAACAGACGACACACACTTCCTTCTGTTTCATGTTGTTAAATGATCTGCTGGTCTGCTGTCACAACTGTTTCTGTTGATGTTCAGTTTCTGTTCAGTCTGAATATCAGTCACAAAGTACCGAACACATAGAACTGAATCAGCTTCTGTTCTGCTCTGTTACTGCAGGAGCAGATGTTCCATGTGACATATGTGTTTGTATAAGATGTTAATAATTCTATAAATCTGTGTTGCTGTGTGACATAAAGGGGAGTTCTGTCCTCCTGTATGGGTCATTGATTTACTATGAATTCTGTCCTATAACAGAACACTGTCTGTTGAAGTCAACATGAACACCTGAACAATATCAAGAGCTGCAAACAGACATGTTAGATATCGAGTTGATCTGTTGTTTGAGACTGATCACAGCCTGTCAGGGGTCATTTTCTAGAATTTGGGTGGACAAATAGAGTTGTTGTTACCATAAAGTAATGATTTACAGTACAACTTGACAGACCAAGATCAGTTATCATATTGAACTGTTTAAGGAACATTAAAGAGAACATATTAATCTTCTCCACATGCAGTGTTTTCCCTCCTGTTAGAAGGTGGAGCAGGCTCAGCAGCCCGGGTGATGTGGGCACCACCTCAGCAGCATGTTGTTAAGCTTTTTATGTGTTGTTTTTTATTCTCTGCTCAGTTTTTTTTGCACAGACATAATGACGGTCCAAAATGATGAGGAAGTGTATATTTACATGAACAAAGTCTCCACAGAGCAGAAAAAACACTGTTGGTCTTTCAGCCTGAAGTCAAACTGAAGCTGTGTTATTAAACTGTCAGCTCATTCAGATGCGTGTCCTGCAGAGAGTAAAGAATATAAAGTCCTGAAACAACAATGAGGTGATTCAGAAGGAATTAATAGAATCAGAGAAATAAACATGTTAATTTGTGTGGAATAATTCAGCCAATTGAAAGTTTGGACACCTGTTGAGTCACACACCTGTTGAGTCACACACCTGTTGAGTCACACACCTGTTGAGTCACACACCTGTCTGTCACTTCTCATTGCTGTAAAAGAATGAATTAATATAAAGACACAGCTGAGTGAACAAACTGCTCATCATGATAATTTGAGGGTTTAATTATAAACTCTTCTTTTCCTTCATATGTACACTGGACTCCAGCAGACTGTGTCAGGAAGCTGTGGATTCATATCTTTATTGATTTATTGATCAGCATTAAAAAGCCAAACATGTGTTTCATCACAATCCTCCTTCTATATTGGTCTTTATTGATCTTTATTAATTAACTCAGTGACCTCTCACACAGACAAGAACAATTAACATGACAACAGACAAACATATGAGATGATAATGATGATAATCAGAATTAATAATAAAACTAATATGTCGAACAGACAGGTGTGTATAGAAATATACATAAAAACAACAATGACCAACAACACTGTGTGTGTAATACACGTCAGTTGTTTCTGTAAATTGTAAACAAACAAAGAGGAATGAATATGAAATGGCTAATGATTTAATAGATTACTGTATATACATGCCAGAGCCCGACCGATATATATATATATATATATATATATATATATATATATATATATATATATATATATATATATATATATATATATATATATATATATATATATTATATTCGTTCTTTTGTTGATATCAGTTGAAGCCACCAACCAGGACACTTGGCTCGCTTGTGTTTTGCAGTAGCTAGTGCGTTTGCGCATGCATGATGACCCGTGACGCGTGACCCTACAAGAAGATATCTCAGACTGGCCGTCCTGTACATCGATCAGGTGGCATAGACTCGACCTGTTGTAAAGTGCCCTCTGGTGGACGCCAACACTCATAACATGGTTGGAGGGTGTTTCATCCGTGTTTATTTTATTTTTCAAATATTCATTTATCTGTCATTATAAATGCAGATACCGATAGTTAGGAAAATGCCTAATATCAGCCGATAATATCTGTAAGTCGGTCGGGCTCTAATACACACAGTATATGTATACGTGTTCATATAGAGTATATTCAGTGTGCAGGGTTTATGTTTGACAGTAATACAACATATTTTAAAGCAGTATGTATTTGGGGCGCCATTTAGCTCAGTTGGTAGAGCAGCGTCCTATGTACAGAGGCTGTGTCCTCACTGCAGCGGCCCCGGGTTCGAGTCCCAGCCTGGGGCCCTTTGCCACGTGCCACTCCCCTTCTCATCCTGTTTCCTGTCACGTCTTCAGCTGTAGTTACAATAAAGCCTTATAAAGGCCAAAAACTGTACTTAAAAAAAGCAGGATGTATTTGATTGATGTATTGATTTAATAATAAAAATCCCTCAACTCTTTGTTGTGATAAATGTATAAAAAAAACGTGTCATTTAACTGTGAGAAACTGTGATGTGATTTATTGACCAATCGATTAATGCACACAATAATGAGCTGATTGATCAGTGGTAAGAGTTATTGGTAGAAACTCAGAGGAGGCAGCTCAACCTTTGTTGCGCTGAAACGTCTGATGAGGTGCTGTGTTGATGACCACGCTCACTGTAGCTCTGCTGTTTCCCTCCTGCTCGTTGTGACTGACATAAACCTGATTTCCAGGCCTGTAACGTGTTCAGTATTTCACCCTCCACTCTGACACGCAGGGTGCTGCTGTATTCTGCTCTATTTAAACCAGCAGCACTGAACTTATTTCTATCTCTTTCCACTTATTCATGCCCAGTGTTCAGAACTACATCAGCCATAGATATCCACGCCGACCCTGAGGTGATGATGCAGAACGGCACCACAGGAGTCCTCCGCTGCACCTTCAAGTCCAGTGAAGTGGTTAGCAGCTCCACCTCTGTCACCTGGAGCTTCCAGTCCAGTCAGCCTGACAACCAGTTCAGCAAAGCTCCATATGTGGTGAGTCCTCAGAGCTCGCATATACAACGATAATCTGCTACGAATCTGCTGTCACTCTGCTGTGATTTTACTGTGACTTTATTGTGACTCTACTGTCACTCTGCTGTGACTGACTTTACTGTGACTCTACTGTCACTCTGCTGTGACTTTACCGTGACTCTACTGTCACTCTGCTGTGACTTTACTGTGACTCTGCTGTGACTTTACCGTGACTCTACTGTCACTCTGCTGTGACTTTACTGTGACTCTACTGTCACTCTGCTGTGACTTTACTGTGACTCTACTGTCACTCTGCTGTGACTTTACTGTGACTCTACTGTCACTCTGCTGTGACTTTACTGTGACTCTACTGTCACTCTGCTGTGACTTTACTGTGACTCTACTGTCACTCTGCTGTGACTTTACTGTGACTTTACCGTGACTCTACTGTCACTCTGCTGTGACTTTACCGTGACTCTACTGTCACTCTGCTGTGACTTTACTGTGACTCTACTGTCACTCTGCTGTGACTTTAACGTGACTCTACTGTCACTCTGCTGTGACTTTACTGTGACTCTACTGTCACTCTGCTGTGACTTTACTGTGACTCTACTGTCACTCTGCTGTGACTTTACTGTGACTCTACTGTCACTCTGCTGTGACTTTACTGTGACTCTGCTGTGACTTTACTGTGACTCTACTGTCACTCTGCTGTGACTTTACTGTGACTCTACTGTCACTCTGCTGTGACTTTACTGTGACTCTACTGTCACTCTGCTGTGACTTTACTGTGACTCTACTGTCACTCTGCTGTGACTTTACTGTGACTCTACTGTCACTCTGCTGTGACTTTACTGTGACTCTACTGTCACTCTGCTGTGACTTTACTGTGACTCTGCTGTGACTTTACTGTGACTCTGCTGTCACTCTGCTGTGACTTTACTGTCACTCTGCTGTGACTTTACTGTGACTCTACTGTCACTCTGCTGTGACTTTACTGTGACTCTACTGTCACTCTGCTGTGACTTTACTGTGACTCTACTGTCACTCTGCTGTGACTTTACTGTGACTCTACTGTCACTCTGCTGTGACTTTACTGTGACTCTGCTGTGACTTTACTGTGACTCTGCTGTCACTCTGTTGTGACTTTACTGTGACTCTGCTGTCACTCTGCTGTGACTTTACTGTGACTCTGCTGTCACTCTGCTGTGACTTTACTGTCACTCTGCTGTGACTTTACTGTGACTCTGCTGTCACTCTGCTGTGACTTTACTGTCACTCTGCTGTGACTTTACTGTGACTCTGCTGTCACTCTGCTGTGACTTTACTGTGACTCTGCTGTCACTCTGCTGTGACTTTACTGTGACTTTACTGTGACTCTGCTGTCACTCTGCTGTGACTTTACTGTGACTTTACTGTGACTCTGCTGTCACTCTGCTGTGACTCTGCTGTGACTCTCAGCTTATGTATGTCACACAGCTGCAGGATGGTTGATCTGGTGACTTTCCACTGTTCAGACTGTCTTCACCAGCCTCAGAGAACATAATTAATTAATAATTAATAATATTGATATCGTGTAATGTTTATTCATTTTATGTACAGTATTCAATAAATCAGTACCAGCAGCAGACTGAGCCTCAGGCCTTTAAAGGGTCGTTTCATGCTGTGATGTGTATGGACACAGTAGGATCACGTCCACATGACGTCCTCCTGTGTGTTAACTTGTCAGTCACACTGGGCCTGGTCCACCTGTGTGTGTGTGTGTGTGTGTGTGGGTTAAAACTGTGCAGTCATCATGTCAGAACAGACTCACACACACATCTGCAGTATGATCACGTCTGTAAACACTTCATGTGTCATTAAACAACCTGCAAACGTTAGTGTGGACACATGTTCACGTGTGATGTTCACATGTATTAAATAGTGTTGTGTAGACTCAGTTATGCTGAACAGATCCTGACAGGATGATGATGATGATGATGATGATGATGATAATGACAATAACAATAACAATAATAATCATAATAATAATGATAACAATAATAATAATATAATTATAATAATGATAATAAAAAACAACTTTGTTTCTATAGCACCTTTGAAAACCAAAGTTAAAAGGTGCTTCACGGAACATAATAGCATACAGTACAAGAAAGACAAATTAAGCAATTAAAATGCAATAAAATCTGATGTTCACAAAATACAATATCGGTGAAAAGAGCAGTAACAAGAAATATAAAACACAGAGATAAGACAACATATAACAGAGTAGGATGAAGACGATGACAGACTGTGTTGACTGCTGTCTCTTCTCTCTGTAGATCTTCTACTTCTCGAATGGGAAAGGTTTCCCCGGCCAAGACGAGTTCAAAGACAGAGTTCAGTTTATTGGAGACATCAACAAGAGAGACGTGTCCATCCAGCTCAGTCCGGCTCAGTTCAGTGACAACGGGACCTTCTTCTGCGACGTCAAGAACCCGCCGGACGTTACAGGAACACCAGCCAGAACCGAGCTCAGGGTCGTCCTCAGAGGTCAGTCGATGCATCTTTATTATTATTATTACAGGTGATAATTAAATGTGTTGTAAAAACAGCCTCAGGGGCGACCAGGTAGCTGGTTAGCAGAGCATGTGTCCCATTTCCAGAGGCCCAGGGCTGGCGGCCCACCTGTGCTGCGTTCACACACCATCGAGGCGCGTTCATACACTCATTGACTCTCTTTTCATGCCAGGTGGAGTTTATAAATATGTGTTCAACCCTCTCTGCTCAACGTCCTCCGACTGTGAGCTGATTCAAACAAATATCAAACACATGTTAGTAATAATAATAATAATTAAAGCTGCAAGCAGTGATGAACGGGCCCTCACAGTCCTCTTGCGTCGAGACATGCTGCCGTCGAGGCTTATTCATGCATCGACTTCTGTAGAGGAAGTTGTTCCTTGATAATTTTGTGGCCTGCTCCTGCCAGTATTAAATACTGTAGGCTGAAGTCAGAAGAAGTCCCTGCAATCTACATGAAGAACAAATAATGACAGGAGTGCACTGTATGATCCTACAGACTGTTGAGCAGTGGTTTGTATCCATTAGCAAGGCAGCACTGCCCTCTGGTGGAGAAAGCCTGTCTACTCAAAAGTGAAGAATTTTAGCTGTTCTTTCGTAATTTAGCCATAAAAGTGCCACCTATTGGCCGATTTGCACAGAATTTTGCACAAAGCCTCATCGGGCCATGGAACACAATTAGCAAAAGGTTGTGGTAATCGGACTGTATTCGGTCAAGATATGCAAGACTGTCTGTTTTGAACACAATGTGCAGGAATTTATTCTTTCATATTTTGGGCGTGTTTTGGATTATCAAAATTCCTTTAATAAATTTATGTCAGAAGTGCACCCACAAAAAAAAAATTAAATGCCCCCGGGGCGGGTGTCTGTCTTTCCAGGCCATGACCAAGGTCATTGAACACAACATCAGCGTAACTGTCATTGCGTGTCATCTCCTCGCATCGTGTCCTCAGTGATTGACAGGCGACAACAACGAGAGGAGACTAGCGTTGGCTAAAACAGAAGATGGCGAGTAAGAAAAGAAAAGTTGATACAGAGTGTCGCTCTTTCAAGGATAAATGGACGAATGAATTCTTCTTTGTGAAAGTGAAAGGCAAGTCTGTGTGCCTGGTTTGTGGGGACGCTCTGGTAGTAATGAAAAAGGCAAACTTTGAGCGTCATTACAGCGCAAAACATGCAAAACTGGATGCGTTGAAAGGACAAGTGCGCGTGGATAAAGTTGCCGCTCTTCGACAGAGTTTGATTGGCCAGTAAGAAGTTTTATCCAAACTGCGAGCGGACCAAGACAACGTGACGCAGGCTAGCTTTGTGGTGAGTGAGCTAATTGCTAAGAAGCTGAAACTTCATGCCGAGGATGAATTTGTGGAGTGCCTCGTTGCCGCTGTGGAGCTGCTCGCTCCATCAAGCTGTTCCAAAGTGTCAGTTTGTCCCAGAGAACTGTCTCAGATCGGATTACTGACATGGCACAAGACATTGAGAAATCATTGAAGGATACTGCAAGAGATTTTCAGTTTTTCTTTTCAAAACTGACTCTTGCAAAGACTCAGCTCCGCTCAAGACCGACTGACCCAAACCTGGAAAACCAGCTGAGAGTGGCATCGTCGTCAACACCACCTAATCACCAAGGAGAAGCAGTTCCATCCATCGCATTAGTTCACACTGATATGATAATGATACTAATAAGTATGTTTCTTTTTTTCCACTCAGATTGACAGTAGACAACCTTATAATGTACCTCAAATCATCTGATCTACTGCTTAAACTGCTAAACATCAGTGAATATAAAAACCAACAAGAACAGAAAATTAATTGGATTAAAACACTAAGATACACTGAGATGGATAAAATTAAAATTGTCTAAAACATTAATTAATGGTCATGATATTTATGTTATTGCAGTGAAGTTAAAAATGCCATAAAAATTATGTCGTGAGCTGCTTACCTTTTAGAAAAAAAATGTCATGGCCCCTGAGGGACGGTATGAAAATTGAAATGGCCCTCGATAGGAAAAAGTTTGGAAAAAGTTTCCCCACCCTGCTCTAGGAGGAGTTCGAAAAAGTACGTTTTTGCATTGTTCACAATTTTCTGTTTGGAACGAAAACTGCAGGAAGTTGTTTTTTTTTATTTAATAACTTGAGTATTGTTTGGCCTATCGAAATTCGTTTAATATCTTTTTTTCAGGAGAGTCCACAGATGCTGTGTGCAAAGGCCTGCACACAGCATCTGTGGCAGAAAGAGCAGAAGGCAGAAATGGGCGTGGCCTATACCACGAGATTCAGCACAAATCAGTGAACGCGTGGATGTAAGGTTTTTGAATGTGCGACAAAGTTTATGTGTTATAAGCCAAAACACACTTTATAACTAACTCACATATAATTTGTCGCACATTCAAAAACCTTATATCCACGCGTTCACTGAACTGTGCTGAACTTTTTCCAACTCTTCCCTGGCCATTTGACAGATTTGCAACAAACTTTGCAAGTAGCATCTGCGGACAAAACTTATAAAAAGCTTTCACCTACATCACACCTGGTGGTGTGCTCCATTTTGATGCTTTGCCTTAAAACCATCAACTCATCATAACTTCCACATACAATTTGCCATCTACTCTTAATTGCTCAAACATGTAGAGGGTGTTGCCCTGAATACGTCTATGCGGCACACCCCGACGGCAGCATGCCCCGACGCGCCTGGACTGCGAGGGCCCGTTCATCGCTGCTTGCAGCTTTAATTGGTTGTGAATGCAGGAGGCATTCACAACATATGTTCTTCTGTTTCTTGCGGGTCAGACAGTTTGGACTCTTAACTCCTTGAACAATTTTCAACATATTCACTCCATTCAAACACATTAAATGTATTATTATCATTATTATTATTATTATTATTATTATTATTATTATTAATGTTACACATGTTTACAATGTTCGGTAACTGTTTGATTATTTTGTCTTAGTTAGGACAGTCTGATGCCTTTAGTCCCTTTCACATGGTGGAAGGTATACAGTTTGTTATTAATTCAACAACGGTATCGGATCGGTATCGGGTATCGGCCGATACGCTCAGTCAGGTATCGGTATCGGATTGGATCGGAAAAAACTGGATCGGTGCATCTCTAGTGTGCACCCGTGCGTGAGGGAGAGTGAGAGAGACGAGGTGTGTGTGTGTGTGTGTGTGTGTGTGTGTGTGTGTGTGTGTGTGTGTGTGTGTGTGTGTGTGTGTGTGTGTGTGTGTGTGTGTGTGTGTGTGTGTGTGTGTAAAGGAGTTATTTGGTGTAGGCTATCACTCTCTTGCACTTTAACACGAAGTAGTTTCCACATCTTAACATGATATCTAGTCGTACCGACATCAGGCTACAGCCTCCACAAATGCATACGCTTTAACTAGCGATGCTAGGCTCCGTTAAATTAGCTATAATCAATGTTTACGTTAGCTTGTGTCGGCGACGCTCGGTGAGCTGGTGCTAACAAGTGGATGCTTTCGGTTCAGATGTTGAATCATTGTTGACGTGCTGTTGTGGTACATCAGTTCTGCTAGACTCGTTGCACTTTGTTGTCTTCTTTTTTAAGTGTGAAATGATCCCAACTTTGAAAATTCTCTTAATGTAGCGGTGTGTGTCCGCAATAACAGTCCGTGTGGAAAAATGATCCCTGAGCTAAGCAGGCCACATAACGCAGGTGCTAGGAATTAAACGAAGCCTCGAGGCAGAGATTTTGCCTCGATCATTTTTTGTAATCGAATTATTCAAGTTATTCGTTGCAGCCCTACAGACAAGCCACTGGGCCAATCGTGACCTCTCTGCTGTGTCTGCAGCTGAGCACTGTGGGCTGAGCCGATTTTGGCAATTTGGGACAGGCGTTTAATTCCTTCCTCACAAAAATCCTGGATGAAAATGCCACAAACTTTGCCAGCTTCTCTGTGAATTCTCTGGCAGCTGAATGTGTCTTCTGCAAGTGAAGTTGTTGCAGCGGAGGAAACGATTCAGCGACCAGCACTCGCTGCAAACTCCTCATCTCTGCTGTCACTCACGGAGGCGTACATTAGTTTCTTCATCGCCCTGATCATTTTGCAGGACACTCTCTCGTGGCGTGCCCGTTTGCTGATAACTCATCCCCGCATGTTTATCTGAAGCTCCTCGCTAGCCTTCTTCCTCCCTCCAGCAGGCAGCCTGGCCCTGCTGCTGTCCTCCTTGGAGAGACACTGAAACTCCATTTGATCTTTTCGCCAATCTCTCACTCTCTTGGGGTCGACAGAAAAACGTCTAGCGGCTGCTTCTCCCGAGTTTTCCTCTGCATATTTTACGACAGAAAGTTTAAATTTCAAGTCGTACTTTTTATTGTTTTGCTGCACTGGAGCCATGGCGATCATCAGTGTGATACTGACTGACAGAAAGCAAGAACAATACAGGAAAAAGGCAAAGAAGAAAAACATGCAGTGTCAGTGGTCATGTCTTTTTCCTTGATCTGAAAAAAAAAAAGAATTAGACTTTGCATTTATTTGGAACCAGCGGTTATTTACCAAAATATACACTTGCCTCCAGCATTTAAAGGGGTCTCTGCGGTTAATTGAAACCCGGCTATTATTTGGTAATTTACGGTAGCTACCAAGGCAAGGCGCAGCAGAAAAAATAAATAAATATATACATAAAAATAAAAAACGGCCGTCCATCGGCCCATTATTGAACGGCCCACTGGGAAAAATCCGGGTACTTCCGATGGCCAGTCCAGCTCTGCAATAGCAGTCCTCTCAAGTGGCCGTGCGTGTGTGTCCAAGCTTGTGTGTGTGCGTGCGTGCAGTTTGCACGAGTGTGCGCTTGTGTTTAGGGCGGCGGCACAAAAAAAATATTAGCACCGGGGCCTATCACCATGATGTCATGCTACTGAAGCCACCAGTTCAGTTTGGCCTCATTTTTTCAACAATCCTACATTATTTCACAGTTTTTAGGTATTGTGGACATTATTCAAAGTTTTCACAGCCAGCAATCCACATTTACCTTCAGCTGGTCGACAGGGAGCATTCACAACCGCAAGTTCTTCAGAACTGCCTTCTCTAGTAATAATAATGCATTTCATTTAAAGGCGCCTTTTAAAGCACTCAAGGACACCACACAAAAGAAAAACAGGACAATAAACAGGAGACAATTTATTGCAAAAGTGAAATTTAGTTCAGTTAAGTGAAATGATCATGTCGGCTCCACGCGCAGCATGTCGTGGACTGATGTTGGTGTCTCACTGTGTTCAGGTGAAAGAAACATAAAACATCTCCAGCAGGTCTGATCTTGTTGTGAGACGCTCACAGGTATACGTGACAGCTTGTTATCAGCTGACTGTCTCCACCCTGCAGGTGGGCGTTTGTTCACTGACGCACACACACACAGTTCCTGAACTCACACAGCTGTTGGACGGTCACCTGTTAGGAGACTTTTAAATCCCAGATAATCAATCAGAGCTGATAATCAATCAGGACAGATTCCAGAATCCAAAAGGGTCAACTGTATTTTTAAAAACTGTGTGTGTTTGTGTGTGTGTGTGTGTGTGTGTGTGTGTAGATTCTCTCCCTCAGAGTAACACAACAGTTATAGTTGGAGCCGTGTGTGGAGTTTTACTTCTGCTCGTCATCATTGCCGTCGCAGCCTGCATCACCATGAGGGTCCTTCACAACCGCCATGATTATGAAGGGTCAGTGACACACACACACACACACACACACACACACACACACACACACACACACACAAATGACTCTAATTAGTGTTACTTGATCTCTCAACATTCAGTAGAGGAACATCGTAATTATTTTCCAAACAATAAATATTAATATATTCAGATGCTGAACAGCTCATTAACTCTCTCTGACATTTATTAATCAGCTGTTAACTGTCTGAGGTTTATTAATCAGCTGTTAACAGCTCGTTAACTCTCTCTGCATGAAGCTCGACTCTCTCTAAGTGTGGGGATCAATCTGTTTGACTTCATGCCGTTTCTAATTAATAATCTGTGTAGACTCTCCTGTGTGTGTGAGTGTGTGTGAGGTAGTTTCACCTCCTGGCTTGATCACCATCTAACGATCCTGTTGGAATCAGATGGGTTGATAAGTTTAAAGTATGATCAGTGTCTGAGCAGTGTGTGTGGGGTTTGTGTTTCCACTGGTGTCGGTCACTGTCCTCCATCCCTGTGTGTGTGTGTGTGTGTGTGTGTGTGTGTGTGTGTGTGTGTGTGTGTGTGTGTGTGTGTGTGTGTGTGTTCATAACACCACTAACACTTCCTGTTAAAATCATCGATCGGCTTGTTGTCGATCGGCTCGTTGTCAATCAGCATGTTGTCTCCTCACTCTTCATCGTCACTAACGCTCAGACTAACTTGTCTTCCTCATCTCTGCACTTCATCAAAGCTTTATTTTTTTTTATGAAACATGTTTGTTAACTCAGATGTTTGCAGTCGTCATGACAACAGAGTTCAGAAGATGCATTAAGAGTTAATTGATTTGTGAGTTTACTGGAGGTGCACCGATCACCTGTTTGTATTTCGTGGACTGAACAGATGAACGAATCAGTTGATGTCTCAGAGGCCAAAGTGATGTCTTTAATCAATTGTTTTCAGACTCTGAAGGTAAACCCTAAGGGTTAGGGTTAGTTTTTAATATAATTGAATCGGATACTTTATTACCAGTGTTGTGGGTAACGCGTTACAAAGTAACAAAGTAACGCGTTAGAGTACTCTAATTACTTTTTTTGTGTAACGTAACGCATTAGTTTTGTGCGTCAAGCAATCAGTAACTTCGTTATTTTTTTAAAAAAGTAATCCGTTGTTTTAAGAATTTCTCCGGATAAGGAAGGAAAATCCCGACTGCAGCTGCTTTTTGTCAGACAGTACTGAGCCACCTGCGGATGTGTCAGCGGAGGCGCAGCGCTGTGATGCGTCTGTGCCCTGCTGCTGACCTACGTTACCTGTGCGTGCGTGTGTGTGTGTGTGTGCGCGCGTGAGTGCATGCATGCGTGTGCGTGCATGTGTGTTTCGAACCCCTGGCAAGATGGCAGAGAGCTTTTGCATCGTGGAAGTACGCACATTATTTTCAATTCACCAGCGAAAAGGACAAGAACAACATAACGGTAACATGCACACTCTGCGTTGGTGAAAAGCTTCTGTCGACCGCAAAAAAATAATTAATTAATAAAACGCTATGTGGCATATTGCTGACTGTCCTTCCTGTTATTGTTATCCTGCACAGTTAATTTGGTTGGATGACTGACGTTATTCATCATTGTCACGACTTCTCGGTGCATTTAAAGGAGGCTGTGTGTGTCAGTTAAGTTGCAGCATGTGCGAGGCTGCAAACGGCTTTTCATTTTTGGTAACGCATGAGTACTCTAACGCGTTACTTTTATTCATAGGTAACGCTGTACCGTAACTGATTACTTTTAATTGATGGTAACGTTGTAACCTAATTAACTACTTTCCAAAGTAACTATACCCAACACTGTTTATTACATTAAATACTGATTAATGTTACTGTCACCTTGAAACAGCTGCAGCCTGCTGTATCTGACAGAACGTACCTTTTCATGAGCCTTCTTGATGGAAATGCTGCAGGTAGTGGTTCAAAAATGGGAAGTGTGTAAACTCACTTAAAATATTGATGAGAGTGATGTTGTCATGAAGTGATCATCTGGAGAGAAGACATCCCACTTTGTTTGATTTGTCAGAACCACAAAAACACTCAGTTCCGCAGCAGTGTAACAGAGTGACGGCTCTTTGACCACATAAACAATCTTTGTCAGATAAATGACGCCCCTGCAGAGAGCAGCAGTCAGCCATGTTTAACCTAAAACTGACATCAACTCACTCAGACTTAACATGAGCGACTCAGCTGATGATCACTGCTGAGCCTGCTTCATTCTGACAGGATCACACAGTTCAGAGAAGTTTGTTGATTGAAATAGTTATTGAATGATTAGTCGTCTGATGTCAGTCCAGTCGGTGCACCTCTGGTCTGCCCCCAGTATCTGTGTGTGCTCCCAGAGTGTACTGGGAGCTGCTCTCTGTTAGTTTCATGCTCATCTCTCATGTTTTATTTCTTGTGCTCCATTCTGTCTGTCTGTCTGTCTGTCTGTCTCTGTGTCTGTCTGTCTGTGTTTGTCTCCATGTGACACGGTGGTAAACGCTAACCCTACATTAGCTGTACGTCCCTGGAGAGTGTGAGCTCTCAGGCTCCGAAGCCTCGAAAGAAGGTGGAGTCCAGTCTGGAGGGCTCCAGATCCACCAGTCCCTCTGGACCACTACAGGTAGGAGCTGCACCTGAGGACCTAAACAGAAACAGTCAGCTGACTGACAGCAGGTCACTGGGGACACGTCTCATTATTTAAACTGGACGGAGGTGAAATATTTAACTGTCCACTGACTCATTGAACATATTTAGTATTCAGTATTCAGATCAGTCATAGAAACCTTCAACATTAACATAAAGTATATTTATATTTGATTAAAAATCAACCTGACCAACAAACTGAAACTTTAAGATCATTGAAGAATATGAAAATAGTATCAGCTGATTAAAAGAAGAAAAGTTGAAGTTCAACATTTAGTAAATCTGTTTCTGTTCTTTCTTGTAGAGAGTCAGATGATTCCACTCTCAATGATACATAATAATAATAATGTCTGTCTGTTAGACATGCAGCTATTACAGACGGCTGGTTAGCTTAGCTTAGCATAAAGACTTACAACCGGTGGAAACAGTTAGCCTAGCTCTTTATGGTTCAGTCGTACAGAGGAAGAATGTCAGTTTGATGGTTTACAGGAGGTAAACAAGGTCAGACTGCATGTTAAAGGTCTGCAAAGTGTCCACAACAAAGAGACACACCTGGTCCAGCCTTTCTGTCACTTCTGTGACTAATGTGCGTCACTATGTAACAGGCAGTATATAAATGTATATTTGTATATATCTATTATAAAATATATTCACTCAAGTCAGTCAGCAGATGTACAGTTCTACTGCTGTAGCTGCGTTATTTTCAATCACACTACTTTGCTCAGCATGACCCGCCATCCTCTGCCTCTGATTGGCTACATCCTGCCGTTCAGTAATGCACATGTGCAGATTGTCATCACTCTTCGGCTCAAGACACAGTGTGATGCACAGATGAGCTGCAGCAATGCATCACACGATCAACAGCAAGTTCATGTTTTCACACACACATTCACACACACACACACACACACACACACACACACAAACACACACGTTGTGTGTGTGCCAGTTTGGAGTTCAGTATCTTGCTCAAGGATACAGCAACATGCAGCCGGGGGAGCGGGGGATTTGAACCATTAGACAGGTGTGCCGTCACTATGCTACTGGTGTAAATAAACCTTAAAATAAAGGTAAATAAAGGTGGAATAGAATACAAAACCCCAATTCCAATGAAGTTGGGACGTTGTGTAAAACAGAAATAAAAACAGAATACAATGATTTTCAAATCCTTTTCAACTTATAATCAATTGAATACACTACAAAGACGAGATGTTAAAACTGATAAACTTTATTGTTTGTGCAGATATTCACTCATTTTGAATTGGATGCCTGCAACAGGTTCCAAAACAGCTGGGACAGGGGCAACAAAAGTTGAGGAATGTTCAAAAAACACCTGCGTGGAACATTCCACAGGTGAACAGGTTAATTGGAAACAGGTGAGTGCCATGATTGGGTATAAAAAGAGCATCCCCGAAAGGCTCAGTTGTTCACAAGCAAGGACGGGTTGAGGTTCACCACTTTGTGATCAGCTGCGTGAGCAAATAGTCTTATAGTTTAAGAACAACGTTTGCCAACGTACAATTGCAAGAAATTTAGGGATTTCATCATCTACAGTCCATAATGTCATCACAAGATTCAGACAATCTGGAGAAATCTCTGCATGTAAGCGGCGAGGCCAAAAACCAACATCGAGTGCCTGAGAGCTTCGACCCCTCAGGCCCCTCATTAAAAACTGGCATCATTCTGTGAAGTATATCACCACGTGGGCTCAGGAACACTTTGGAAAACCACTGTCACTTAACACAGGTTGTCGCTAAATCTAAAAGTGCAAGTTAAAAAAACTCTACAATGCAAAGCAAAAGCCTTACATCAACAACATCCAGAAATGTTGCCAGCTTCTCTGCACTCAGCTCACCTGAGATGGACTGATGAACAGTGGAAAAGTGTGCTGTGCTCTGAGTCCACATTTCAAATTGTTTTTGAAATCCTGGACATCGTGTCCTCCGAGCCAAAGAGGAAAACAACCATCCAGACTGTTATCAGCACAAAGTTCAAAAGCCAGCATCTGTGATGGTACAGGGGGCGTGTTAGTGCCCATGGCATCATGGGTAACTTGCACATCTGTGAAGGCACTGTACATGCTGAAAGGTACATACAGGTTTTGGAACAACATGTGCTGCCATCCAAGCAACGTCTTCTTCAGGGACGTCCCTGCTTATTTCAGCAAGACGATGCCGAGACACATTCTGCACGTGTTACAACAGCGCGGCTTCGTAGTAAAAGAGTGCAGGTACCAGACCGGCCCGCCTGCAGTCCAGACCTGTCCCCCATTAAAAATGTGTGGCGACTTATGAAGCACAAAATATGACAGCAGAGGCCCCGGACTGTGGAGCACCTGAAGTCGTTAGGGCTGCCCGATAAATAGAATTTTCATCCTCATCCGGATATGAACATGTGTGATAAACACATCACAAAAGACTGCCTGACACGCAATGAATAATGAATTTAGCCTATCAGACGGAGCCCTGGATACAAGGGCCGACCAGATGAAGCCCCAGCTAGCCGTTAGCTACCCCGACAAAATTAATCGGCATCAGTTTGGTTGCCAGGTTATGATGGCTGAGGGAGGAGAGAGAGGCCAGCGACACCACGGAGCAATATGCATTGTGTTGAGCTGCTCCGCCACACTGCTATACGGACTTATTTTGGATTCAGGAGAGACGACGTGTTACAAACACAGGTACCAGCTGCAATACAACCATAAAGACCAACACGAACAATTCAAAACTAATGTTAGCCATCATTAACTGAAAAGTTAATAATATGCAAACTTCAATATTTGTTTATTTATCGCAAGTTATATCGTCATCGCAATATTGAACAGTGTTATCGCAGATTTTCCTCATATCGTGCAGGCCTAGAAGTCGTATATCAAGCAAGAATGGGAAAGAAATCCACGTACAACACTTCAACAGTTAGTGTCCCAAACGCTTACTGAGTGTTGTTAAAGGAAAAGTGATATAACACAGCGCTACATGTCGCTGTCCCAGCTGTTTTGGAACGTGTTGCAGGCATCAAATTCAAAATGAATGAATATTTGCAAAAAAAAAACAATGAAGTTTATCAGTTTGAACATTAAATATCTTGTCTTTGTAGTGTATTCAATTGAATATACGTTGAAAAGGATTTGCAAATCATCGTATTCTGTTTTTATTTACATTTTACACAATGTCTCAACGCTCCAACTTCATTGGAATTGGGGTTTGTATATATAAGCAATCTGTTCATTAGTGAAACACAGGGAAACTGCGGCTGGATGGAAATAATATATTTTTTACTTTGGATGCTAAATGACTGAAACAGTTAATGTGATCTCATTGATTATCTATAGATCAACGAATTGATTAATAAACTGACCGCTTCAGCAGTGTGCATGTTGTTCCACATGGTGCCTGATCTCTAATTAATCCAGTCAAACTCATTTAAAACATGAGGAAGTTCCACTGAATGATTTAAAAGTTCCCACACAGCTCCTCAGGTGTGATGTTTACCTGTGTGTGTCTGTGTTTGTCTGTGTGTGTCTGTGTGTGTATGTGTGTGTCTGTGTGTGTCTGTGTGTGTGTGTGTCTGTGTGTGTGTGTGTCTGTGTGTGTGTGTGTCTGTGTGTGTCTGTGTCTGTGTGTGTGTGTGTGTGTGTGTGTGTGTGTGTGTGTGTGTGGTGCTGCAGGGCCCGGTGATATACGCACAGCTGGACCACTCAGGCAGTAAGAACTCGTTCCATAAGATGGAGCCGGTGGTGTACGCTGACATCCGTAAGAACTGAAGAGGACCAAGCATTAATCAATAATCACAGTAAAGTATGATGAGATTCGATCAGCTGCTCTGGGACAGAATTGGGGGGGGGTTAAAGAAGCATGATGCTGTTACATGATGATGTCATGATGTCTCCATGTGCTTTCATGTAAACACACTACATCAGATCAACACAGGGACCACCGCACAACGCCTTCATTATTACAGTCTTCATCATATAGATTCATTAGTCACAGTCTTCATCATATAGATTCATATAGATTAATTGTTGTATCTACAGGAGCTTCAGCAGTCTGACGCACCAGCTGACATTATCACATTAATGTCGCACCAGCTTGTATACATTCATCTTTACGTTCGACCCAGTGTTGCAGTGAACTGGTGTTAAGATCAAGATGGCTGCACGGCGAGCAGGAGGTCAGAAACATCTGACAGCAAACTATATTCTCACGTCCTAATCGATAGAAGATCAGAGTGATGTCAGCCGTCCTGTGTCCGTGTGGACAGATGCTAGTTGCTTCATCCTGTATGTTCTGATCACTCACCTCTTTAAGATTTAACGCTCAGTTTCTCACACTCAATGCAAACACACAAAACTTCTTTCTTCTCTGTTTGAAAGCAGCCGCTGCATCAGTAACAGTGTCTGTTAGAGAGGGACGCACAGCCTCACTCTGACCGACCACACAGAACCTGTCCTGCATGATCTACATGTTCCTCTGCCCGACACACCAGGTTCACACGAGGGTCGTTATCAGGCTTCAGCCGGCCTCCGCAACAAGCTCATGCTTTTAGTCAGGTGTGATGGCAGAGGAACATCTAGAACATGGAGGACGGGGTCAGACTAAACATGACCGTAAGCGGTGCCATGACGTTACAGTGTAATAAAACAAAGTTCTGCGAGGTTCTGCAAGTTGTGTAATTTTGTTGCTCTCCAGCTGTTCAGTGTCTGTCCACAGTCACACCTGAAGTTCACTCTGTATCATGTTTCTGTTTGTAACTCCATGTGAAGCACAGCTGGTGCGTCAGGCTGCTGAAGCCTCGTCCATCCTCCAGTGATCATGTTGTTCTATAGGATGTATAACGTATATTTCTACAGTAACTCTGCATGATGACGTGACACACAGCCGGTACCGCTCAGACACAAGACGTGTTGTTACTGTGAACGCTTGAGTTTCCTGGCATGTTGTTGTGGTGCCGCCCGTCTGATCTCCCCTCAGTCACACATGTTCTGTAATGCTCTTTATAATAACTCTGGGTGCTCTGATTGTCTGCTTATTGTTGAAAAAAGTGAACATATGCAGCCAGGTGCAGTTTGTGTTCCTGCCTGTTTGTAGAATAAATCAAGTCATTTTATTTTAATATGCATGTTGAGCTGGGATGAAACAAACTGGGAGCTTCAGATGCTAAAACACTGTTTGCATGCAGTTAACTAACATAACCATCATTATACTGATAAATATCATTTGTTTGTGTAAAACTTTTTATTTTCACACTAATGGGCCAAATATGTCGAATAAGTTTTTTTTTTATATGCTTTGAAGCTTTAATGCATTCCAAAAGATTTTCTGTTCAAAGCCAAACTTCTCTTCTGACCTATAAGAATTATTTCTGTCTAAATGCCTTCAGCTTCAGCTTGTGAATGCAGTAATGTTGACCAGTATTTGTATATATTTCCTGCTCTGTAAGATATTTAGTGCTGTGTACTGTAAGTCATTCCAGTGTGGTGGTTGGGCTGTGGATGTTTCAGGAGGAGGAGAGTCGAGTTCCCCTCTTCAGCCACTCGGATGCCACAGTGTCTGCTCCATCTGTCAGCACCAGAAACATCCAGTTCAGCTTCATTTAGTCACAGAAACACAGAGTTAATGTGATGCTAGTATTTAGCATGTTAGCATGCTACGTTAGCAATAATCTCAAACTATAGGTTAAGGTTAGTGGTCAGTGTATGTTTGTGCAATCCACAGATGTTTCAACTTTCTTTAGTTTTCAGTGTCACGTTGAGTCGACTCTGTTGTGGCTTCTGTCTCCACCAACACGGCTGCAAAGCATCCCGACAACTCATTACAAATGTCCAGTGGCTTCATGTTCCAGATGTCTGAACACAGCCCTGAACAGTGGTCTCTGGCTGTAACTCCACCACCTTCTCCTCCACCTGCTGACATTACAGTCGACTCATGAACATGTAATGGGAAAATGATATGAGAACATGATATGACACTTACAAATGTAAAGTATCTGTGGTTTGCAGAAATGTAAAGTGAGAACATTTGTTCTGGAGTCCGATCCGAGAACTCAGTGGTTTGTTTTAGAGGAAGTAGACGTGCCGATCAGATCGATTCTCAGGAGAGCACGAGTCAAACCAAATATCAAATCAGCTCATTCATTCAGTTCCAGTGAGCTGTAAGATGAGCGGATGCTCTGAGCTGCAACTGAACACTTTTTTTCATTGTGACTGAAGAGAATCTTAATTTGATGTTTTTTTGACTGGAGCCTGGCAGAGCCGGCAGACACTGTGGCCTTCCACGAGTGTTTGTGTTGGTCCATGTTGTTGTTAGTGAGCAGAGGACAGAAGCTGTACGACCTGCTGCTCTCTGTGAGACTCGTCCGTGTTTATTGTAGATGTAAACTCTAAGTTATGATGACAGATGTGAGCAGCTGGTCCACTCCTCTCTCCTGACCAGTCTGTACGTGTTGTTGATGGTATAAATAGTTGTGTGTTATTTTGTTCTGTTGTGAATCTGCACTAAGTCTTTCCTGTCAAAGACAACAGACTGCCTGTGACTTCTCTTCTTATTTCAGTTCATCTCTGAATGTTTGGCCTGTTTAAACTGGAATGTTGTACATTTAGTGCCTTTTACATTTCATCAGCTAACTTGAACGTCTGCTCCAAATAGAAAAGATAAGATTCATTTATTTTCCTTTTATTCTATGTATTTTTTATACACATAATATCGCTTCTGTATCCACTGTCTAAATTTTATATAAAACTTATTCCTGGCCAATCACACGTCTGTTTGTCCTCATTATTATTATTATTATAACTTTATATTAATGACATTTTTATCCAATTGTTAGAAACTGGGAAGAGAAAGAAACACAGACTGCTGAGGCCGTACACACACACACACACACACACACACACACACACACACACACACACACACACACACAGCAGAGGGTCAGTGGTTGATCCAACAGGATTTCACACTGACACAAACTATTTAAATGCTGATAATGTGTGAATGATAATTTATACATTTGTTTATTTTCATATAATTTATTTCAAGCTGAGAACACAGTTATCCAGATATGGAAGAAGAACTCAGATCTATTACTGAAATAAAAGTAATTATACCACGCAGTAGAAAAAGTCCATTACAAGTAAAAGTCCTGCATTAGAAATGTTACTTGAGTAAAAGTACAAAGATGTATCAGTAAATGAAAGTACTCACCATGGAAACTGTTACATTTCAGAGCTTTTTTTTTTGTAATTCAAGTTTTTGTTGTTTTTTCCTTTAGTGCATGACAATTCAGTGCATCACATACAGAGATATTTCTTGTTAGAGCACAGATAGTGTCTTATAAGCAAAAAATATCTAAAATTCAATACACAGCATCAAGGTCAACAACAGCTTCAGGGGCAAATCAATACTGAAATAGTTATTAGGCATGTTCATATTACAGGTTTATCAGTCAGTGTGATGTATGTCCAGAAATGATCCCATGCTGGTGCTTTTCCCTTTTTAACAACATGTATCCTGTTTAGCATATGCTCATAAGAAGCTGTTTTTATCATAGCGTTAACCCATTTTTTTAATCCTGGGGTTTTAGGCATTTTCCAGTGTTTAAGTATTGTCCTAGCAGCCACTGTAATGCCAACCATGATCACAGAAAACTCTACCTGATATGTTGTGTAATTGACTTCTGTCACCTAGTAGACCAAGTCTAGGAGACATTGGTATGTTTCTTCCGACCCAGTTACCTAAATATTCCAGAATGGTTCTCCAGAAGGGCTGCATAGTCGGACATTCCCACATACAATGTAAAAAAGTGCCCGCTTCTTTCTGACTTCTCCAACACAGATTGTTATTTATTACTCCCATCCTATGTATTCTTAAAGGTGTCAATAGTATCTGTGTATTATTTTATATTGTATGAATTTCCCTTTCGCTTCCCTTTATAAATTTTCCCTTGTCGGATAATATTTTCAACCATTCCCCGTCCTCCATTATACATCCCAAGTCTTTCTCCCATATCACCTTTAGGTTATTACAGTCATTGCTTAGCAATTTGTTGGTTATTCTGTAAAATACAGAAGCTCGATGGCACTCCTCAGATAGTGTGAAGTAGTCTGTGATGTGGTTTCCAACTCTGTACTGAATCTTGGAGGTAATACAGCTCCTAATTTGAAGGTACCTTCAAAAATGATCTTTCCCCTTGAGCTTGTGTTTTCTAGTATGACACAAACACATAATTTTCAAAAAGGTCAGTGATGGTACATACACCAATATCATGCCATTTCTTCCAAAATGCTGATGTCTTTCCAATTTTAATCATAGTGTTATGCCATAGGGACTATTTAAACATCTTGTGTATTTTAGTCCAGATTGCTTTGGAGTGTGACATGATAGGATTGGGTAAGTCAAGTGAAGACTGGGAGAGTCTGTCTATATGCGAAAATGGAGATGCCAACTTATTTTCAATAGCAACCAAATATAATTTATTATCTTTAGTCCAGTGTTTGGCTATTTTGGCCATTTCGAACACTCTTACACTCTTGGATCCGGCAATCCCAGTCCTCCTTTATCTCTAGGTGAGCACATTTTGCTGAGCTTAATTCTGGGTCCTTTCCCCTCCCATAAGAAGTCTTTAAATATCATATTATATTGTTTAAAAAACTGGGGAGATAT
>OZ023167.1:32673975-32696475 GCA_963678695.2 Diplodus puntazzo | reverse complement strand
ACTTGAGAGTCTGTGGGACCTTTAAGTGTTTCATATATTGAACCACCCTAACTGGTATAAAGAATATAAATAAAGAGTTATTTGCCAATATTCATTGCATTTATTTGCTATTTTCCAAAGATTTCAAACATTTGAAGACTCATCTGAATCCAGTTATGTTGGGGTTGATGAACTTATTTAAAGATTTTTAACTTTCTGCACAAACACAATATTTACTTTTAATTTCTTGCTGTTTATTTCCTCTATTTTAACTGTGTACTTTTTACAGTGTACAACAGTGTAAAAATACTTCTCCATTCAAAGTAAAAGTACACAAGTCAAGTGTTCTGTTACATCAAACCTGAGTATTTTTGTGTTACAGTACTTTTACTTTAGTAAAGGATCTAAATACTTTTTTCACGACCAATTTCTGCCAGTGTACAAGTACTCAGAGTCAATCCGTAGTAAAAGTAAACATATTATTACTTTGTTTATTATTATTATTATTTACTTTATTATTACTACACATAAATATTACTTTGGTAAAAGTCCAAGTCACCCATATGAATAGTACTCGAGTAAAAGTCTTAGTTAAGTATCAAAGTATCTGTAAAGTGACTGATCAATATATTTCGATGTTTGTATAAACTCTAGGGATGATCCAATCTGATCCGAGTGCTTTAATATTTAGTATCTGCCGATACCGAGTCCCGATTGGATACTTAGCCTTAACTCATATTGTCCTGGATAATACAGCTGCAGTAAGAAACAAAGTACCTGCATCCGAGTTGTTCCTTAATAGGTTTTTTTGTTGTTGAAACAAAGTAAATACTTTCATATGGCTCTTCCTTATTCTGCATATGCTATTCCAACATTGGCCTCCACCTTCCGCGTTGCTTCTCTATTTCACAGCATTCAGCATCTCCTCGACTGTCAGTTTTACATGCTCTGCTGTATGAGACCCACCAAACTAGTGCGCATACCAGCGCTGTAAGTCAACAGTGGAGTCGATGTGATGTAATGCAGAGATGGTAGGGCCTACCGGGGATTCAAAAACTCCAGGAAACAAAGAAAACCCTGATCCTGGACCACAGAGATGAGCTGGTTATCCAGAGAGATTCATTCAGTTACCTTCTCTGTAAGATTTTTGGCCATGTCGCTGTCTCGAGGATATTTCCCTGTCATTTTGAAAGTATCAACAAGTGTTTGTTGCTTCGGTGTCTTTGCCTGTGTTGCTTGAGTGAACTCGTTTAACTTTGAGTGTTTGTTTTTTTATATGCTGTATCAAGTGTGTAGTATTAACTGCACCTCTTTTGTTTCCCCTCATGAAACGGTCGTATTTCAGATGTTACATGTCGCTGTTAGACTGCTTTCGCTTCATAATTTAAGCTATTTCCACACTGTTGACACTTGATCCACAGGTTTGCCAGAGTAACGTTACGCATGCGACTGAGTTCTGCCACAAATTTTGCTCTGATGTAAAAAAAAAAAAAAAAACGGGCTTGGGGCTACGTTCAAAATTGCCAACCCGGACCAGTGGAAAAATGGCCATATTGGCCCCGATCCCGATCCTGCTGATCGGATCAAGACATCCCTAATAAAGTGTATACTATGAGTCAGCTGATCATCAAAATCCATTTAAAAAATGTTGCAGTATGTAATCTGTAAAGTAGCTAAACTTATCAGATAAATATAGTAGAGTACAAAGTAAAATATTTGCGTCTAAAGTGTAGTGCAGTAGAAGTGCACAGTGGTATCACATGAAAATACTGCAGTGAGTGACTCCATTCCAAACACCAGAGGGCAGCACGTCCCCAGACTGACCGCTAACTGTAGCTGCAGTTAGCTCATGAGCTCAGTTAGCTGTGAGGTTAGCAGTCAAGACCGGGATCTCAGAGCATCATGGGAGTGTTTGTTGACATGTTTAGCACAGGGTCTTTGGCTGAGGCTAGCTGGTTAGCATCCTGCAACAGTCACAACAGTCACAATATTAACAACACATTAACAACAGTCACAACATTAACAACAGTCACAACAGTTGCAACAGTCACAACATTGACAACAGTCACAACATTGACAACAGTTACAACATTAACAGCAGTCACACCAGTAATGTTAACGACAGTAACAACAGTCACAACATTAACAACAGTAACAACAGTCACAACCGTAGCAAAAGTCACAACAGTCACAACATTAACAACAGTAACAACAGTTACAACATTAACAACAGTCACAACATTAACAACAGTCACAACAGCAACAACAGTTACAACATTAACAACAGTCACAACATTAACAACAGTAACAACATTAACAACAGTCACAACAGCAACAACAGTCACAACATTAACAACAGTCACAATGCTAACAACACATTAACAACAGTCACAACATTAACAACAGTCACAGCAGTCACAGCAGTTGCATCATTAACAGCAGTCACACAGTAACGTTAACAACAGTAACAACAGTCACAACATTAACAACAGTAACAACAGTCACAACAGTAACAACATTAACAACAGTCACAACAGTCACAACAGTAACAACAGTTACAACATTAACAACAGTCACAACATTAACAACAGTCACAACATTAACAACAGTCACAACAGCAACAACAGTAACAACAGTTACAACATTAACAACAGTCACAACATTAACAACAGTCACAACAGTTACAACAGTAACAACAGTAACAACAGTCACAACAGCAACAACAGCAACAACAGTCACAACATTAACAACAGTCACAATGTTAACAACACATTAACAACAGTCACAACATTAACAACAGTCACAGCAGTCACAGCAGTTGCAACATTAACAGCAGCCACACCAGTAACAACGTTAACAACAGTAACAACAGTCACAACATTAACAACAGTAACAGCAGTCACAACAGTAACAACAGTCACCACAGTCACAACATTAACAACAGTAACAACACTTGCAACATTAACAACAGTCACAACATTAACAACAGTCACAACAGTAACAACAGTTACAACATTAACAACAGTCACAACATTTACAACACTCACAACATTAACAACAGTAACAACAGTTACAACATTAACAACAGTCACAACATCAACAACAGTCACAACAGTTGCAACATTAACAGCAGTCACACCAGTAACAACGTTAACGACAGTAACAACAGTCACAACATTAACAACAGTAACAACAGTTACAATAGTTACAACATTAACAACAGTCACAACAGTGACAACAGTTACAACATTAACAACAGTCACAAGATTAACAACACTCACAACATTAACAACAGTTACAACATTAACAACAGTCACAACATTAACAACAGTCACAACAGCCACAA
Source organism: Diplodus puntazzo (assembly GCA_963678695.2). Taxonomy (NCBI): domain Eukaryota; kingdom Metazoa; phylum Chordata; class Actinopteri; order Spariformes; family Sparidae; genus Diplodus; species Diplodus puntazzo. Next base: position 32,693,150 of record OZ023167.1, on the reverse strand, counting down.
CAGTCACAACATTAACAACAGTAACAACAGTAACAACAGTCACAACAGTCACAACAGTAGCACCAGTCACAACAGTCACAACAGCCACAACAGTCACAACAGTAACAACAGTCACAACAATCACAACAGTTACAACAGTCACAACGGTAACAAGAGTCGCAACAGTAACAACATTAACAGTCACAACATTAACAACAGTCACAACTGTTACAACAGCAAAAACAGTAACAACATTAACAACAGTCACAATGTTAACAACACATTAACTACAGTCACAACATCAACAACAGTCACAACAGTTGCAACATTAACAGCAGTCACACCAGTAACAACGTTAACGAGAGTAACAACAGTCACAACATTAACAACAGTAACAACAGTTACAACAGTTACAACATTAACAACAGTCACAACATTAACAACAGTCACAACAGCCACAACAGTCACAACAGTAACAACAGTAACAACATCAACAACAGTAACACCAGTTACAACAGTCACAACAGCCACAACAGTCACAACAGAAACAACAGTCACAACAATCACAACAGTTACAACAGTCACAACAGTAACAACAGTCACAACAGTCACAACATTAACAGTCACAACAGTCACAACATTACAACAGTCACAACTGTTACAACAGCAAAAACAGTAACAGTCACAACAGTAGCAACAGTCACAACATTAACAGCAGTCACAACAGTATCAACAGTCACAACAGGTCAACTCAAACCCAACTGTGTTTCTGTTTCAGATAACTTTCCGTGTCCGTGTTGTCCTCGTGGGTACTTCCCAGCGTCTCTGATAATCACTCCTACACTGTCGGCCTGAGGGCTGCATGTTGTTGTTGTTTTGTTCGTTGGAACTAATCAGGAAACACATTTGCAAGTTTCCGTATAAAAGCGAGGCCCAGACCCTGATGAGTCACACTGTGAGCAATGAGTGCTGCTCTGTTTGACAACAACCTGCAGCACAGATCAGGTTCAGTCTGCTGACTCATCCTGTCACAGAACGACAAAAAGCCCCACAAGTCGTCTGTTGCCAGGTTGCTCACTTCCCTCTTCCTTCACCTCCAGCAGCTCCCTGCCTCCATCTGACCTCCACCCCCTCTGTGTCTGACAGACCAACATGGCCGGTCTTCGGCCACTCTTCCTGTTGACCGTCAGCTGCTTCCTGGCATCGTCCGCAAGGCCTCAACGCCACCTCCCGCCATGCACGGTGGTGAGTATAAGCTGAACTTTACTGAACACAGTTCTGAATGTGGATTTAGTGTGGCGCTGATCACTGTAGTCCAGTGACTGTGTTTCTTGCCTCGTTACAGTATTACTGTGACTAACTGCGACGTAAACCACACACACACATCACATGTTCAACACACAAGGAATTTAAGCAGTCTATATTAAATCAGTGATAACAGCAGGAGTCAGAGAGTCCGGCTCATGAGTTTACTGATGTTAACTCCTGACCACAGATCTGAGTTGGTCTGCCTGTCGCTCGTCTGCTACAATAAATCACTTCAATAAAAAACTCATTTGTTTGTGTAAGAGAGGAATGCCTCATTCCAGATCCCACAAATATGCAGAGTAGCTCAGTGTGCTCGGCCTCAGACAGAGATGGAGACAGTTTTATGAGCTGTTTTTGGCCGGGGGGGTCTCTGGACATCTGGTCTCAATTATAAACTCACTTAATAACTGAAATACTTGAATCTATTGAGGGAGAGGTTAAGAGCTGTGACTGTTACAAAGGTGTGTTTTCTTTACAATACCTTGGTCTGAGTAGAGCCGGCTACCTCTGAGTTAATGTAAACAGAACTACATGTTGCTTCATGAGAGCAGCTCGGTCTTCAACCCTCAGAGGACTGAGCTGCTGTCTGCAACCGCTGTCGATACTCTGACTCATGAATCCATTTAAAACCAGGCGCTGGGTTGTGTCACAGTCAGGGGGGCTGGCAGCATGCCGAAATCATCAGACCTGTGTTTGTCTCTATTCTCAGGTCCAGATGGACGTGTTCTGCAGCGATCTGAGCCTCAGGAGCGTCCCAGCCAACCTTCCTCATGCTGTGCACATGTTGGACCTCTCTCGTAACCAGGTGCAGAATCTGAGTCAGGAGACTCTGGCGCACCACACCGGCTTTCACCATCTGAAGCTCCACTCCAACAAGATCCACTTCATCCAGCCAGGCCTATTCAAAGACATGCCGGATCTGAAGGTCCTGGATCTGTCCAGGAATCATCTGAATGTGTTCGCTCTGTCCAAAATCAACATCGGGCCTCTTACCGCTGTACACTCACTTGATCTTTCAAACAACGGGCTGTACACAGGAATGTCAGACTACTTCCTGTCTGACTCTCCGGTACTGGAGAATCTCTCTCTGAACAGTAACAGCATCACCAAAATATCCCAGAACACGTTCAGCGGCTCCTCATCGCTGACCAAGATTAGCCTCCACAACAATGTCATACTGGAAATCGAGGATGGAGCGTTTGACTCATTGAATCATCTCTCTGAACTCGATCTGTCCAAGAACTCGATCACCTGCATCACAGACTTCAACCTGTCCAACCTAACGGTTCTGAACCTGAGTAAGAACAGCATGGAACTCTTCCAGAGCAGCAAATCTGAAAGCCACTACAAACTTCAGTCTTTAGATCTGAGTGAAAACAAAATGTCCTACTTTCCTCTTCTCCTCGGAAAGAATGAGCTCCAGTATCTGGACATTTCACGAAACAGACTTCAGAGCATCAACGTCACAGGAAATCCTGAATATAGCTATATTTTCCCTAAACTGAGACACCTAGACATGAGCTACAACCAGCTCAGGAGCATACCAGAGTCCTTCTTCTACTGCATTAGATCACTGAAGGTCCTGAATGTGAGCAACAACTGTCTCAGCTCGTTTTCTGCCACAGGTTGTCTTCGGATGGTGAAGATCATTGATCTGAGCTTCAACTCTCTGCAGAGTCTCACGTTTAAAGAAAACACTCTGGAGACACTGGAGGAACTCTTCTTACAGGGAAACGACCTCACCACCCTCCACCACCAGGTGTTTCAAAGGCTGCCGAGTATCAGACACCTGCAGCTGCAGCAGAACAACCTGGAGATCTGTTCATCAGACCAGATCCACCAGGATCCTGCAGACCAGGACCAGCAGGATCCTGCAGAGTGTGTCTACTTCACTTCAGTACGGAACCTGCAATTCCTGAACCTGTCTGAGAACAACCTAAGGACTCTGCCTGCCAACGCCTTCACCAACACCTCACTAAAGGTTCTGGACCTGTCCCTGAACCCAGGTCTAGACATGGACCAGCATTCCCTGTCTGGTCTGGAGCATTCTCTGGTTCACCTGTTGCTGAGGGAGAATAACATCTCCAGTCTGAACACAGACCTGTCCTCCCTGACGAGTCTCAGACACATCGACCTGTCCACCAACCAGCTGACCACCCTGCCTGTGTGGAACAGGGAGTCCTCCATCGAGTCCCTGAACCTGCAGAACAACAACCTGGTGACCCTGGAGTCCAGCACTGTGCTGGTTCTGGAACGCTCCCTGAAGACCCTCTATATGGGCTCCAACCCTCTGAGCTGCTGCAGTAACCTGGACTTCTTGCACATGGTGCAGCACTCGGCGGTGGTGGTCCCAGACATCGAGACCGTCACCTGCGTCCACGACGAGTACTCCGAGCCAGTCAACATCGAGAAGGTGACGCAGAAGATGTGTCACAGAGCCAGCGCCGGGAATTACATCGTTGCTGTCATCCTGACAGCGTTACTGCTGATGGTCGTCCTCGCGCTGCTGGTTAAATGTTGTCACACCAGGAAACACAAACACAACCGGAGCTTCAGTGCCTGATGTGGATCAACAGAGAACATGAAGGAACATGAAGGAACATGAAGGAAGATGAAGGAACATGAAGGAACATGAAGGAAGATGGTCAGTGGTTTAACCAGAGACACAAAACATGAATGTAGGCTGTGAAGTTTTCTGAAGGGGGACGGTCTGTGATACTTCAGGGAAACATACAGATCTGCTCAGTGATGGGCTGAGACACCTGTCCATCAGTCACCTGTCCATCAGACACCTGTCCATCAGACAATTGTCCATCAGACACCTGTCCATCAGTCACCTGTCCATCAGACACCTGTCCATCAGACAATTGTCCGTCAGACAACTGTCCATCAGTCACCTGTCCATCAGACACCTGTCCATCAACCAACTGTCCATCAACCAACTGTCCATCAGACACCTGTCCATCAGACACCTGTCCATCAGACACCTGTCCATCAGTCAGCTGTCCATTAGACACCTGTCCATCAGACACCTGTCCATCAGTCAGCTGTCCATTAGACACCTGTCCATCAGACACCTGTCCATCAGTCAGCTGTCCATTAGACACCTGTCCATCAGACACCTGTCCATCAGACACCTGTCCATCAGTCAGCTGTCCATCAGTCAGCTGTCCATCAGACACCTGTCCATCAGACACCTGTCCATCAGTCAATCATGTTCCTTAATGTCCCCCAAACGAAGACACACAGACAAATGATTGAAACCAGAACTTATGGTGGAAAATATTTTTTCTTCTTGTACTTTAAAGTGCAAGTTTGACTTTTATAATGAACTTCTTGGTTTCAGCACCTAGTGGTCGTTGTAGGAACTGTGGCTCTACAGCAGGGCTGTATCCTGTTTGGTGTTAGCATTAGCTACATGCTAACCATCAGTTTATTGAATGTAAATGGAAAAATCCACACAAAACACTTCAACACTGTTTGACTATCTACAATATACACTTATTTTCAAAATCGTTTTGACTATGTTGGTATCTGCTAGCTAGCTTAGTTTAGCATTAGGACTTAAAACAGGAGGAAACAGCTTATCTCCGGCCAAAGGTAAAATAATCTGCGTTCCATCACCTCTAAATCTCACCAATAAAGATGTTATATCTTTAATTTGTGTGTTTTTTGATAGAAATTAGCTAATTAGTGAGTTTCAGAAGTGTTGGATGGCAGATTGTTACTAACATAGCTATGCTAGCAGTTTCTTCTGAGCCCCCAGAAATGGTGCCGGCCTTTAAAGATAGTTTGACATTAACACTCTGAACACTCAGACCCACAGTGACTTTGGAGATCGGCAGATAAATGTTTTTAAGCATCACAAAGCCATGATATCTGATATTTGATCCATTTGGTCAGATAAGATTTGGAGAGTCTAGAAGAGCTGTACCATTGAATCATTTTCGTCACGTTAGCAGAGGGCTAAACAGGAAGTTAGATGCTCATCCAGTGCTGAGTTCAATTGGTCGAACAGAGCATCTGGGTCATTTTACACCCAGGAAGTCATACCTTTCCCTGAGAAGCTTGCAACCGGGCTCCTCCTCCGACGAGATGCCCAGTTCTTATTAAACGTCCATGGTTTCCTCCTGTTTCCAGTCTTTATGCTAAGCTAAGCTAAACTAAGAAAAGATCATTGTTCTCATATGTCAGGTTTAAATGAAGGGTTACAACAGTGAGACATTTGAGACTGACTGTGATGTGACATTCAGTGTCAAACGATCTCAGAGGGGAATTTTCCTTTAAGCTAAAAATAAAACAGAAACACTACAGAAGGAAACACGAAGCTGTTCAGAGTCACGTGACTTGTTCTTATGAAGCCGTCTATCACTTTTCATGTAGTTTGCACTTTAATATCTGTGTGTGTGTGTGACTGTCTCTGTTAACACTAAGATATAAACAAACTTTGACTATGAGGTCAGACAGTTTAAACCAGACGTCCCTGTACGGATCAACAGGCAGTGTGGATACAAAATATATTGATCTTAATGATGAAGTTAGACTGAACACTGAAATAAAAACTGTGATACTCTGAAGTATTTTTATAAATTAAGACATGAAGTCAGCGCTGTCATGTAGTGAGCTACACTGAGATCCACAGTTTCAAATGCGTTTATTATCATTATTATTGTTTTTGTTGTTGCTATTATTCTGATAAGTCAAGTTGATGTGAATTTTTCTCATCCTGTCATGTTTTTATATTAAATGTAAGACATATTCTGTACTAAATTTATTTTCTTCACTTCAACACTGTGTGACATTTAATTTGTGGAAAAAACAAAAACTTCTGAACACAACAAGTTTTAACTTCATTATTTTGACTGAGACATGAAAATAATATTTCAGCCTGTTCATGTTTATAGTGTTGTTTTGAATGGAGTTTGGCAGGTTATCGACGCTGATTATTGAGATGATTTATCGGCTGAACTTTGTTACAGCGTCAGATGAGACTGATAGCTACATCCAGCAGCCAGTTAGCTTAGCTTAGCACAAAGACTAGAAACGGGGAAACTGCTAGCCTGACTATCCAAAAATAAACAGTCAACAAGAGGTTTCTTGACAGAAGCAGGCTAACAGTTTCCCTCTGTTTCCAGTCTTTATGCTAAGCTAAGCTAACTGTCTGCTTCATATACAGTGTATACACATGAGACACACTGATGATCATTTCTATCAGAGTTTGAACAGCATGAAAAGTTTAAGGTTTTTGAAGTAACACTTTTGACTTCATAAAATAATCTGAGATTAAAGTAATTTCATAATATTTACTCTTGATTATTGAACAAAACCTCCATCAGCCTTTGACAGTCTGATGTTAATGTTTTTATTTCTACATGGTTGTGTTTGTTAAGATATCATGTAGGCTGATTAATCAGTAATGATCGATACCCAACACAAACAGATAAAGTGACAGCAGGAAATCAGATTCTTATCAGATAGATCAGATTTTTAATTCACAGCAATATAAAAGAGATAAACTGATTATTTGAGATGCTGAAAACAGATCATGTTTAATAATTGACAGTTAATTTATGTTAATTAACTAATAAATAAGTCAGGTACTTTTCTTCCGAAAAAAGAGTGGTGATTAAAATGTGTTGATGTTTTACGGTCCACAGGGGATGTGGGAAATTTTTTAACTTACCATGAAGCTGATGCCAAACAGTGAACAGAGAGAGGTGACCTCACTGATAACTGCAGATGAGTTTATGATCCATCCAACACATCATAAGCATGAATGTGATATTACTTCAGGCTAAGAGCCGGCTGAAGGTCATAAAGAGTCATCATGGTGTTATGATGAAGCAGGGACTATATATATATATGAATACAATGAAATATGTTTTCTCAGTCATAAAAAGGTGGCATCACTTCCCTGTACCAATCAGGTTTCAGAAACACTAGCATCACAATCTGTCAATTAAATGCGATCAGATCCTGCTTTACATTAACATTTAGATTTATCAAACGCTTTTGTCCAAAGCAACTTACAGTACTTCATACATACATTCACACACTGATGGTGCCGACCAGCACATCAGGAGCAGTCTGGGGTTCAGTATCTTGCCCAAAGACACTTTAAAATGCAGATCAGGGGAATCGAACCAGTGACCTTCCGATAATAATACGCTGGAAGATTTAACTCTTCATAGATTATAAATAAAGATGCTGATTTCATCATAACAAGGTTTTAAAGGTGCATTATGTGAGAATTTGCCATCAGTCAAATTCACTCTCAGAACTAACAGCACATCACTAGATAAACTGCTACCTGCCACTGAGTGTAGCTGCAGTTAGCTGGTTAGCTCAATTAGCTGTGCAGCTAGTGGTCCGGGGAAGTGTTGGAGTTTACCTTGCTAACACAGGAGCTTTGGACCAGGACAGACTGGAGCTAGCTGGTTAGCATGCTAACTTCAGTGATATCTCTGAATCTCACAACACAAACATCATCAAGTCAAACCTGTTATTTTTTTACATTCTCTTGAAAATGTACTGAATTAAATTTGTTTATGTAAATTCTTACATATTGCACCTTTAATGTAAGTAAAAAGAAAAATACAGTTCACCGCTCTTTTACGACTCCAAGTGTTTTACTGACTAACTGATAAATAGACAGTGCACATGTGAAAAAGAAATAAAATAATAACAATGTAAAAATATTAACATAAAATATATTTTAAAAGACAATTAAAACAGATCAGAGGTTTCCTTTCAGGCTTTTAATGTGATAGTTTTGACCTTCTACTTCCTGTGTTTACATCAGATCAGAAAGTTGATGTTTGTACTCAAAGTGAGTCAGTCGTCCTCAGAGACTGACGGAGAGTCCTTAACTGACAGGGTGGAGCAGGAAGTGAAGTAATCACTCATACACAGCTTTCATCTTCATAACATTGGTTTACTCAACATGTCAGAATGTAAACAGACAGACGGACTCTGTTTACAGAAGGAGAATATGAATAAACACATTAATCAGAAGTGAATCACTGCAGACGTCTGTCTCAGCTCGTGCTTCAGGAGACGAAGTGTAATCTGTCCGTCTGGGTTTATAATGTTATGTTATGTTATGTTATGTTGTTTATTTCGGGCATGTCAATTCATCATCATCACATTTCATCATTGTTCAAATAATACAATACACATGGCCGAAAGGGAAAAGCGGGAGAAGCCAAAGCTTATCTAGTCCCGCCCCCATAATCCCCCCCCCATCATCTGGACTGTAGAGGACAGGAAACCTCAGAGCTGATCTTCATCCCTGTAATCTGCAGTCTGTTTGTTTGTGTTGATGACGAGGAGCAGCTCTCTGCTGCAGCTCACATCACTGATTACCGCCGGACTCTCTGAGTCCTGATGACCGCCGGACTCTCTGAGTCTGGCTTACATTAAATATTTCCATTTTTATATGTTGATCCTTCAATACTGATGTGACTCCGACTGATGATGACCACCAGTTGATCACATGATGTTTGGCCCTGCAGAGGAGGAGGGCTGATGGACAGTGTTCATCCTGGGACCATGAACATGAAGAGTTCATGTCTTCACCACAGAAGAGATGTCACGGTCATTTGTTTGACTTCCCTAAAACAATGAATATTTACCACAAGAGACAAAGGTCTTCTGTCAGGAGTGAAGGAGGACATCTGATGATACAGAAACACACAGTCACAGGGGGATGAGGTCACAGGGAGACAAGGTCACAGGGAGACGAGGTCACAGGGAGACGAGGTCACAGGGGGACGAGGTCACAGGGAGACGAGGTCACAGGGAGACGAGGTCACAGGGGGACGAGGTCACAGGGAGACGAGGTCCCAGGGAGACGAGATCGAGGCCAATGGAGAGCTCCATGAAATGTCAGAGCTTTGACACAGAGAAAGCCGTGACGCTGAATGATTCCTGTTTCCATCCAACATCTCTGTTCTTTTTGTGGATGTTTTTCTGCTCCACCACCTGAATCACACAATCAACTCATCATAAAGCTCTGATAATGGCCAGGTCATTGACTCAGGTGTGTTGGAGCACAGAAACATCCACAGAAGGAACATGCTGAGTCCAGAGACTCAGAGCCCCTCTAGACAGAGCTGTGGTGGATGTGGCTATTATAGACAGATTCAATATTTAACTGCATGTATCATCACAGTAACAGCTCTACATACATTAGCAGCTGTAAACACATAAAAACACAAACACCTGTATACTGAACATATGAGGAGTTGTTAACATTTAAAATAATAAGAGAACGTTACAGACGGTGTTTTGGTTCCTCTCTGTTTCCTGAATATATCCGTATGTGTGTGAATGTGTAAATGAGACATTAACTTATAGCACTTTGTAGAAGGAGCTTTATAAAGTTCACAACATTGACTTGTATCAGTTCACGGGGCTGAGCTGCCACATTCAAGATGGTGGCGACGTCGACATCCGGTCCAGCACTCAGAGAGACGTCCATGTATATATGTCTGTATATATGTCTGTATATATGTTTGTATATATGTTTGTATATATGTCTGTGTATATATGTCTGTGTATATGTCTGTGTATATATGTCTGTGTATATATGTTTGTATATATGTCTGTGTATATATGTCTGTGTATATGTCTGTGTATATATGTCTGTGTATATATGTCTGTATATATGTCTGTATATATGTCTGTATATATGTCTGTGTATATATGTCTGTGTATATATGTCTGTGTATATATGTCTGTATATATGTCTGTATATATGTCTGTGTATATGTCTGTGTATATATGTCTGTGTATATATGTCTGTATATATGTCTGTATATATGTCTGTGTATATATGTCTGTGTATATATGTCTGTATATATGTCTGTGTATATATGTCTGTGTATATATGTCTGTGTATATATGTCTGTATATATGTCTGTGTATATATGTCTGTGTATATATGTCTGTATATATGTCTGTGTATATATGTCTGTATATATGTCTGTATATATGTCTGTGTATATATGTCTGTGTATATATGTCTGTGTATATATGTCTGTATATATGTCTGTATATATGTCTGTGTATATATGTCTGTATATATGTCTGTATATATGTCTGTGTATATATGTCTTGTCATGGTGGGAGTGGGGGCAGTGTTCTGTGTGCTCTTCTCTCTCTGTTTTTTCCCTCACCGGCCTCCGTCCACCAGCTTCCTGACCTGTGGGCGTTGCCATCGACACCGGCTTCAGCGGAGACGCACACCTGAGTCTAATTCATTCTCATCATCCCCTGCTACTTATACCCGGTCATGCCTCCACTCCGATGCCAGATTGTTCCGCCAGTTACGGTGAATTATCAGAGCCCTTCGTACTATCTCTAAAATTTAGAATTGATAGCGATTTCGCAAGAGACGCCGCCGTGCATTTTTGTATGAGCCCGTCTCATGATTGTATTTTTCTCTCCTGTGCCCCAGCCTCGCAGCCGAGACTATTCCACGCTGATCCAGTCCAGACCGCCTGCCCGCCAGCCAGCTCCCCTGCCGGCCAGCCCGTCCGCCCCGTCCCGCCGGTTACATCTGCCGGTCTGCTCACCCCCGGGCTTCCACCTCTCTACGAATTTGAAAGTCAATAAAAACTTGTCAAACTCACCTTTGTCTCAGCTCCATCTGCTATTGGGTCCAGAACCAGGACGCACCATAACATGTCTGTATATATGTCCATGTATATATGTCTGTATATATGTCTGTGTATATATGTCTGTATATATGTCTGTGTATATATGTCTGTATATATGTCCATGTATATATGTCTGTATATATGTCTGTGTATATACAGGTATGTCTGTATATATGTCTGTGTATATATGTCAGTATACATATGTCTGTGTATATATGTCTGTGTATATGTCTGTGTATATATGTCTGTATATATGTCAGTATATATATGTCTGTGTATATATGTCTGTATATATGTCAGTATATATATGTCTGTGTATATATGTCTATAGCAGCAGTTCTGTAACTTCCTGCTCTTTGTGTTTTCTTCTTGTGTTTATCAGATGAGACGATGGAGTCAGACAGGAAGTATTTAATGTGAAACAGACCTCCATCACTTTCCTCCACCCTCTGACTCACAGCTCGGCATTAACCTGACTTTATCACACTGAAGTCATGGAGAGATCAAACACATTTTTTATTACAGGAGGAGGAGGTTTTGGTTTAAAAGTCCCTTTACTGAGCCTTTTCAAGAGCAAACAAAATTACTCGTTCATTTACTTCAGGACAACAACAACAACAACAACAACCAAAACAACACCACCAAAACAAAGCGCGTTTCAGATATGTATATCCAAACCCCCGTCCTCTGCCACAGAGCACAAAACCTCCCCAACAGCCCATATATGTTTAAAAACCTGCAAAGTGTCCATCATTTTGTAGTAGACATATTCTACCCACAGTCGGGCCTTCAGCAGTCCTCTCAGAATTGACACCGGCTCCACACTGCCCACTGTTCGGTTGCTGCGGGTCAGCCAGATAGCCAACTTTGCAGAACCAGAAATAAAGTTCAGTAGTATGTGGACAGACTTTTTCTTTGCACAATATTTTGGGCCAAAAATAAACAAATCAAAAGAAAAAAACTCCCCAAGACCCCGAAACCAGGTTTTTAACAGGTCAAACAAAATGTCCAGACGAGGACATTGAACAAATAAATGTGCCAAAGTCTCAACCTGCGAACAAAAAATACATCCCTCCCCAGCTCAGGATCAAGGTGCACTCTGTATCTGTTGGTAGCTATTGCCCCGTGCACAATCCTCCACTGGAGGTCTGCTGTCCGTTTTTCAATGGGCAGCTTGTACACGGACCGCCAGCTGACTTTCGGGGAAATGTCTGGGCCAAAGAACTCGGTCCACCGAGACTCCTCCATCCCTGCCAGAGACGGACAGACAGTGACACCTATGTGATATAATGCTTTTCTTCCCACAGCCTGAGACCCTGTTTACACGAGGACGTTTGCGGGTAAAAACGACAAAATATTTGATCGGAAGTGCCTTTTGTTGACACGGTGACGGCGCTTTTGGGGCTTAGGGTTAAACGCAAAAATCTGAAACCACCCTCCAGAGTGGAAAAGTTGAATACGCTCCGCCGCAGCGTTTCCGTGTTCACTGGCAAAATGCAAAACTCTGCTCAGATCTGCTCACGTCGCGTACGCGTTTACGTCACATACATGCGTCAGTACAGGGAAATAAACAAACATGTCGGATTATTTCCATGCATCGGACCGGAGTCTTTCCACGAAATGTATAGGATATGTACAGATAGTATTACTGAACAGAGAAGCATCTGTAATTACCTCTATCAAAAAAACGCATGCGCTCAGACGTGGCGGTGTTGTGTGCTAGTGTATCACAGCACCACCTAGCCGCATGGCATGCATACCCATCGAATTCCACACACTTTTGCGTCACCGTATGCACACTGATCACACAGCATGCGATCTTCAGCAGTCTCTCTAAGGTGTTGAGGCAGAAGCACAGACTTCCTCCACAACTTTATTGATCAACCTGATAGAGGTGATGTTGCTCTTGTTTCTCAAATTGTCCAGAGATGTCGCCGTCATCCTCATTAGATGGCCAAGTTTGGTGCAGCCAGCTCCTCTAAGATTGGCCTGCAGGCTGGCAGACTGCAGAGTCTGAGTGCTGATAAAGCTGCTGAACAACAGGGGTTCCTCAAACAGCCACAGCCCCGGAGTCTCTGCAGTGTTGCGCTTGATCTTAAACATCTGCCAAGCCTGCAGAACCGAGGTGTAGAATGGTGCCAATCCACTTATGTCCATGTTCTCAGGTTGTAGGAGGAACAGGTGTGTCGTATTTCAGCTGTCCAGCTTTTCTCAGCAGCCAATGAGCTGTGTCACACCAACTTGGGACACAGTCATAAAGAAGTGTTTGCGCTGAGTCTAAAGGAGGCGATCTTAGATTGGATGCTGATCAGTCCCTGTCCCCCTTCAGCTACAGGTAGATAGAGGGCAGCTGCACGGATCCAGTGTTTTCCAGACCAGAAAAAGTCCAAGATGGCTCATTGAATGTCCTCTATCAGGCCTCTCGGTGGTGTCAGTGCTGTTAGTTTGTGCCAGAGGGTCGAGGCAACCAAATTATTGGCAACCAGAACTCTTCCCCTATATGACAACTGGTGTAGCAATCATTTCCATTTAGACAGCCGAGCACACACTTTCTCCTTCACTCCCTCCCAATTCTTTTTCTGGGTAGCCCTCTGTGAAGAAAAACCAGAAAATCCCCCAACACTTTCAATCCCTCTTTCCCCCATTCAAGTCCTCCAGGCAGGCCTGGCATTACCTGACGATTATTGTATCCAACACACAAAGCTTCGCTTTTTGCCCAGTTCACCCGTGCAGAAGACGCCTTTTCATATAGTGACAGGGTGTCCTTCAATCCCTGTACATCACCCTGATTGGAGACAAAAATATTTACATCATCTGAATAGGCAGACAGGGTAGGAAAACCACATTCAGGTTTGAAAGTACCAGTCAGTGAGAGACCGCCCAGGCGATCTCTCAGTCTGCACAGTAAGGGTTCAATAGCTAGACTGCTGGCCCGATATTGGACAACCCTGTCTGATCCCGCGCTTTACAGGGATTGGCCGACTCAACCCTGCCCCCACCTTCACCATACACTGTGCATCCCAGTACAACAAACTCACCCAAGACAAAAAACCATCACCAATACCAAACGCCTTAAGTGCAGAAAACAAATAAGAGTGATCCACCCTGTCAAACGCTTTCTCCTGGTCCAGGAAGACAATGCCAAGGCTGACATTATCACTTTTACACACATCAATCACATCACGAACGAGGAAAATGTTGTCCATTATTGTCCTGTCAGGTAAACAGTAGGTTTGCTCAGGGTGTACAATTATTTCCAGGATGTCCTTGAGTCTGTTTGATAAGGCTCTGGAAAGCACCTTATAGTCTGTACAAAGGAGAGCCACAGGCCTCCAGTTCTTTAGTAAGGCCAGGTCTCCTTTTTTTGGCAGCAGGGAAAGCACTGAACGCTGACAGGAAACAGGAAAAGATCCTGTTCTGAAATACTCCAATAGAACACTGTGCAGGTCAGGTCGGAGTATATTCCAAAAATGTTGAAAAAAGTCAGTGGAAAGACCATCAATCCCCGGTGCCCGTCCCGATGCCATCTGGTTGACAGCAACCGTTTGTTCCTCCAGAGTCAGCTCAAAGTCCAGCACAGCTTTCTCTCCCTCACTGAGCTGCGGAAGCCCCTTCAGGAGCTCCTCACAGCCTTCCATGCTGCATGTTTCTTCCCTAAAGAGATCTGTATAAAAGTCCATTGCATGGCTCCTCATCTCCTTTGGACAGGTGGTCACTCTGCCTCCTGGCAGCTCAAAGCAGGTCATGTGTTTCCTTTGTGCCACCGACCTCTCCAGGTTGAAAAAGAAAGAGGTTGGGGCATCCATGTCCTTCAGCTGAAGGAAACGAGACCTTACCAGAGCCCCCTTCACCCTCTCCTGCAGGAAGGAGCTTAAAGCCAACCTCTTCTCTTGTAGCAGATTCACTTCCTGTTCACTTCCTTGGCTACTGCCGAGGTGCCCTTGAGCAAGGCACCAAACCCCCATATGCTCCCCGGGCGCTGTTAAAGCAGCCCACTGCTCCTAGCTTGCAAGGTGTGTGTGTGTATTTGTGCATGCTTACAATATATACGCAGCTAGGATGGGTTAAATGCAGAGAACTTCAGGTGTGTTTGCATGTAATGCATGTACTATATATCTGATAAATAATTTCCCCCCGGGGATTAATAAAGTATCTTATAATAAAAAAAATAATAAAAATAAAAAAAGATGGCCTTTAGTTGGATCTGAGTCTCCCTGTAACTCCTCTTCCATGCTCTAAATGCTCGCTTCAAGTTCCTGAACTGTTGATTTTATCTTAGCAGTTAAATGGGAGGTGTACTGCTGGCAAAAGACACAAATCTGTGCCTTGCCCACCTCCCACCACAGCTTCAGAGAACTGAAGTTAGCTTTTTGAAGCTTCCACTTTTGCCACAGATATTGAAAGTGCTGGCAAAAAGCGGTGTCCCACAGGAGCTTGTTGTTAAAGAGCCAGTAGGACTGAACCCTTTCGCCTGGCGAGATGTTCAGGCGTAAATTAATAAAATGGTGGTGTGACGGCCAACACCTCCTACTTTCCTGTGATGCTCGGTAGGAGTCATGGTGGATGATCTGACAAATGGCTTGCACCTGAAGAAGGGAGGAGCCAAGCACATAAAAGAGCAATTCACTCAGAGTGCTCTCTGGCTGGGCTGCCTCCACCTCTGTACCATGGCTTACACTCAAACATGTTTACTCTTTTGCTTAAAGATGTTATAAGTTAAAATAAAACCTTTGGCACCTTTTGTGTGTGTGAGCTTACCCTGTTACAAGCCTGAGCCGAGTTTGTAAGCAGTGGTCAGTGAAACCAACTGGGTTTATGTGGCAGTGAGTTAGTCTGGAGCTTAGGTTTGGGGAGATGTAGATCCTGTCCAGTCGGGCAGCACTGACCCTGCTGTTACTGACCCTCACCCATGTGTATGGTCTGGACTGTGGATGTTTTACCCTCCGTGTGTCTAACAGATCCAGATGTGTGATGATGTTACTGAGGCTTTGAGCTGACTGAGGATGAGGTTCCTCACTCGTCCTGTCTACAGTGAAATCACCTACGATGAGCTGATCCTGATAGGAGTTGTTCAGCTCATTTTTCATCAGGTTGAAGAAACTTTCCCTTTCTGCTCCGTGATTTGGAGCATAAACATTGACAAAGCAGAACACACTGTTGTGTATTTCTGCCTGTACAATGAGCAGACGGCCCTTCACCACTTCAGTGTAGGATAGGACTGTTGCACTAGCTGTTGTTCGAAACAAGACAGCTCCTCCTGCACTGAAGTTAGTGCAACGGCTGAGGACACATGGACCCTGCCACCATAATATCCAGTATACTTTATCTGATTGTTTTGAATGAGTCTCCTGCAGGAACAACACATCTGTATTTTTTTGAAGTGGAAATTTCCGATATCAGAGCCCTCTTTTGTCTGTCTCTCCCTCCGTTGATGTTTAGAGACTCTATATTAAGACTCCTCATGAAGAAGTTTGAAAGAAGAAAGACAGGAAAAAGCTACCAGAGTACAGTGAAGAGAGAAACCCAGCATGTTGTTCATGATCGCGTTTTACTTTCTGGTCCTTTTTCTGACAGTTTTGCCTTTTGTTGCTTTCCTCAAAGTTAAATGTTTTTTGAGGCCAAAGCATTTCTTTTTGTCCAAAAGGTTGAAACTGACTAATCTTTTTAGGACATCTACAGATCTTATGAATTTATCAGTGTCACTGAAGTAGTCACTCACTTTTACAGATTTTTTAAAGGTCTCATCCAGAAACTGATCCACTTCTTCCATAGAGTAAAGATCTGTGGTCCTAGTGGAAGTTTCACCTACAGAGATGGTATCTGATTCAGAGTTATACTCCATGTCATCTGCTCCCCGGACACCTGGCTGCTGAACACACCCAGTCCTTCTGCAGTGATCTCACTGTTGTGTGTCTGTAACACTTGTGGATGCTTCTGTCTCAGCCTGTTGTACCTGAGCTTCAGCAGCTGCACACTGAGAGCTGCTCAGGTTTCCTGCAGCCACATCAGCCTGCTGCCTCTCCGGCTGCCTCTCTTCCTCATTATCTACATTATTTTTGAACAGCGCACCAGTAGCGCTGGCCGCGCCCATAACACCGTCGTCTGCACTGGCCTCGGGTCCGCTGATGAACAAGTGGCTCGTCTTTAACAAACACAACCACTGCTTTGTTCATCCACGATGCAAAGCAGAGCTTGTCGTGTCCCACCTGCTCACCAGTAGCCAACAGAACCTCCTCCACACTAACGCTGCTATCCGGCGGGACTGTCCTCACTGCCTGCCGGATAGACGGAGGTGGCGTCTCGGCGGACGCCATTCCTCCCATTAGTCGGTCACTCAGTAAAAGTATCAGAAAGCTTACCTGATCTGATCATGCACATACAGGTGAAAATCTGATAAACAGGGACAGCAAACAATTCAAAGCTCCGCACCACTAACATGTGGATGAAGCTGATATATAGAAAAGTCAAAGCTGAGTTTTGTAGGTGCCGTTCGGCTCAGTTGGTAGAGACGTCCCATGTACAGAGGCTGTGTCCTCACTGCAGCGGCCCCAGGTTGCAGTCCCAGCCTGGGGCCCTTTGCTGCGTGTCACTCCTCCTCTCTCATCCTGTTTCCTGTCACGTCTTCAGCTGTACTATCAATAAAAGCCAAAGGCTAAAAAAATATATGTATAAAAAAAAACTGAGGTCTGTAAATAAATGTGTTTTTGATTTCAAGAACTATAAACGTCTGAACATCGAATGGATTTAAGCATCAGTGAGATATTTATATTATTATGACCTCCGTCAGCATCAGATGATGGTATGAGACAAACATCCAGGCCTCTGCAGAGCAGTAAACACTTCAGTGTGTGCTCACACAATAAAACCTGAGATCTGGGAGGTTTGGTGCTGACTTCACAGAGCTGCTTGTTAAACCCAGCCTGGACTCCACAGCACCGAGTATTCAGAGTAATCAGAGTACATGTGGCCTGAAGCAGCAGATGCTGTTGAGTCCCGTTAGCTCCACCCTGCTGCTCTCCTCCGAGTTTAGAACTCAGCAGCTGTTCATCACTTCAACATGAAGTCAGTGACCTCTGACCTCTCCCATGATCCTCTGTGATACATCAGCATGGTGAGCTCTGTGTGGGAGCACTGGGATTACTGGGATGAATGATGGGAGACTGTCTGCTCCCAGTTTATCAGCCAATCACACACACACACACACACATACACACACCATCTCCTCTGTGTTGATCAGATAGAAGAAGACTGTCTTTAGCAGCGTCTCTCTGTAGAAACACAGCTGGATTTTTATAAGATTTTAACTAGAAACCAAAAAACAAACAAGTGAGAACAGAGAACATGTTCCTCTTTAACCCAGGACAGCAGGAGAGACCGTTCAGGTTCCCCTGAAGATGCATCCTACTGACAGGGAAGTCAGTAAGCTCTGGCAGTAAAGCTCTGGTCGCGTGCTGAGACAAAGCGCATCTTGTTTTTATGACAACAATACACTGTACGTATGATCGACTCTGATCCTTTGTTTTTACCATCAGTTTGTCTTTGTTTGACGTCAGAGCGAGGAAGCTGTGGGGGGTTTTTTATTGGGTAGCTGTGGCTCAGGTCACTGGTTCGATTCCCCTGGTCTGCATGTGAAAGTGTCCTTGGACAAGATACTGAACCCCAAACTGCTCCTGATGTGCTGGTCAGCACTTTGCATGGCAGCCGCCACCATCAGTGTGTGAATGTATGTATGAATTACTGTAAGACGCTTTGCACAAAAGCGTCTGATAAATGCCCTAAATGTAAATGTAAATTTTGTCACCAAGGCCAGGAGAAAGAAAAAGAGCCACGCTGACGTCACCAGAGCCAGAGAGGTTTTCACCTGGAAAGCGTTCAGAGCGGCCGCACAAAGACGCTGCTCAGACACAGTGTGTCCACACTGTGTGGACAATGTGTGGACACTGCGTGCCTGAGCTAACATGCTGCTCTGCTCCACGTGCAGCTGTTTGCTAACTTTGCTGTTTCAGCTGCGCTGCCCCAAAAAGTCTGAGCAGGTTTAAATGATCTGACTGAATGAAAACGCTGAAGTTATTCAGCTCCAACAAAGAAGCTTTGTTCAGCTGAAACATGTTAAAGTTTGTGGTTTTTAACCTCAATAACTCACTGAACTCTTCTGACTAACTGATCAATAAAGATCAGCTGTGAATCATCTGACAGCATAATGAACACTTCCTGATTTAAAGAACC
>OZ023167.1:32631475-32663975 GCA_963678695.2 Diplodus puntazzo | reverse complement strand
AATGGTCTAACTGAGATTGGACTGTTGGATGACCGATGGCTCTCTGGTAGTCATCCTTACTATTGCTTGTCCATCTATAAGGTTGTTTGGAGGGGTTGAGTTTACTGGGTTTTGCTACATGGGGGTCAGCTGGTGTCTTACTAATGTATAGGGTGATTTTGCTGTGATCAGATAAGGGTGTGAGGGGGCTGACAGTGAATGCTCTTACATTGAAGGGCTCCAGGTCTGTAATACTGTAGTCCACAGTGCTGTTGCCAAGAGGAGAGCTGTGAGTGTAGAGACCAAAGGAGTCCCCTCGAAGCCGACCGTTGACGATGTACAGACCCAGCGTGCGACACAACTGCAGCAGTTGCTGCCCGTTTCTGTTGACGGTTTTGTCAAAGTTGTTTCTGTTTCGGTGTGAAGGAGAGGGGATGTTGATCTGGCCAGGTATATGTCTGTCTCCCTGTGCATTGATCAGATCTGGTTCTGTGCCTGTTCTGGCGTTAAGGTCACCACAGATCAGCACGTTTCCTTGTGTCTGGTAGAAGCTGATCTCATCTTCAAGGATGGAGAAGCTGTTTTCATTATAATAAGGGGACTCTGATGGGGGGATATAGGCTGTACACATGAATATGTCTCTGTCTGTGGAGACAACCTCTTTTTTTATTTTGATCCAAATTGAAAAATCTCCTTTTTTGAGTAATTCGATTGAGTGTGTGAGGTTCGTCTTGTACCAGATCAACATCCCTCCTGAATCTCTGCCTTGGCTTACACTTTTCAGTTTGGTTGATGGGAAAATGACTTCTCTATAACCTAAAGGACAACCAGTGGGCCTGTCTCCTCTATTCCAAGTCTCCTGCAAAACAATGATATCTGAATTTTCTATCTCTTTCTTAAAGTCTGCGGTTCTGCTCTTAAGGCCAAAAGCAGAAGACCTCAGACCTTGGATGTTCCAACATGAGATTACAAAAGATTTGGACGTCATTAGGTTTAAAACTCAACATGTAGCATTCTGTGTTAAAATGAGATAAACGTCCAATCCTATTGTCAATGAAGAGGTCAGTTTTTGAACATGTTAGATATCAGGAGTTTGGACCTAATAATATTATAACCCTTTAACATGGATGAATAAATAAATAAGTAAATATGTACAATAAGAGATAATAATAACTAAAAATATATATATATAATGGTGAAATAATAATAATAATATAAAATAGATAAGTAAACACTCTAGGGTTGTCTACTGTCTTTGACTTATCAGGTGGGAGCAGAGCAGGCTGAGCATGTGCTGGATGTCTCTCAGCTGGCTGTGTGCAGGTGTAGGGGTGAGGTTGGAGGTTGGAGGGGTAAGTGGAGGGTCTGCTGCTCTCCTCACCACCTGAGAGACTCTGTCTCTCTCTCTCTGTGTCTGTGTGTTGTAGGAAGTCTCTCTCTCTCTCTGTGTCTGTGTGTTGTAGGAAGTCTGTCTCTCTCTCTCTGTGTCTGTCTCTGTCTGTGTGTTGTAGGAAGTCTGTCTCTCTCTCTCTCTCTCTGTCTGTCTCTGTCTGTGTCTCTCTCTCTCTGTGTCTGTGTGTTGTAGGAAGTCTGTCTCTCTCTCTCTGTGTCTGTCTCTCTCTCTCTGTGTCTGTGTGTTGTAGGAAGTCTGTCTCTCTCTCTCTGTGTCTGTCTGTGTCTGTCTGTGTCTGTCTCTGTCTGTGTGTTGCAGGAAGTCTGTCTCTCTCTCTCTCTCTCTGTCTGTCTCTGTCTGTGTCTCTCTCTCTCTGTGTCTGTGTGTTGTAGGAAGTCTGTCTCTCTCTCTCTGTGTCTGTCTGTGTCTGTCTCTGTCTGTGTGTTGTAGGAAGTCTGTCTCTCTCTCTCTCTCTCTGTCTGTCTCTCTCTCTCTCTCTGTCTGTCTCTGTCTGTGTGTTGTAGGAAGTCTGTCTCTCTCTCTCTGTGTCTGTCTCTGTCTGTCTCTGTCTCTCTCTCTCTCTCTGTGTCTGTGTGTTGTAGGAAGTCTGTCTCACATGAGAGCAGAACTGTTATTTTCTCTGTAACTTCCTTGCTGTTCTCACAGCTTCAGTCCAGTTTTGTTTAATAATGAATCCAGATTTTGTTCTGAACCACAGTCCAGTCTGGATCAATGACATCACTCACACTGCAGGATAACGGAACATGACATCACATCACACCTGACTCTAGTCATGACTGGTTGACTTATGACGTCAGCCGACGTCTGAATGTTGGAGGAGTCAACGTTTGATTCTCTGATCACAGCCTGCTGATTTCAACCATCATGTAAACATATCAGCACATCCAGCTGACGATTGTTATTGATCAGCTGACAGCTGATCAATGCAGGTGTGTGTGTGTGTGTGTGTGTGTGCGCGCGCGCACAGAGAAGGGTTTAATGAAGGAAGACAGTTCCTGAGTCAGTTTGGTTGGAAGTTGGGTGTGAGGACGGACTGAGTGACATCACGAGTCTGCAGCTCGTCACGCTTCAGAACACGACAGCTGTGATGTAGAAACTTCAGGCTCCTCCTGCGAGCAGCAGTGACATGAACCATATTCACAGATTCTTTTATTCTGGATATTTTAATGAAGGAAAAGAAAAGAGTTGATTTAATTTGAGTAGTTTTTAACTTAAAAGGAAACTTCTTCACATAAAAACTAAATGTGACTGAAAGATGATGGAGAGCAGAAGATCTGTGAGTCTTCAACATGTCTGACCAGTTTTCAGCGTGACCTGGTTCTGTTTCAGTGACACAGCCCGACACGTCTCCTCAGCTGGTTTATTGTGCAGGTTAAATGATTTCATCAACGAGTCGTCGGTCTGAAAAGGTAGAAAACAAACGTAGCATAGTGGAAACAGAAAGAAAGTGAACTGACAGCAACGACTCATCTCCAGAATGTATCTTACAAAACAAAAGCTCCATGTTTATTACATCAGTCACAGTCAACAGCTGGAACACATGTCGGACTCGGTTCTGGTTCTGGTCCTGGTCCATGTCCCTATTTAGTCTGATCTGGCTCAGTCCTTGAGTCAGAAGAAGAGTCAAACACTGTTCATATGTAAGAGCTTCAGAGCGTCAGGTGAACACAAGTCCACAGCTCAGGTGATTTTATCCAGCGGAGTTCTGCAGGACAAACACGGGACCCACTGGACCCACGGGACCCACTGGACCCACGACGTGACGGGTGTGTGGAGGCTGCGGTCCAACTCAAACTGATCTCACCTCACTGACAGTGAGAAACCGGAGAGCCGTCGGCTGAGGCAGGAAACAAACTCATATTTACACCGAGAGCAGTTCTGCTCTTCATCTATAGAACAGCTGGTCGGTCTCAGTTCTGATTCAACAGATCAGCTCTGCCACCTCACCGGCTCTACGGCTGGTCAGGTGGACTGGCGGCGGTGGCCTCATCGTTGCTGCTGTCCACCTCCTGCTCCATGGGGCTGTCCTCCTCCAGCTGCTGGCTGGTGTAGTTGGTGATCTCCAGGAAGCCGCTGGGCTCCACCACCACGTTGGACTGGCTGGAGTCGGGAAGGATGGAGTACTGAGGGATCACCTGAAACACATTCAGGTTTCTGTCGGGTCACAACGTTTCGCACTGACGGATCACAATAAAAACTGTTGACTTTATCACAATCAAGCAATAGTTCAAAACTTTGTGAAGATGTTAGTGAAGCCATGTTTTACTGTGAAGCTCCAAACGTAACGTCTTTGTTTGTCTATGTAGCGATCGTAGCCTGAGGTCGGACCTCCAGACTGACCACTTCTGTATTATTAAATACAAATGTGCAGTATGTTACCTCGATGACCTCCACGTCCTCCTTGCTCCTCTGGGCTGTCAGGCCCGGCATGCAGCTGAACTGCTGGCTCTTGGTGTGGTGGATGGAGGCTCCTGAGCTGCTGATGAACTGTCCCGAGTCCAGAGTCCCCGACACGGTCTGGACCTCCAGGCTCTTTCCCAGAGGACCACAGTCACTGGACGAGTCCACCACCATGGGCTCGGTGCTGGGGTCGATCTCCGCCTCCATCATGGAGATCTTCAGGATGTCCGACACCGACGGCTTCTCTCCTGATGGCCCAGAGCTCGACTCGGGGATCAGCTTGGCGGTGGCCTCGCCGCTGCTGAAGACCGGAGATGAATGGTGGGAGGAGCCGAAGGTGATCTTAGTGACGGTGGCGCTCTGTGTGATGATTGGCTGCTGTGGTGGAGATAATTAACACGGAATAAACAAAGCAGAAATAAAATAACTCAACTGTAAAACAGAAATATTGTACAGTGGTGATGAATAAAGCTTGCAGGCGCACACGCACACACGCACACCTACAGATTACAGTTATTGAAACAGAGGCTGTGAAACGTTGAATTAAACGTCACACACGTCTCTGGACGTCTCTCTTCATGCTCGTGTTTTATTGCTCGGTCCGGTGTGTCGTCTGACAGTCTGTTTAAATGACTTCATCCTGTTCATGTATGCAGGGAGCAAACAGGAAGTCTGCTGACTCGGACACAGGAAGTCTCTGACTTTCACCCTGTCGACCAGCTCAGCTACAGGCGGACTCTCTGAGCGTGCTCACTGGACTCAAACACAGGAAACAGTGCTGGAGCTCACAGAGGATTGTTCAGCGTATGAACACTGTGAGACTTTCTCAGGAATCAACAGGGAGCCATCTTTGAACACTGCACCCAGCGCTGCCTCACACATCCTGCTGCTCCTGATTTACATTTATCAGACACTTTAGTCAAAGCGTCTTACAGTAATTCATACATACATTCACACACTGATAGTGGCGGCTGCCATGCAAGCTGCTGAGCAGCACATCAGGAGCAGTTTGGAGTTCAGTATCTTGCCCAAGCACACTTGGACACGCTGGCTGTTCCCCTGAGCCGCAGCCGCCTAACGATCTGATGCAGACATGGAGCTCCAGCATGACAGCAAACGTTTTAAGTATTTAAAGGAGATTTCTCTGACTCTTCAAACAGAGAAGAGAAACAGTGCCTCGTACTCTTATTAATGGGTTTCTTGCTGCTCATCAGTCTGCGGCCACTTCAAGGTTAACATGAAGGGAAATGTTCTCTTGTATCTAACAGGAAGTAGAAAACCCCGGCAGCTTCACATGGACCGGTCCCATCAGCTGTCTGAAGACAAAGTGATCTGATGATGATCAGGGAATTAAGTTAAGGCAGGAATTTCTAAGAAGAAGAGGAATCCCCGATGACGACCTCGGGTACTTTATAATCCAGTAAATCACCTGAAGGTGTGTCTCTACACGTCTCTGAACACAGAGGGGATTTCCTCCTGCTGACAGAACAAGCGTCACAGTGTCAGGTATCACACTCACCTGGCTGGAGGCGGCCTTGTCCGTGCTGACAGGGTGGTGCGCCTGCAGCGGAGGAGGGTGGGACATGGCGGTGTGCAGCGGTCTGTGGAGGGAGGTCGGGGCCTGCTGGAGTTTTGGGAGCTGTGGCGTCAGCAGAGGTTTGGTTGGCGTTCCCGGACTGCTGACCTTTGTACCAGTCTGAGCAGGTGCCGTCACAGGTCGGTCTTTGGGACTCGGGGTCAGGGTCTGGACTTTGGGCTGACTCTGCTCTCTGAGCTTTGGGAGCTTCTTGGTCAGAGGAGGAGTGGAGGAGAAGGAGGTGGAGGAGGTGGAGGAGGAGGAGGGCTGGCTGAGCTGAGGTTTGCTATGTAGCTGCGGCGGTGGCGGTGGAGGCTGGATGGAGGCGGAGCTTTCTGTCTGACTCAGGGCAGGCTGACTGGCTGCAGACAGGCTGGTCTGCTTCACAGGGTCAGCAGCTGATTGGCTGGAGCGGTAAAACAAACCAGTCTGAGGGTCCAGCGTGTCTCCTTCCATCTCACTGACCTCCACAACTGACTCAGGCTTACTGTCAGAGGGCTGACACACAGACACCACAGAGGAAGAAGTCAGAACGATGACACGATGAAGCAGGAACACAAGACAACTTAAACATCTGTTGTTAAATGTTAGAGGACGTCTGCAGACTTACTTATAGATTCTGTCCAACAAGCTGTTCAGCTCATTTCTGTGGCCGATGTCAAAATAATATTAGAGTGTATGCACGAAGTTGTCAGATCAATATTTCTGTGACAGAGGCAGGTACACACACCTTACAGTCTAACATGAGCTGAGAGCTGTGGGGTTTGTAACGAGCAGGTTTCACTGACAGCTCACGGCACAAAAATACAACTTTATAACTTGATTCAGTCATTCTGGTGAAAACTGACCAAACTCTGAGTAAAAATCTATAAACAAACTTAAAATCTGTCTGTGTGTGTGTGTGTGTGTGTGTGTGTGTGTGTGTGTGTGTGTGTGTGTGTGTGTGTGTGTCCTCACCATGTGACTGATGTGTGAAACAGCTGCAGACACAACAGCTGGTTTGGTTACCACAGTAACCACCTGACTGCTGCTACTTTTGAAAGGCTTCGCCAGCAGCTGATTGGAAGACATGACCACGTCATCACCCTCCAAGGACACACCCACTCTGCTGACTTTACCTGGAATAACACACACACACACACACACACACACACACACAGTTTGTTCCAGAGAAATTCTGAGTCGATGACCAAAACAGGAAGTGTCCTCTGTAGATGATGTCATGTATTTATTTTAGAGGTAAATATAGACAGTGAGGCAGACCGCAGACGTGTCGTACCTGCTGCCGTGTACTCTGTGCTGGGCTCGGCCTCTGAGCTGGAGGGTCTGGGGGACTCGGGGCTCGTCTTCTTCTCCTGGCTCAGCTGGATGGGGACGGCCATCTGACTGAGGTCGATGGTGTGCTGTCTGGGTTTGGCCTCCCCCTTCTCCTTCACTGCACACAGCAGACACAACACTGCAAGTTATGATATTCTGATTCTGTCCGAACCTGTTTAACCTGATGTGAAGCTGCTGCTAATGAAATTCAACACTTCCTGCATATGTTTCACATTAAAAGCCTGCCAGCAGAGAAAGAGATCATGGCCTCTGACCCACTGAGAGGCTTTTAATGTGAAACATCTGTGCAGGAAGTGTTGAGTCTAAGTGATGTTGTCCTTAACAGAGATAAAGAGAACAAAGCAGTTTCACTGTGAAGACGTCTGTCCTCTCACAGCAGCTACAGTGACAGTAGTGACACATTAAAGGGTCACTCCACCAGTTTTACACTTTAAATTGAGTTTACTGCGCCTGTGTCTCCAGAGGACACTGAATGTAATCTGATAAACTGCCTCCAGTAATGTCACTCGGTGGCTCAGCTGCATTGTGGGTAAGGTGGGTCCGGGTTTTGAGTATGGTGACAGACTAGACCCTGCAGGCTGAGCTGGATCACATGTATCACTTCAGGGGAATCACACTCATCTACAGACTGTTCCCACATTCACATGTTCCCTGGAAATCTTTCTCTGCCATCGACTCATCAACCAGTTCTACAGGTTTGATGAGCTCACTGTGAAAGTGCAGCCTGACAACTGTTAGTGAAGGTCAGCAGCTCCAGACAGGTGTACAGGTGATGCAGGTGATTCAGTGAGTCCCACCTCCATCTTCTCACCTGTGGTCTGCTGCAGCTCTAGCAGGGCTTTGATGGTGGATGTGGCAGACTGGGCCTCTCCAGCAGAGACCTCCTGGTAGATGATGGTGGGACTGGACTCCACAGACACTTCCTGTTCTGTCCAATCCTGCTCTCTGGAGGACACCACGTGCACTACAGGCTGAGGCTCTGAGGGATGATGGGAACAGTGACAGTTAAACATCTGGTTCTTGTGAGCTGGTCATCTTGTTAAAGGATACAAGAAAACTGAAGGTACCCTGAGTGCTGCCGTGAGACGTCTCTCCTGTGGAGCTACCGGACTCTTCCTTTGTGGACCCGTCCTGTCCGGAGGTTTGAGCTTGACCCAGGTCAGCCGATCGGGTCACCTGCTGCAGTGTCTCCGTCACCAGCTGCCTCGTATGTTCGCTCACCAGCGCTGTCTGGAAGACCGGCTTCGGTTTGATCAGAACCTGAAGAGAAACGGAGGAGCAGGCGGAGTGAAGACGCAGCACACACACATATTATTGATCCTTTATCACTGATTACTGAGAAAGATGCAAACGTAGGGCTGGGCGAGAAAACCATCTCGATCATTTTCATCATAAAAATGTTCATAATAACGATGATAAATCTATGACATTCATTTTCAATACAGCTTTTTGGAATTCGTTTTCCACTCCCTAGAAAACACCACACCAACAGCCAATCGCATAGCAGAGACACAAATGCATGTGCTTGAGGCAGGTAGTTCTGGCTCCTCCCACTCACAGCAGCTCAGAATGATGGTGACCACCCGCGTGTCGAGCCGACACAAGATGAGAGGTCCACTAACGCAACCGAGTGCGAGGAAACTGACAAAGACAAAGACCGGTGCAAAACTATGAACAACGAACAATGTACAAACTATGACGTGGTGTTTGGATGTGATCATTCAGCAGAAATCAAATATTATATAAATGTACATAATGCTCATTCAGATAGTTTTCTAGATCTTCAGAATGTGTGGGCCACCAACAACCTTCCATCATCTCAACAGGTGCTGACCCAAACAGAACTCCGAAAGCACGAGTTATCATGCTAGCGTCAGGCTCCTGCAAGTAGCCAACAGACCAGCCCCACTGCTTCTACAAGTCTTCTTCATCAATGTTCAGTTCAGCGAACTACCGCTAAAATGTTTGAGACACGTGTGTTGTACACATTTATAATGCTATTTCTTCAGTGTTGAACATGAAGTCATGTGGTCGGTTGGTTCTGTAAATTAATACAATACAATAAATTAATATATTTAATAAACCATAATTAACCTTCTGGTTTGTTTTGGGTTCTGTCCTCAGGAGAATACTCTTAAAGCTGTCAATCCAACATTACTATTATTGTTAAAATATATATCGTGATAATTACAGACATCGATCAATATAAAAACATAGGAAAGGAAGGAAACAGAAGGAAAACATTTTTTTTTTCTTTTATGATTTAAAAAAGTATAAATTCAAAGCATATTTTTAAAATCTAATTAAATGTTGTAGAAAATAACTTAAATCTGAGTAAAACAAAAGTTCCTGACATGAGGAGTGACGCTCAGACAGATGTCAGGTCGACTGCACTGAAAAACAAGTTGTTCTCGTCACTGACAGATTACAACAGAAGGTCTTACTCAGTAACAATAAGTCATGTTTCTGTCAGCTTTTCCATCAGATAAATTAATGTTACGCTGGTTTAATATCACAGCTGCTGTAAACAGTCATGACTGGAAACTGCTTTATACGTTTTCAGATTGTCTGTCCTGTCAGATGTGGTCGATGGTTTACAGCTCAGCAGGTCACCAGTGTGGGCGCTGAACTGTGCGTCAGTACTACGACTGACTCACTGACCTCAGCTTCCCTTTCAAACTGAAACAGAAACTGAACTCAGGCTAAATTTAGATTTCCGTGGTTTCAAACTATGACGTAGTGTTTGGATGTGATCATTCAGCAGAAATCAAATATTATATAAATGTACATAATGCTCATTCAGACAGTTTTCTAGATCTTTACACTCACACAGCAGGTTTAAACACCGACTCTAAACCAGTGTGTTGGGATTCACACAGTCACAATATATTCTCTTCTTTACACTCAAAATCCCCCAAATCACTCAGAGAGAAAGAGTCAGACAGTCAGATATCACTCTGGTTATCACTTCTCTGTGGCTCTTTCTCTTTAAATCACTTTCAAATCCCACATCAGTCACAAATAATTGTTTTCTACAGAACCAATATTGTTTCCACAAGTTAAATAAAAATCCACAGGAAGTGAGATGAACCCACAGACCTCTGGTTCCATAAACACGGTGCCTGCTGTGCTCTGACAGGGGGCAGCACTGAGCACACATGATCCATTACAAATAAACCAGAACATCATTAAGAGCAGATCTGTGGAGGACCTCAGCTGATTCTGCAGACACTTTCAGCTGCTCTCAGCTCCTCAGTTTGGTTTTACTGATCTAGTTCAGGACTGTATGAAGCTGCAGTTCATCACTTGCTCAGCACCACACAGAACCGTCACATAGTCTGAAACTAGCTGCCGGTCAGCTCAACAGGCATTTCTGTCTGAACTGCTACAATGTCAGCACGAAGTCCCAACGGCAAAGATTCATCCATCAGTTCCACCCGCTGACTGTTCAAGCAAATTGAATATCTTTGTGATGATTGAGAAGAAAACACCGATCGACACATTTTCAAAATGTTCTGACATTTAAGAGACCGAACGACTGATACAGAAACTAAAGAAAGAGAATAATTGTTAGTTGACTGCAGGTTTAAAATACCCGCTCAGACACACCAACGCCTGTCTCACTCACAACTTATATTTAGGACTAATTTCTGTCTGTCTGGAGGAAGTAAATAAAGGAAGTACAAAAGGTCGGTATTATACATTTAACAGCCCAGAGAATGGGGGATTTTTCTCTTCTGTTTAAACTCTTTGTTGAAATTATCAAATGTCAGTTTCTATAGAAAACAGAGCAGCTGTCATCAGATTAAAGACCGAATGTAGAACTCAGAGCAGAAAACTAAAACCATCGCTTCTCTTCTCATGTGACTTCTCTACATTTTCCACCTGCAGCAGGTCATATGAGTATACACTCTGTGTGTGAACAGTCCCATGATGACCTTACCGACCTGTGGTCACCCAGGATCATGTTAACAACATTTCATTTGAAATAACCACAATGAGACGAAGATGTGTGACTCTGGAGAAAGAGCTTTGGACTGTTGGAATAAAAAATAAAGCACAAAATAAAGAAACAAGCATGTGATATGAGCTGTTGGTGTCTGACCTGAGTCTTGCCCTGCTGGCCGTAGACGATCTTGGTGGGGATGATCTTGGTGGCGGTGGCGCCGGAGCTCAGGCCTTTGGGCTGGGTGACGATCATCTTGGTGATCGGCCTGGAGGCTGTGATGATCGCTGGTTTGGTCCCCTGAACTGCCTGCAGCCCCTTCTCACCCTGACACACACACACACACACAAACACACACACACACACACACACACACACACAAACACGTCTATATGAACATCACTATTCATATGTAATTTAAGTTAATGAACATCAAAAGCATCAAACTGCTGACCACAAAGACACTGCAGTAATAACATCTGTAAACTGTTTCCTGTTTCAGTCTTTGTGCTAAACTAAGCTAAGCTAAGCTAAGCTAAGCTAGGCTAACCAGCTGTGTGTGAACAGAGAGGCAGTTCAAAGCTCGTATCTCACATCTTGTTTAATTTGATGGTTAATAACTTTACTTGCTATTTATGAATCATTCTTTGTGTGTATGTGGTCAGCACATCTGTCCTGCTGTTTGTGCTGCAACACTGCTGTGAACGAAATCTTCCTCCATGTTTGTTTTCAAGGCTAAGAACATGTCTTGAATGTCTGACTCGAAATCGACCCCGGTTCGATTCCGGCCGGAGGTCCTTTGCTGCATATCACATCCCCCTCTCTCCCCCATGTTTCCTCTCTGTCTACTGCTAATAAAGGTGTCTATGCCACAAAAAAAAACAAAACCTCAGATGTCACAGCTTTCTTCACTATCTCATAGATCGGTAGACTCTAGTCTAATGTTGTGGCTGTCTTTGTATTGATCACTGATGATCAATAAATGCCAGCATGTAGATCGAGTGACTGACCCCGGCGTTGAGCAGCGTGGTCACCACGTTCTTGCCCGGCAGGCCCTGGATGGTGGCTCCTTTGCCCGTGGTCTTCTGAACAACGATGACGTTTGGTTTGGAGGTCATGGGGATGGTGGTGATCTTGGTGGTTGTGCCTGCAGCAGCAGAGAAGATTATATTTAATGTGCCGAAGTGAGACGTCATCATTATAGATCATTCAGAGTGACTGACCTGACACGATGTTACTGCTGATGATCTTTCCTCCCAGCGTGGCCAGAGACTTGGGCACCACTGTGATGATGCTGCCGCTGGTCGTCTTCACGTAGGTGGTCCCTCCGCTGGAGGCTGAGATCCTCGCTCCGAGGCTGGGGCTCACAGTGGGCCTGGTGTAGGTGGCCTGGGTCGCTGCAGACGCACACACACACATACACACTTACATATTTATATATACACTCTGTAATATATGACAGATACAGACCGGCCCGGGTACAAGACTGCCGTACTGTGTTCTGTTAACTTGTTGCCTGATCAGATTTGAATGAATGACAATGTGAAGGAAACAGCTGAGACGTCTGACAGGATGTAAGCTGAGGTGACTGACCTGTGGGCTGAGTGACCAGCTTGGTGGTCATGATGGCCCCGTTGCTACTGACAACCATGATGGGGGAGGAGCTGCTGCTGGACAGAGCCACTGACGAAGGTTTGGGCAGGATTTTACTGGGCTGAACCTGCTGAGTGATGATCTTCACTCCTGTGGAGGAGAAAAACAGTCTTACATTCTGCAGCACATTCAAACATAATTTAATTTAAAAAGATAATTAGTCATATCTATAATATATCAGTTTATAGACAGACAGGTGATGTCAGGTGTCACCTCACCTGACTCCTGTTTGATCTGGATGGTCGGTTTAGCTGATCCAGGGGAGCTGCTGCTCTGACTCACACCTGCTCCCACAGGTGAGCTCTGCTGCAAGTGTTTGGGGGACTGCTGTTTTGGGAACTGAGCCAGGATCTGTGCAGGTGAGCCCACCATAGTCTTTGGCGAAGGAAGTCTGGCTGAGGCCACCTTCACTGCAGCCGAGGCAGCACCTGAAAGAGTCAGTGGACACACGTTACAGGTGAAGCCAGCGGCTCACACAGGTCAGCAACAGAAACAACAGAAACGTTATTTACACCCTAATTTAGAATCCATCACTGTGACTGCTAAGCTGAAAGCTTCAGCGTACACCGCGTCTGAGGTCCATTCAAGACAAGTCTGCAGCTGCAGTCGTTCAGGAGAATGCTGCAATGCTGGTTCACTGAATGTTGAGCAGCTGCTGATATGTCGGTGTCGATGTGTCGGGTGTGCTGGTTGCTCTATGGATGTTTGACCTACATGTTGCCACAGTCGACATGACCACGGAGGGTGTGGAGGAGACCACGGAGGTCACTGCGACAGTGGTGGCGTTGGAGGAGGGGCTGGAGCTGGCAGGAAACACCACTGTCTGTTTGTGGGTGGGTGTGGTCAGCATGGAGGTGGAGCCCAGCTTGGACATGGCGGCAGCGTTGTTGTGAGACTTGGACAGGATGTTGGGCACAAAGTTGGAGCTTGGAGACGTGGTGACGATGATGACCTGGATGAAGATGATACATTTTTAAACGCTGTACAGAGCCGTGTTGAGGGGCGCGGGTGAACAGGTGCAGCTCTCACCTTCTGGGTGGTGGTGTTGGTGGTCTGGATGGTGGGCTTGGTGAAGGTGATCTTTACGGGGGACAGGTGAGGCGGCAGGGAGTTGGCGATGCTCTGCATGATGTTGCTCATCTTGGGGCTGCCGCTCACCGGCACCGAGATGTTCTTGGACACCTGCGGCGACACCTTGGACACCTCCTTCAGCATCACCGGAGACGAGCTGGACGAGTTGGTCCGCCGCCGCTTACGAGGCTTCTCGTCTTCATCCGAACAGCTCACACCTGAGAGGGAAACGGAGGTAAGGTGACATCATTAAATATCGTGTAAGATGCTAAATTTACCTCAAAATAAGACGACGAAAAGAAGAACATCTCAGCTGACTTGACTGAAAACGGATCTAAACCATTAATTTATAATCAAACTGTCATATCACGGCTGGCATGACTGTTTGTTTCTAGTCATGTGATCTGAGTGTGTCATTCCAAACTAAGATAACACTGGAAAAGTCTCCAGATTCAAATGGTGAACAGACATCCTCCACAGTCCTGATCACAAGTTCCTCCTCATTGTAGCTGAAAACAAGAAAACCAGTTGCTTCAAAGAACTTAAATATTGATTCAGTGCTGATGATTTACAGACTCGTTCCGTCTCTCGCTCAGTGTCACTCTGCTCACACATGAAACTGACAGATTTCATCCAACAGACGTTTAGACGTTTGTTCAGAACTTTAAATCCGTCAGGAGAAACACAAAGCTGTCATACACTGTAAAAAGTTTACATCAGGACAGCAGTTTGGTTCAGTTTGTTGATGTTTAAATCACTGAGTAAAGGGTAGATAAGCCTTACAGCGCCCCCCTCAGGCTGAGCAGGACATTTCTTAAGGTTTAGCTCAGACAAGAATCAACCCGTCTGCAGTTATTAGACAATTCAGTTCAATGGTTAATCTACATTTTGTCAACAGGTGAGTGTATAAAGTTAGAAACACATCATATTCAGTCATAGCTTTACAGATGTTAACATCAGAAACGTTCACAGTGAAGAGCTCCACTCATTTGACTGAAAGAAATTAAGTCAATTAAATGACTTGTGCCAATAAGACGTCACACGTGATATCTGATGACTTTTGAGGCTGAATATTTAAAAAATGTACATTGTATGACTATTTAAAAGACCTGCAGACATGCTGATTTTATTAACGTAATTAGAACAACTGAACAACAACTGGAGAAAGAATGCATCTGCATTATATTAAGTGTCAAAGAAGCAATGATGTCAACAACTTGTGGTCTCACATTTATTTTAAGAAAAAGTAACTTCACTTCAACTAAAAATTAAGATTTAAAACAGCATGTTTTAGGTATTTTGGGTCATTCTGAGAAAGAGTTTTAACACAGTTATCTACAATAACGTCTTTCAGCTGACTCGACTGTTTTACAGCTGAAGAGATACTGTAGTTCAGAGTGATTTATGATGACTCACTCTTGACGTAGACGGTGCTCCCACTGGGCAGCACCACCACATTAGATGAAGGACTGGGAGGTCGTGGAGACTTCACGGCTGCTCCGATGGCTCCGCTGATGGCGCTGGCACTGGTGGAGGTGCAGGTGGTGCTTGTGTAGGAGTAACATACGACCACTGAGGGAGGAGGTTAAACAATCAACATCTCATCTGTTTGAAACACTCTCAGTCAGATACAAAGAGGCGCCAACTCACCCTCTTTGTTTCCCGTTTCAGCCGGCAGCAGCAGGGAGGCATTCTGATTGGCTGTGGCACTGGCCACCGCATTAGCGGTCACAGTGAAGGCCGTCTGAGGGACTAGCCTCGGCATCAAGGGGACCAGCCGACGTCCTTCAATGGACCACTCAGATGAGCTGTTGGGACCTGACATGCTGAGAAACATGAGTCTGATCAGAACTGATCATCCAGCAGACGACATGACATCAGACTTGACGTCAAACTGTAACTCACTGATATGCGATGGTGGTGAGGCGCTCATCGTTGACAGCTCTGCGGACTTCAGCCCGATGGCGCTCTGTGGAGATACTGAGAGGACGGGACAGAGCATCTTAAATAAGAAAAGTTCATCTGCAAACATTGAAAAAAAGTTTCCGTCTCTTTTATATGTGGCGACTAACTACCCAAGGATCTTAGTGAGTTCTGCCAGCAGATCCTTCTTGTCCTTCGTCAGGTCTCCTTGAGCTCGTAGGGCACTGATCACCCCAGCGTACGCCTCCAGCTCTGAGACACACACACACACACACACACACACACACACACACACACACACACACACACACGCACATCAAACACACACCAACATCAGGCAGCACTGCAGCAGGTTGTTCACGTCCAACTTTTAATGTGTTGTATGACACACTGTGACACCGAAACACCAAATTAAACTCAGACATTAAATTCTTGGACAGATTAAGATTCTTACTCCGCTTCACAGTGTTGTTCCAATTCATTTATGGTACTGCATTTTATTTACATAGCACTTTTTTGGCAACGTTACAAAGTGCTTTGCAAAAGAGAATTGAACCAGACAAGGCAGAAGGATAAAGGACATGAACACACAGGAAGTAAAGATTCAAATAAATGAGATTAAATATGTGTCAAACATTTACAGATACAAAAGTATGGAGTAAAAGATTTCACTGTGTGATGCTCTCACCCAGTTTGCGGAGAATCCTTTTGCACTCGTCTCTGCCGAGGTCGAGGATGGTGGGCCATACCACGGGCATGGTACCAGTCAGGACCGGCTTCTCCAGCTGAATCATGGGCTGAGTGCACACAAAACAATCATACAGGTGAAAATGAGCGTACTGCTGCAGCGTGCTGCTTCATTTTAGAGTTCACCAAGACTGATAAACACTGACAGCTGGAGGTCCGTCACTCTGATCACATACGGTGACATCAGCTCCAATTGTGTCATATGATGTTAGAAACGTGAACGTTTATTACATGAGTTTACTTTATGGAACGAAAAACGTAACTGTGCTCATATCTGAAGTTAAAGTGGTCACGATATATCAAATTATTACTATATCGACATACAACTCTCCATGAAAACAGCTTTGAGGGATGTACTACACACACTGAACTTGTCAGTGGGATCAACACATTGCACTTTGTTGACAATGAGACAAACAAAAACGTGACTGGACTCACTCTGTAAAGATATCAGACCAAACTCCATACAAATCCAGCAGTTTCATTTTAGCTTGACTAATGGCACACGTGAATTAAGGCGCTTGCACATCTCAGAATATGACCCACAGTGAGGCTCCTTTATGTTTTATTAGAGTCTTTCCAGCCTCCAAAGACCAGGACCACCCACCACAGGACGTGTCGGTCACTGGGTGGACCAGGCCAACGGACACAAAAGTGGAGGTTTTGTTTACATCGAATAATAATTATTGTGCCGAATGTAACAGATGAGCCTTGTTGTTTCCAAACAAGTGACTTTGTTCCAACAGGTTCCGACATTTGATTAGAATCAGAGAAACATTTTTCTTGTATGTTTTCTGGCTCAGACTGTCAGAACAACGGACAACACGGCTGGTAGCTAACGTTACTGGGTCTGCGTACAATGGCATCCATCCGATTATCCCCGGATCCACCGCTGTAATAACAGGTAATAAGGTTGTAACGCGTTAGTAAGGTGCTCACATCAAAGTGTCGCACCCCGGCAGGCTGAGCCTCCGACACACAAACCTTACAGTTTGTTTCAGCTCGTATTGAAACGCTTTGCTTAGCTAGCTTGCTAGCTTCTTCTATGATCCAAATCAATGTCTTACCATCTGTTAGCAGGACAACTTCAAGGCCTTTGTAAATCCGACTTCCGAGCAGACATGTCTGACCATGAGCTTATTAGATAAACTAACACATCCTGTAGTTATTGCGGAATAAATGAAGACGACAGAAGGTGAAGTGTTGCAGCAGCCTGCTGTCCCACAGACACACTGTTTACGTTTCTGTTAGCTAGCTGCGGCTGGCCTCTTGATGGAGCAGCTTCTTCTTCGTGGGCTTTATCACGACGCGACAGGCGTATTCTTCTTCTTCGCCTTCTTCTTCTTCTTCCTCTCTGCGGCGCAGTGCTGCCACCTACAGACAGATACACCGAACACTTTGATAATGCTACCAAATGACATTTTAAAAACACAAAACAAATAATAATATCATAATAAAATAATATAATATAAAATAATGAAAATACACATGAATAACTCAAATCCTACTACAATATGACTTACAACAGGAACACAGGGAGCTTACTACATATATATTCAGTTTAAAGTTACCAAAACAACAACTTTATGGCTGGTTAATGTTGTCTTCACAGTGTCAGGTCTGTGTCAGAGAGAAGACACACAACAGTCACATCCCCTCACACATGTTGCCCTCAGCCCCACCTCACAGACACATTCTGTGTTTCTTCAACAGTACTCACAGATGTTTTCCACACCTGTAGGAACCATGACTCTGAACTGTCAGTAGCAAACGTTTGTTTATTCCATTTGTTTGCTCACTAAATGTTCCTGTTTAATGATGATTTAATATTCAGATTTCATGGCTCTGGTTAGAGGAGGTGTTGAACACTAGATGTCAGAGTTTCTCGTTTTAAAAGTTAAAGGAGTCCATCCTTTGTTCACTTGTACGCGGGACTGAAATATTGTTGAATTATTGTTTGAATTATTGCTGACATTTGTTTTGTTGTATTTGTGATAACAATCACTCTCCATGAAACTGCATCTTGAAGATCATATGTCATCTTGTAGTTTATCTCTAATGAGACTGTGTGTGCTTTATTTTGTCTGATTTGTCTTTTTCATATTTAAGAGCCGACCCATTTTTGAAGTCTCATTTTTAAAGGGAGCAAGCTCGTTGTGGGGAAGCCCTGACGAGTCGATTATGTAATGTCTTATGTATGTCTTTTCTCTGTCAGCTCTCGATAATAACTGTTATAAACTAGTAGGCATATGAACTTTCATTGTATTTCCATGGAGTAATAATCATACATTTTCATCCTTGAGCTGTGGAACTCTACTGCACTCTGTAATCGACTCGTCAGGGCTTCCCCACAATGAGCAAGCTGCTGCAGGACAGTAGTGAGCTGTGTTGTCTTTTCAGTAGAAATCCGGCAAAGCTAGCTGCTGTCTGATGCCTCGATCTATGTGCTGGGACACTATTTGTACTGTTGCTGAAGTTTGGTGCTGTTCTGAGCATTATTTGTGGCTATGAGTGGCTTTTTGATGGCGGTTTCTTGGTTGGAGGCATAGACTGCAGTGTATTGTTATCGTGTGGTCCTTTCTGGGGTCGCTAAAATTACATAAACTAGCTGTTGGAAAACTTGATCTCTCGGGGGGGTCTTACTCTGTGTCACGGTATGCTAGACCATGGAATAAACTTACACCGGAATATCCCTTTAAGATGTACACAAACAGAAACATACTGAACATATAGAACATAAAGAACATATAGAACATACAGAACATATAGAACAGACAGAACATACAGAACATATAAAACATAAAGAACATACAGAACATAAAGAACATATAGAACATACAGAACATATAGAACATACAGAACATATAGAACATATAGAACATATACAACTTACAGAACATAAAGAACATACAGAACATATAGAACATAAATAACATACAGAACATATAGAATATATTGAACATATAGAACATAAAGAACATACAGAACATATCGAACATAAAGAACATATAGAACATACAGAACATATAGAACATACAGAACATATAGAACATATTGAACATACAGAACATATAGAACATATAGAACATATAGAACATACAGAACATTTAGAACATAAAGAACAAAGAACATATAGAACATACAGAACATTAAACATACATAACATACAGAACATATAGAACTTACAGAACATAAAGAACATAAAGAACATACAGAACATATAGAACATAAAGAACATACACAACATATAGAACATACAGAACATATAGAACATACAGAACATATAGAACATATAGAACATTAAACATACAGAACATAAAGAACATATAGAACATAAAGAACATATAGAACATACAGAACATATAGAACATATAGAAAATACAGAACATTAAACATACAGAACATACAGAACATATAGAACATACAGAACATAGAACATACAGAACATACAGAACATATAGAACATAAAGAACATACAGAACATATAGAATATATTGAACATATAGAACATAAAGAACATACAGAACATATAGAATATATTGAACATATAGAACATAAAGAACATACAGAACATATAGAACATAAAGAACATATAGAACATACAGAACATATAGAACATACAGAACATATAGAATATATAGAACATACAGAACATATAGAACATACAGAACATATAGAACATAAAGAACATACAGAACATATAGAACATATAGAACATATAGAACTTACAGAACATAAAGAACATACAGAACATATAGAACATAAAGAACATACAGAACATTAAACATACAGAACATATAGAACTTACAGAACATAAAGAACATGCAGAACATATAGAACATAAAGAACATAAAGAACATACAGAACATTAAACATACAGAACATATAGAACATATAGAACATATAGAACTTACAGAACATAAAGAACATGCAGAACATATAGAATATATTGAACATATAGAACATAAAGAACATACAGAACATATAGAACATACAGAACATTAAACATACAGAACATACAGAACATATAGAATATACAGAACATATAGAACATACAGAACATATAGAACATATAGAACATACAGAACATAAGAACATATAGAACATTAGAACATACAGAACATATCAGAACATATAGAACATACAGAACATAGAACATACAGAACATACAGAACATATAGAACATAAAGAACATACAGAACATATAGAATATATTGAACATATAGAACATAAAGAACATACAGAACATATAGAATATATTGAACATATAGAACATAAAGAACATACAGAACATATAGAACATAAAGAACATATAGAACATACAGAACATATAGAACATACAGAACATATAGAATATATAGAACATACAGAACATATAGAACATACAGAACATATAGAACATAAAGAACATACAGAACATATAGAACATATAGAACATATAGAACTTACAGAACATAAAGAACATACAGAACATATAGAACATAAAGAACATACAGAACATTAAACATACAGAACATATAGAACATATAGAACATATAGAACTTACAGAACATAAAGAACATGCAGAACATATAGAACATAAAGAACATAAAGAACATACAGAACATTAAACATACAGAACATATAGAACATATAGAACATATAGAACTTACAGAACATAAAGAACATGCAGAACATATAGAATATATTGAACATATAGAACATAAAGAACATACAGAACATATAGAACATACAGAACATTAAACATACAGAACATACAGAACATATAGAATATACAGAACATATAGAACATACAGAACATATAGAACATATAGAACATACAGAACATATAGAACATATAGAACATTAAACATACAGAACATACAGAACATATAGAACATATAGAACATAAAGAACATATAGAACATACAGAACATATAGAACATATAGACCATAAAGAACATATAGAACATACAGAACATTAAACATACAGAACATATAGAACATACAGAACATAGAACATACAGAACATACAGAACATATAGAACATATAGAACATACAGAGCATTAAACATACAGAACATACAGAACATATAGAACATACAGAACATATAGAACATACAGAACATATAGAACATATAGAACATACAGAACATATAGAACATATAGAACATACAGAACATATAGAACATATAGAACATACAGAACATTAAACATACAGAACATACAGAACATATAGAACATACAGAACATATAGAACATACAGAACATACAGAACATATAGAACATACAGAACATATAGAACATATAGAACATACAGAACATATAGAGCATATAGAACATAAAGAACATATAGAACATACAGAACATTAAACATACAGAACATACAGAACATATAAAACATATAGAACATAAAGAACATATAGAACATATAGAACATATGGAACATACAGACAGTGTTTGTATCCCCTTCATGTCATTACATCTCCAACTTCCCTGAAATATTACCAGAACAAGAGCTCAACACTTCAGAACTTGGGTTAGGGTAGGAAGAAGAGGAGCAGGAGGAGGAAGAAGAAGAGGCAAGGAGGAGGAGGAGGAGGAAGAGGAGGAGGAGGAGGAAGAGGAGGAGGAGGGGGGTGAAGCATTTCTTTTTTCCATCTGCATCTCTGAGAGAAGAAAATCCTGAAGTCTTGATGAGTTCAGGTTAAAGAGAAGAAGAAGCAGTATCAGTATTATTATTATTATTATTAGCAGTAGTAGTAGTAGTAGTAGTAGTAGTAGTAGTAGTAGTATAAGTGGTAGTATTAGTGTGAGCAGTAT
The DNA here is from genome assembly GCA_963678695.2 of Diplodus puntazzo. Lineage (NCBI taxonomy): Eukaryota > Metazoa > Chordata > Actinopteri > Spariformes > Sparidae > Diplodus > Diplodus puntazzo. Next base: position 32,642,126 of record OZ023167.1, on the reverse strand, counting down.
TAGTAGAAGAGTCTTCTGAGCGTGTTGATGCGGGACCAGTCCTACGCAGCTGTGTCCCGGACATGAGCAGCAGGCTGACGGTCATCATGGAAGGACTTCCTCTGTAGCAGCGGAGCCGCAGTGATCCGGAGCTTCGCCTCCTCCCAGATCCGCTGTGAGAGCTGCAGACCGCCGCTGCTTCGTCAGAGCAGCTCCGCTGGACTTAAAGCTTCAGTGATAGACTTTAAAGTGTGTGTTGGACATGAGTTCGGCTGGACGGAATAACGGAGCCTCTGTAAGAAAACAATTATCTGGGTGAAGTCGTCGGAAACTCGTCAGGAAGCCCAATGAGCTGCACACAGTCAACTCTCACTGACAGGTAGGACTCAGGGGCTTCAGTCCACCGATGCTGTCTGAACACAACATGTCCACTCGTGTTTTATCAAGTTTAAATGTTGTGCTGAGTCGCTTTTTCCAGTGGAGAGGCAACCAACAGCACCGCGCCAAACTCCATTGAAAACCACCCAATTTAAGGCCATCTTGTCCTTTGAAAAAATACACAGCCAGCAAAGCATGTTAGGAGATAATAAATGATTTAGTTCGGTGTTCTGGTGAATTCGGCAGTCAAATGTTTAAATTAAAAAGCCCAGAGTCTCTATAATGTAGTAGTTTTTACAAGCTGGTTCTGATAGTGTGCCTGCTGGGAGTCGCTGGCCTCTGGGATCAGCAGGGAATATCATCTAGAAATGGAGGGTTTTATTACAGTTAAAAGGTGCTTCATCTACTGGATGTTCGCCGAACTGGATACAAACCTTTGATAAGTTTTATGAGCTCTTAAATTATCTTATAATTTGTGTGTCTGTCTGGGAAACCGAGATCATGTAATGAATGAACAGATTTATCAACTGAGTTCGTCAAAGTTTCCCTTCTATCAAACGCATACCAGAGCATAACGGGGCTCGGTTTTTCTCTCTTTACTGGGTGTTGGTGGCAGGCTCCCCTCTCAGCCAGCAGGGGGCACCTTCCTGGAATGAGTCACTCTTTGCTTGTGGCCCCCACAGGTCACCTGACATCACAGGTTCATGTCTGTGAGTGACAGGGCCCCTGTAGTCTGCTCCGACTGAAACATGTCCTGTAGTCCTGTTTGTTACAGGAGGGCAAGGAACGTTTCATCCAGTCACACAGAAACTGTCTGCAGCACACAACTCGAGCTAACTCAGTCTTATTGTTCCGTGCACTGCAGTACACATTATTGATCATGTCACTTATTGATCACAGTGATCACAGGCTGTCAGAACTCATCAATCTCTTCGGTCCTGAAACACTCAGTATGGACCAGATGAGGTGAAGTGTTTCCAGAGGGTGGATGGTTTTCATGGTCGTTATCATCTTCATGGTCTAACAGTCCTCATGATCTTCATGGTTTTAATGGTCTAACAGTCCTCATAGTCTAACAGTCCTCATGGTCCTCATGGTCTTCATGGTTTTAATGGTCTAACAGTCCTCATAGTCTAACAGTCCTCATGGTCCTCATGGTCTTCATGGTTTTAATGGTCGTTATCATCTTCATGGTTTAACAGTCCTCATGGTCTTCATGGTTTTAATGGTCTAACAGTCCTCATAGTCTAACAGTCCTCATGGTCCTCATGGTCTTCATGGTTTTAATGGTCTAACAGTCCTCATAGTCTAACAGTCCTCATGGTCCTCATGGTCTTCATGGTTTTAATGGTCTAACAGTCCTCATAGTCTAACAGTCCTCATGGTCCTCATGGTCTTCATGGTTTTAATGGTCGTTATCATCTTCATGGTTTAACAGTCCTCATGGTCTTCATGGTTTTAATGGTCTAACAGTCCTCATAGTCTAACAGTCCTCATGGTCCTCATGGTCTTCATGGTTTTAATGGTCCTCATGGTCTTCATGGTTTTAATGGTCTTCATGGTCTTCATGGTTTTAATGGTCTTCATGGTCTTCATGGTTTTAATGGTCTTTATCGTCTTCATGGTCTTCATGGTTTTAATGGTCTTCATGGTCTTCATGGCTTTAATGGTCTTCATGTTCTTCATGGCTTTAATGGTCTTCATGTTCATGGAGTTAATGTTTGACTTTGTTCAGATTCCATCCCTCACAGGTCACTGGTGTATTTTTACTCTCAGTAATCAGCAGCTTCCTGTGAGGAAGCGCCAAAACAAAGACACACATGACTGAGTGGGAAAATCAAACAGAGGCGTCTGATTGGTCGACCTTCAGTCTGCACAGAGGACGGAGACACTCGCACTGTGATTGTTACAGGAACAGACGTCCGTATCATATATACAGTTTAAAATATTCAGACGGACTGTGAGTGGAAAAGCCTGACACACACACACACACACACACACACACACACACACACACACACACACACACACACACACACAGAGAGCAGAGTGGACTTCTGGAGGAAAATCTGATGAAACGCAAACACAGCTATTGTTTGTAGATGTTTCAATTCAGATGGAAACACTAAATGATCTTGTTGAGAGACTGACGAGTGGATCAATATCAACTGTGTGTGTGTGTGTGTGTGTGTGTGTGTGTGTGTGTGTGTGTGTGTGTGTGTGTGTGTGTGTTGAAGGCTATCACTGCAGCCTGTAGTGGTCAGTTGCTGTGGTAACAGTAGCGTCAGCTGTGGTGAGGTCACCTGTTGGACAATGGTCAAGAGTTTACTCAGTGAGAACAGTTCAGTGTTAGCAGGCTGTTAGCTTCATGCTAACATGTTTCACTGTCTGATGTCCTCCAGAGGACAGACATGAAGCCTTGACTCTTCCTGGAGTATACTGCTGTGGTCGATTGCAGTAACTGTTTGAAGAAGTTTGGTTAGTTTCAGGTTTTGAGTCATCAGAGAGGAAAAGATCAGACAGGAGGACGTCAGAGAGGAGGACGTCAGAGAGGAAGACGTCAGAGAGGAAGACGTCAGAGAGGAGGACATCAGAGAGGAAGACGTCAGAGAGGAAGACGTCAGAGAGGAGGACGTCAGAGAGGAGGACGTCAGAGAGGAGGACGTCAGAGAGGAGGACGTCAGAGAGGAAGAGGTCAGAGAGGAAGACGTCAGAGAGGAGGACGTCAGAGAGGAGGACGTCAGAGAGGAGGACGTCAGAGAGGAGGACGTCAGAGAGGAAGACGTCAGAGAGGAGGACGTCAGAGAGGAAGACGTCAGAGAGGAGGACGTCAGAGAGGAGGACGTCAGAGAGGAGGACGTCAGAGAGGAAGACGTCAGAGAGGAGGACGTCAGAGAGGAGGACGTCAGAGAGGAAGACGTCAGAGAGGAAGACGTCAGAGAGGAGGACGTCAGAGAGGAGGACGTCAGAGAGGAAGACGTCAGAGAGGAAGACGTCAGAGAGGAGGACGTCAGAGAGGAAGACGTCAGAGAGGAGGACGTCAGAGAGGAGGACGTCAGAGAGGAGAACGTCAGGCAGGTGTCATAGTCGACTGGATATGGTACAGTGGAACAGGTCATGAATCTGGATAGATGATGGACGGACACTTTGTATGGACGCAGCTTTAGTTCCACGCTGCGTTCAGCTTCTTTACTTCTTAACCATTTTATAACTTTCAGAAACAGACGATGTGACAAACTGTCCCTTCTCAGTGATTGGCCGCATGTGTGCAGGTGTTAAACTGGGCGGGCTTCAATCTTCACACAAACGCTTCTGTCACTTCTCACCTGCAGATTATTTATTTCCTGGTTCAGAGTCCTCAGACACACGGTGGGTTCTACCAGCCTGGCTCGCTTCTTCTTCTTAATGTGTTTGAATTTCGGGACAATGATGCAGATACGAGCCGGAGATGTAAACAGAGGTAGAATATGAGCAGCACCGGTTCGCTGAGGTCCGTCAGCGCGTCACTGAAATCATCTGCTCTCAGATCAGCAGACGGTGTTTCAAGAGATGTGGGAACCAGTTTCAGCTGTTCTCAGCTTAACCTGTTGACTCCTTCATGTGTTTAATTATTAGTTGGTTTATTCCCAAGTGCTGACTCATGTTGTGTATAAAGTGCTGACTCAGCGTTGATGTGACAGTACAGGTGGTGTTTGGTTGGTTATAGGATGTCAGCAGACCTCAGAGCAGCTCTCTGGCTCTTTGTCACACAGTTTTGCTGATCTGTGTGATTTCCCGCCTGACGACCACCACCACCACCTCCATCCTCTGACAGGAAGTGGTGACATTACTGTTAAACAATGTCAGTGGCAGCAGCAGACCGCCTCCGTCTGACTGACCGTCTCATTCTATCACACATTCTACACCAAGTATCATACATACAGGTGATTACATAAGGATTACTTTTATCTATAATACTTGAAAAAATATTTAATTCATTCACATTGACTCACCATGAGAGAAACAGTTTTCATTAACTGATAATATATATAATATAATATATAATAATAGAATTGGATTAAACTAAATTAAGTTTTTATGTTTTGGGGAAATCATTTTTCACCTTGTGAGGCGGCCACTGCCATCAGTAAGGGTCCTGCAATGAGCTGGCGACTCGTTCAGGGTGAACCCTGGCCTACGCCCATTGTGTAAAACTGGATTTGGCCCCAGTAAGCCCCGCAACCCCTTAGGGGAAAAAAGCGGCAACATCCCGCGACCCTCACGGATAAGCGGACAAGAAAACGGAACGGAATGGAACTTTTGAGAGCTGCTGTCAGAAAAAGATATGATGATGATTTATGAGCCTGAGGAGCTGATCAATACATCATCTGGTCTGAGAAAATGATTATTTTCATTATCAAAAATAACAATTGATCAACTAATCATCAATAATTTAGTAGAATTCTCATCACAGTTTCCCAGAGACGTTTCAAATGACCCACAGAAGATTGAACCAGCTGGAACACGTTTTACACGTCTGATGACTCAGGTGATTGATCGGTTATCAGGGTAGTGGTGGATTGATTTTCTTTGGATTGACTGATTGTTGCAGCTCGACTGTGAATATAGTGAAATAAAATGTGTGTGAAGGATTTATGATTTCATTAACAGTGCTGAGTGTTTCTAGTCAGATCACTGCTGTCAGTTCACAGACTCTTATTAAATCTGGATGTTTGTGGTGAAGCTGCTTCAGAGTCATGAGACTCACTGTGCAACATCACACACATCCAATAATCAATGAAGTTATTGTTTACTTACCGTCTGCTGAACTGATCCCAGCAACAGTGCAACCTGACAGACCCGAGAGCTGCACAGCAGTCAAAGTTCATTCATTAAAGGAAAAGTTAATTAAAGGAGAAATTACAGAAGTTGCGTTAATGACGTTTTCCTTCTTTAGTTAATTAAAAACTATGAAATTAACTCTTCTTCTCGTCAGGTTATCTGTCTAATTAGTCTGATTGGTTCTGTATGAACCCAAACATGATCCATTAAATCGCTCCACAGAGCTGTGTGAAAGGAAAAGAGAGCATTTAAGGGCCAATGGGTTTTTATGATTTATGATTTTTAGTTGAAAACATTCAATAATTAACTAAAATGATCAAACGAATCTTAATAAATGGTGGTTTGACATTATGATGTTAGCATGCTAACCAGCTAGCCTCAACATGTCCTGCTTTGTAATACCACTTTGCTGCATGGCTAACAGTGTTACCTAGCTAACGGCAGCTACAGTTAGCAGCTAGTAGCAGCTACTCTGTTGACATGCTGCTCCTTCACCCGTGTGGAGAAACCCTTTTCTGACACTTTGACCCTTTAATTTGGAATACGACGAACACAGCTGAATCCACTGAGTTTGTGTCTGTATTACTGTCTTCTTATAGCGTCTGTGTGATGTCTGTGTTGTTCGCTGATGTAGCTGTTGTGGTTGTTGTCAGAAAGCCTAATCAGTCACAGTTGAGTCATAAACCATGTTGTATTTCTCTGAATCTCTCTAGATGAAGTCTGAGATCGGCCGTTTATGAAGTTTCAGCGTGTTTCTCAGTGGACTCTGGTCAGCGTCCCTCTGGAACTGTTATCATCCCAGAGGAACAGTCTGGTATTTGTGGCATCTGAGGCAGATTACTGCTGCATGTTGTTTCTGACCTCTTTGATAACTGAACAGTCTGAACTCATTGTGCAGCGGACACAGTCTCACTTACATGATAAAGAAATGGAATTCTCTGTCATCATCGTGCGGCCATTTCTCTTTCTTTTCTTTTGGAAAGCTTTGAAGCAGATGTAAGAAGGTGAGCGGCGGGTTGTCCAGAGGCAGGACACATGTTACAGGTCACTGACGTTCAGGGACTTTCTCTTTGGATTCTTTGGTTTATTGAAGGTTTATTGAACATTGTGGGTCAGTGTCAGCTCATTTCATGTTGGCTGATGAGTAACAAAGTGAATCCTCCATGACATCGTCTGTCCAGCACAGAGTATCCTCCAGGTTTATTTTTGACTGTGTAATGTGTCTCAGGAGGACGTCTTTATAATAATCACCATGTTACCAGCTGTAGCAACGTTAGCTTCACTTTGTTTGAGTTCCAGCTGATTGTTTCTATGGGCTGAAATATGTGCCACTAGAAACTTAATTTGAATCATCAATACTTGAATTTGAATTGCTAAACTTGCATAATTGCATTAAAAAACTGAATTTGAATCACATAATTTGAAATTGAATTTATTAGTTTGGAAAATGCAACTCTAATTTTCAAATTCAGTTCTCAAAAATCAAATTCAATTTACTGTGACTGACATCCGGGTAGTTGAGGAAGAGCAATCGAGCGCAGGTAACTTGGATTCCTCTTCGGCCAATCAGCACCTACGTCTTCACCTACGTAATTTACCTTGAGGCCACAGATATATATACATAGACGCCTCATTGAGCGGGTTGGCCCGCTGCTGTGATACGTCGACGTTGCCGCCATATTGGAGGAGGCAGCTCAGCCCTGTGAACTAATACAAGTCCATGGAGTGAACTTTATAAAGCTCCTTCTACAAAGTGCTATAAGTTAATGTCTCATTTACACATTCACATATATTCAGCAAACAGAGAGGAACCAAAAACACCATCTGTAGCGTTCTCTGATTATTATAAATGTTAACTGCTCCTCATATGTTCAGTGTAAAGGTCGGCACCAATCCATTTTATAATGTTTTTATGTGTTTACAGCTGCTGATGTATGTAACGCTGTTACTGTGATGATACATGACAGTTGAATATTTAATCTGTGTATAATAACCGGATCCTGAGATGTAAATGTGACGTCGGTGTGAATAAAAAACACCAACGTCGTTTTTATAAATACAGTGATTTTTGATTATCTAAGTACTAATAATAACAATCATAGAGACAAAAAATTAACAAAGTCTGCAAATCAAGATCAGAAACTGCAGCAGCAGTGAGCTGCTTTCTTTTTTTCAGCAGTGAAGAGATGTACTCCATGACAGAACATTATAACATATGATAATGTATACAATAACATTTAATGGTAAAAAAAAAGAAGTAAAGTTGCAGCAAGCTACTATTATAAATATGCACCATATATAGTTTTCATTATTATCATTATTAATGTTATTATTATTATTATGACTTTGAATGGGAGCAGCTGTAACGCTGCTATTTCCCGTCAGGCATCAGTAAAGTGTTGATATTTTCCTCGATTCCTAATATGTACATTTAATGAAAAGAAATTAGTTTAACATGGTGGATCCTTTCATATTGTTTTTCATCTAATGATGCAATTTCCACTTCCTTTGTGTGGGTCCAGTGCAGTTGAACATGTGAAATAAGTTAAAGTAGGTTTACTGTAAATTCTTGTAGTTGCAGGGAGATATTGATATAGATTTCTACCCATCTAACCTTCATTTTGAACCACTTTGTCCATTCAGACTTAATTTCCTGTTATATCACGACCTAGCAGATGACTCGGACAGTTGTGGAAATAGTTTGGATAGTCTTGGACTGTTGGAAATCCACATGAGATGCACACGAGAGCCATCCACGTAATTAACAGCCTAATGGTCACCCCGTCTCCACTTCTTCCTCCGTTTCGTGGCGGGTGGCAACCAGCCAGCACCCAGTCAGTTAAGGTAAATTACGTAGGTGAAAACGTAGGTGCTGATTGGCCGAAGAGGAGTCCTAGTTATCTGCGCTCGATTGCTCTTCCTCAACTACCCGGATGTCAGTCACAGTAAATTGAAATTGAATTGCAAGAACTGAATTTGAATTGTGAGGATTGAATTTGAAGATATATATAGAGTTGCATTTTCCAAACTAATAAATTCAATTTCAAATTATGTGATTCAAATTCAGTTTTTTAATGCAATTATTCAAGTTAAGCAATTCAAATTCAAATATTGATGATTAAAATTCAATTTCTAGTGGCACATATTTCAGCCCATAGTTTTCGTGTGAAATGGGTCTTTAACACACTCCCGATGTTACACACATGATGCCGTACGCTGTAACTCTAGTGAGCCAGTTAGCTGGAAAATGCTAACGACTGTAGCTTCGATAAGACAAAACATTGTTAAATCTACTTCTTACTATTTCTGGCCTGTCTCTTTAAAACATATCCCCCCTCAGAACTGTTCCATTCACACAACTTCAGCTGCAGTCAGTTTAAAGTCTCGCTCCTTACATCCATCACCCGGCCCGGCTACATTCAGTGCTACAGGAGCGTTAGCGTTGTGTTCAGGTGTCTCTGTACAGCACAGTGTCGCGTCACAGGCTTCACAGTTGCCACCTGAGCTGAATCAGAGAAGTTTCACCTCTGAACTCCATGATTGTGTCTTTAATGTGAAGCTGTTCAGATCCAGCAGGGTGACGTTAGCTGCCACACACTGAGCAGGATGCAGCTTGTCCTGGTCTCATATCTGATAATCTGCTGGAACCACAGCAGGAAGCCTCCATCGGAGAGCCTCCGTCAGAGGGCCTCCATCGGAGAGCCTCCGTCAGAGGGCCTCCGTCAGAGAGCCGTCTGTGGAGGAACAGACACTGTAACATTTTCCTTTTTGTGTCTGCAGTGGAGTCGGTTACACGAGCTGGACACAAAGTTCATATTCTCAGTTTTGTGTCTGTCTGAATCTCAAATCCAGGATTTAATGAATCCAATCTGTTCTGAGCTCAGTTCAAACAGGATTATTCACACTCTGTGGCAGCTGAGTTAAAGTTTCCTCCGCCTGCAGTCCTCTGTCTTCTCTCAGAGACCCATGAATGCCTCCTCCCCGTCCTCTTCCTCCTCCTCCTCCTCCTCCTCCTCCGTCTTTTTCCCAGCCTTCTCCTCATTCAGGAAACTGGAGTTGGGCCAAAGACCCTTGTCTCTGTTTCCGGGAATCTGTCCCACAAAGACTCAGTATAGTGGGTTGGCAGTGACGTGGGACTCATTGTTAAGAGCCTGGGGCCCCCATTGTCCAGAGGAGGAACAGCAGCACAAATAAACCTCCTCTGGTGGAGCAAGAGGGAGGAGGAGGAGGAGGAGGCCCTCTGCTATTAATACATGAACCGCCACCATCAGGGCCTCCTCCCTCCAAGGTTTTAAATCGGTCATCAGAATCAGAAATACTGTATATATATATATATACTGTGTGTGTATGTATATATAGAGAGAGTTGTGTTGATTGTGTTGTGTTGGGCTCGAGTCCACTGACGAAGGCGTTTTGCTATCGTCATGTCTAAACAGCTGAACAGAAGCACAGGTGTGACTGTGACCGTTCACTCTCACTGTGGTTTATGAAACATTGTGCTTGTGATCTTCTCTGAGGTAACCAAGTGATGAACGAGTGCGTTCATTTTGCACTGAGACAATCCAGTCAGCCATGTTTCTGTCTTAATATTTACCATACCTGTGAAACATGCTACTCAAACCTTACTGCTGACATCATCATCTGCACTGGGACTTGATCTGTGCATATTTACATTGTTCACATTAAACTGCATGTTTTTGATGATACTTCTAAAACACTGTTCAGGCTGGAAATCCCAAACTTCATGTGGAATATGAGTCAGTTCACAGTTTGATCTTTAAACATCAACAGTGAGCTAGAAAAGAAGCTTTATGAGAATCAGCTGGTGTACCTGTAGTGATGGAGTGATGTCATGATATAATGATGGAGTTATGTAATGATCTGTAGAGACTCACATGTTTATTTGGATGATGTGATGTATGTCTGTGTTTCTGCAGGACCCCAAACATTCTGAACAAAGAGCCGACAGACAAGAAACAAAGTAAACATGAGAAATCCTCCGTCGCCCTCAAACATGAGTTTGACCCGACAGGTGAGACACAAACACACTTAGCATTATTATTTCTCTTCTTCTTACATTTACATTTAGAGCACTCAGCAGACGCTTTTTTCCAGAGCAATTTACAATAAGTACATTTGTCACAAGAGAGAAACACGACATCACCGTCGATGGAGTAAAAAGAAAAATAGAAACAATCTTCAAGCCATCGAGGATTGTAGCTGCTGTTCACCAAGGTGCCCTTCAGTACATTAGTGCTGGGATGAGAACATACAGGTGCATATACGTTATATATATGCCATATAATGATATATATATATATATATATATATATATATATATATATATATATTAGGGCTGTCAAAGTTAACACGTTACGCTAACCCTTTTTTTAACGTGCGATTAACGCTCAGTATATTAAAAAAAAAAAAAAAAAAAAAAAAAATGGCGCATTGTATGATTTACGGCCGTCGA
>OZ023167.1:32441475-32623975 GCA_963678695.2 Diplodus puntazzo | reverse complement strand
GTCGTTAATAACAAAGAGTGTCGTTAATAACAATGAGTGTCGTTAATAACAAAGAGTGTCGTAAATAACAAAGAGTGTCGTTAATAACAAAGAGTGTCGTTAATAACAATGAATGTCGTTAATAACAAAGAGTGTCGTTAATAACAAAGAGTGTCGTTAATAACAAAGAGTGTCGTTAATAACAATGAGTGTCGTTAATAACAAAGAGTGTCGTTAATAACAATGAATGTCGTTAATAACAAAGAGTGTCGCTAATAACAAAGAGTGTCGTTAATAACAAAGAGTGTCGTTAATACCAAAGAGTGTCGTTAATACCAAAGAGTGTCGTTAATAACAATGAATGTCGTTAATAACAAAGAGTGTCGCTAATAACAAAGAGTGTCGTTAATAACAAAGAGTGTCGTTAATAACAAAGAGTGTCGTTAATAACAAAGAGTGTCGTTAATAACAAAGAGTGTCGTAAATAACAATGAGTGTCGTTAATAACAAAGAGTGTAGCTAACAGTGTTGCCACAGCTACCTTAAAAAAGTAATCCGATTAGTGATTGCTGATTACTCCTTTAAAAAGTAACTTAGTTACTTTACTGATTACTTGTTTTTAAAAGTAACTAATTCAGATTACAACTGGCATGGCCTTCAGATTTCTCTCCTTCTCTGCATACTCCTTCTCCAGGTAGGAAGAAAAAGATGATCACCACAGTGATAGGAGTGGGGATCTTGTTTATCAAGCGTGTTTAAGCATTTCCTCTACAACATACCGCCCGACCAACTTCTTCAACTCTCCCCCACTTACTTGTTTTGCACCGAAGTCCAGCTTTTGTTGTTTGGTCGGTGGTGGACCTCCTGCAGAAGGCGAGGCCGTGGCTTTGCTAGCAGTTCTCTGCTCAACACCAACTGGTGGGACTTGCTCCGTAAACTTAACTGTGTGGCGACTACAAATTTGACGTCGTGTTTTTGAAGCTTGATAGTACTTTGTCGCCAGCACAGAGTGTACAACGAACCTTAATATTCTCATCTTTAGCTGACACTAACTCAAAATAATTACTGTATTTCCAGCTCGAAAACGCGCATCTCTCTCCTCCCTCCATTGTTGTTTTTGTGTCGCTGCGTGGTGTGACACGTGAGTCGTCCTCGTGACTTGTGACGTACGTGTCATCACTCCCCGAGACGCAAAGAGAAAGCAGAAATATATATTTTTAGTAACGCATTACCAAGTACTAAGTTACTAAGGCCTCGTCCAGACGACAACGCTCTTTTGCGAAAACGCACATGTATTGCATCGTTTTGGCCGACCGTCCATACGGATCCTGGAAACACAGCACCTGAAAACGCACTTTTTTGAAAACAGGTCTCAGGGTGGAGAAATCCGAAAACGCAGCCCTCCCGTTTTCATGTGGACGGTGAATCCGCATACTTTCCAAAACGATGACGCCATCGCCCCACCCCGCAACGTCTCATAACAACAACAACAACAATGGAGGACTACATGCTCGTGTTCGTGCTGCAGAAGTTATTGAGCTTTCTTGCAACTTACTCTCCTTGTAGTTGAGTGTGAGTCGCAACAGCAGTTCGACCTCCTTATCGGTCCACACAAACGATTCTGGTTTCCTTGCACTCACCATTGTCATCTTCTTCTTGTTGTGTTCGGTTTCTCCGTCTACTGTCTGTTTGTTTACAGCACACAAGCTTAATGCGCATGCTCCATGTCTTCTTCTCTGTTTTTGGTGAATGTCAAGCGCCCCCTATAGGCCTGGAATATGAACTACAGCGTTTTCGGTCGTTTTCAGTGGATCCCTGTGGACGCAAATATTCTTGAAACGATGCCGAGGAAGACGGAGAAAAAAAAAAAGATAGTTTTTGCCCGTCTGGACGGCCCCTAAGTAATGCATTACTGGCATCACTGGTAGTTAATAACAAAGAGTGTCGTTAACAACAAAGAGTGTCGTTAATGGGGGCACCGTTCAGCTCAGTGGGTCGAGCAGCGTCCCATGTACAGAGGCTTTGTCCTCGATGCAGCGGCCCCGGGTTTGAGTCCGGGCCTGGGGCCCTTTGCTGTGTGTCACTCCTCTTCTCTCCTCCCTCAACCTTTTTCCTGTTACGTCTTCAGCTGTTCAGTCGATAAAAGCCAAAAGGCCAAAGAAAAAAAAAAGTGTGTCGTCAATAACAAAGTGTGTTATTAATAACATAGTCTGTAGTTTAGTGTTTAGTGTTGTTCATCCAACAGGAAGTCTTCTGACTCAGCGCCTATAAAAACACAGTCGGCTCCAGACTAAACAATCAATCTGACTTAAGTGTTGTGTTCTTCTGAGTGTGTGTATCAATGTGTGTGTGTGTGTGTGTGTGTGTGTGTGTGTGTGTGTGTCGGGGGGGTGTCAGACTCACTCAGACATTCCTGTTTGGAGAGAGACGCACTGTCAGAGTCCAGCCGTCAGCCACAGAGACGGACTCATCGTCAGTCCATCACCTGAGACCGAGGACTCTCCTGACATGGTGACACACACACACACACACACACACACACACACACACACACACACACACACACACACACACACAGATGTGCTCATTCCTCTGGTGTTGTTAAATCTTCCCTGTGAAGACATTTTTAAGTTGTTGTTCTACCTACAGCTGTCAGTGTGATGACGTGTGTCAGTGGTTCTGTGTGTCAGTGGTTCTGTCAGTGTGTATAACTAGGCCCATATGTCATTCAGGACTCCAGTGTGCAGTGCATTGTGGGTAGCTCTCCCTACCTCGTCCACCCTCAGATCATCGGAGCAGAAGACGACTACTTTGACTCTCAGCAGGAGCAGGTATCCGAAGACGTGTCATAGTTTTTATTCTGAATCAATCAAAAATGTTCCTGCTTTTGATTTCAATGATCAAATCAAAGATCAGTGATTCTGTCATTATGTTCAGCCTCACCTCGACTGGATACAACGCAACCCTAAAAGATGACACAGCTAGTTCAGCATTAGCCTGCAGCTAGTTTAGCTTTAGCCTGCAGCTAGTTTAGCTTTAGCCTGCAGCTAGTTTAGCTTTAGCCTGCAGAATCACTTCCAGACTCTTCTCCTGTGTGATGAAGATGATCAGCTGACTGTACCAGAGGAAACTCTGACATGTTGGTATATTTACTGTCTCAGAGATCCTTTATTGATTTGTTTGCGAAGAGGGTTCACTCTGGACAGATTTGGAAACTGAACTTTGTTACTAAACTGAATTTTTTATCTTTTGTTGTTATTGTTGAATCACTGAAAGCTGTTTGCTGTTTATTTCTGAACCTCATGATACAGTCGAGCTGTTGTTGTAAAATATCTTTTTAAAGACAAATTTTTCATCAAACCAATGATCTGCTGATGTTGACTGATCCAGATGACATCGCTGTCACAGCTGAAATATGCTTTATTAAAAAATCTAATGGAATATGAGGACCTTTAAAATTGTGGATTGTTTGGAGAATTGTGACACACCTAAGAATAAGGAGGCTTCAGGTCTACACTGATATATAATGTTCATATAAACATCTGGAAACAAGACAAACTCCTCTGATGAGCTCGTTGTCTCATCGCGTTGTCTCTCTGTGTGTCAGATTAACGGAGAGTGCAGCTCCTTCCAGAGCGTCGACTTGTTGAAGTCTCGGCCGGCTCATCTCGCTGTCTTCCTCCATCATGTGGTGTCACAGTTTGACCCTGCACCTCTGGTGCATACACTCACACACACACACACACACACACACACACACACACACACACACACACACACACACAAATCTATAATAATAATAATCCAGATCAAGACAAATATTGAATGTTTCCATTTTAACTAACTGTGGTAAAAGTGAAAGTCTTAAAGTATCTGATATTAAATGTAGTAAAGTATCAAAGTATCAGTACAGTAACTGGTCCATATATACTGTATACTGCGAGTCAGCTGATCATCACAATCGCTGTTTTTATCTGACCAATCATAAAATCAATGAGTATAAAATTGTGCTACTCTGGCTCTGATGTAGCATGTAATCTGGAAAGTAACTAGTAACTTAAGTAATTAAAAAGTGGAAGTTTAAAGTTGCAGGAAATGGAAACCTCAAAGTTGTACTTGAGTCAATGTACTCAGTTCCATTCTATCACAGTCAGTGTTCTAAACTACATTACCCAGAAGCACTCTGTTCTGGTGTGGTTTATTTATAGTTTTGTGTTGGTTGATGCTTTAACATTTTATTGATGAATTTGCACGTAACTTTAATGAGTCCAGTAAAAACCCCACTGGTTCTGTCATTGTAATCAGAGTTCTGTCTGTACAGATGGTACTATATGTCTGAGTTCTGGGCTGTTGGTCGGACAGGACGAGTTATAAGAAGACTGGGTGACATCATGTGTAATGTAACTGATGACTGACAGTAAGTGTTGTTGTCTCCTGTCAGCTGTGTTATCTCTACGCTGACATGCACAAACAGACCAGCTCCAAAGAGAGCCGGCGCTTCTTCATGGAGTTCCACTCTCTGTTTCTGGACCGATCAGCCGTACGTTTCTCTCTTCAGTCATCTTCATTTCTGTGATCACACATCGTTTTGCATACTTGATATATTAGTAGATGTTCTTCTCGTTCTGTTTCTGGTTCCAGAACCTTAGAGTGCCGCTGCCAGAGACGATCGCAGCTGAGCTGGGTGAGAGACGCAGGGCGAGGAGTGTTCTCTGCAGTGGACCAGCTTCAGTGTAGCAGTGATTTCATTCACCTGTCAGAGTGAAGAGTTGTGATGTTGTCTGTTCTCTGTGTGTGTGTGCAGAGAAGCGGAGGCTGGAGATGATCCCAGAGGAGCTGTGTAAACAGTACACTCAGGTGTTACAGGACACTCTGTTACCGGACCTGCACAGGAACCTGGAGGACTTCAGGTAACACTCACACCTCTAATGTTGTCATGATGTCACCACCTGACACAAATGTTTTTATAGTATCTCTACATGTTGTCCTCTGTGTGTGTGTGTGTGTGTGTGTGTGTGTGTGTGTGTGTGTGTGTGCAGACAGAAGCGCAGTATGGGTCTGACTCTGGCTGAAGACGAGCTCTCTAAACTGGACTCTGAAGGAAAAGAGGCTTTAGAGAAGGAATGCTGCTGCGCTGAACACATCCTGTCTAAGATCGAGGATATCCTGTGAGCGCGCGCACACACACACACACACGCACACGTACATCACTTCCTGTACTTGTGGTGGGAATGTGTGTGTTAACCCTGAGCTGTGTGTTGCAGGTTGACGTCTCAGCCCACAGAAGAGGAGAAGTGGTGAGAAGATGGTCTGATGTCTGTTCTGATTGATTTACACTAAACTGCATGAAAATACCTCACACGTCTCCAGAATGACAAATATTGTGTGTGTCACATATAAATGATCATGTGACTGCCATCCTCCACAAACCAGAGAGCTTTACTCAAGTCCAACAACACTTCACAGGGGAGGATTCAGCCAGCACACACAGTCTTTGTTGCACCACCACAGTCCTGATCATATAGATCAGATCATATAGATCATATAGATCAGATCAGATGTACAGTTAATGACGTGGTTCCTGTGATGTTGCAGTCAGGCGATGCAGTATGTGATCCTCACCTATATGAAGCACCTCGGGGTGAAGGTGAAGGAGCCTCGAGGACTCGAACATAAACGAGCTCGTATCAACTTCCTGCCCAAGATTAAGGTCAGAACACACAAACATGCTTCATGATGCACACATATACACACACACACACACACACACACCTGTCACTAGTATCAATCACTCAGTCCAAAGATCATTGTGTGTGTGTGTGTGTGTGTGTGTGTGTCTCAGCCAGGTGACAGCTACGTGTTCCCTGTGTTGTGTGAATACTAATGAGGTCTGTGTGACATCGGATCAAAGACTTTGGACTGATTAAAGCAAATCATTTTGTTTCCTTCATTAATTATTATGTTGACGAGCAGAAGAGCATCAAGCCTGAGAAGGAGGGTGAGGAGAAGGTGAAGAAGCCTCGATTTCCCAGCATCCTCGGCCCGCCGCGGCGCCTGAGCAGAGTGGACTCCACTTCAGGTGAGGACAAAACAAACACACGTCCACCCTAAATATGTCCTTTTAAAATGTCCCTGTGCCTAAATGCAGAGTGAGGAACATTACAACAGCTGTGGAAATGTCCTGTGGACGTCTGTGGTCATGTGTCTGTGGACGTCTGTAGACATGTCTCTGTGGACGTCTGTGGTCATATCTCTGTGGACGTCTGTGGACATGTGTCTGTGGACGTCTGTGGACATGTGTCTGTGGACGTCTGTGGTCATATGTCTGTGGACGTCTGTAGACATGTCTCTGTGGACGTCTGTGGTCATATGTCTGTGGACGTCTGTGGACATGTGTCTGTGGACGTCTGTGGACATGTGTCTGTGGACGTCTGTGGTCATGTGTCTGTGGACGTCTGTGGTCATATGTCTGTGGACGTCTGTGGACATGTGTCCGTGGACGTCTGTGGACATGTGTCCGTGGACGTCTGTGGACATGTGTCTGTGGACGTCTGTGGACATGTGTCTGTGGACGTCTGTGGACATGTGTCTGTGGACGTCTGTGGTCATGTGTCTGTGGACGTCTGTGGTCATATGTCTGTGGACGTCTGTGGTCATGTGTCTGTGGACGTCTGTGGTCATGTGTCTGTGGACGTCTGTGGTCATATGTCTGTGGACGTCTGTGGACATGTGTCTGTGGACGTCTGTGGACATGTTTTTGTGGACATGTGTCTGTTGTCATGTGTCTGTGGACGTTTGTGGACATGTGTCTGTCCACAGTGGGTAAGGCGGTGGAGCTGAACAAGCAGCGCTCTCCGAAGCAGCTCCCTCAGCCGACCTTCGTCTCTGATCAGCCGGACTCTTCTTCATCGAGTTCTGGTCGGGCTCGTGGAACCCAGCTGAGTGAAGGATCAGACAGCAGCAGCCAGGTTCCAGCTCCCACCACGTCCCCCACACACAGCTCGCCCTGTGGACAGACCTCGGACACCAGTGGACAGGACTCGGACTCCAGTAAGATGATGTGTTATGAGTCTGACAGCAGGTCACAGACTGGAAACAGTCAAAGTGATTTTATCTCCTCAAACTGTTTCATCTGAAGAGTTTTTAGATGTCTGAAGAGAAAAAACTTCCAGAATGTCTTTAAAAAGAAGCAACGAATTAAAAATGAAACATAATGTTGTGAAACAAGATTTTTTGTGGATTTTAGACCTAAAAGAAAAAATGATGATCATTTGAATGGAGTCTGGTGCAGCACAGGTCAGACCTGACTGCCTTTGCTCTTTCCTCTCCAGATGTCTCTCCGTTCTGCCTCCAGTCCAGACCAGCTGAGGGTCTACAGTCTGGAGACCACCAGGACCGGGTCTCCAGTCCCACCCAGTTCGACTTCAGTCCCTCTAACCTGGAGCAGCTGCAGGAGGAAGACCAGGAGACCTTCAGGTGTTTATTTAATTCAGACTCTCAACAAGAAATGTCACTTTTATAGAAGCAACAATAACAGACTGATAAATAAATACAAAATATCAAGATAGTCAAATATTTCCCTGTCACTTCAGTGTTTCATGTGAACTGATTCTGTTTCATGATTCCTAATAATTTATATTAACTCTTAATATCATTTAATGATAATAAGGATTAATATGTCGTCCTTTAGAAGCAGCTGACAGTGATTTTCATCAATAAATAAATCTGTTGATTGTGTTTGAGTTTTAGTCTGTAACATCTCAGAAAAAGGTTCTGGACCAGAAGAATCTTCATGCTGGTTGTATGAAGATATTTAGTTTGCTGTCACATAAAGAAATGAAGCTGTGAGTCCACAGAGACGTGTTGTCAGGACAGCTGTGTGTTGGTGACCCGTCTCTGCTGGAACAGAACTCATGAATCAGTCAGAGACAGCCGGACCAACAGCACCTTTTATCTCTGTGATCTTTTAGTTAATTAGTTTGTCACCCTTTTCTCTATCTGAACTCTAACAGTGTCTGTCCCTCGGCCTGTGTCCGTCCGTCCGTCAGCAGGATGGAGGTCCAGTGTGCGGCGTCTCCGGCTGACGTCCAGAGTGAAGACGACCAATCAGGAGAGGTGGAGGCTGAAGAAGATCCTCTGAACTGGCAGAGTCTGGTCAGCAGAGGAGTGCTGGACAGTTTAACACCTCAGGAGATCAAACGGCAGGAAGTCATCAACGGTGAGATCCCCACTCAGCGACATCATCAACAGTCACATGCACACAGGACGTCTCATTATATATGTAATGACGTTTCCTCCCCAGAACTGTTCTACACTGAGCGCGCTCACCTGAGGACGCTGAAGGTGTTGGACTGTGTTTTCTACCAGAGGCTAAACAGAGACGCTGTCCTGCCTCCAGAGGACATCAAGAGCATCTTCATCAACCTGGAGGAGATCATCCAGCTGCACGGTAACACACACACACTCACACACACTGACACACACACACACACACACACACACACACACACACACACACACACACACAGTACCAGCACCGACTGTTTGTCTCCACAGTTTCAGTCACAGAGCAGATGACCTCCATCAGGAGGAGGAGTGAGACGTCTGTGATTGGACAGATTGCTGATGATCTGCTGGCCTGGGTGAGAAACAACTAACATATCATTAACATAATGATTACAACGTAATTAACATATCATTAGCATAATGAATATAAAATAATTATCATATGGAGACAGCAGGGGCCTCATTATGCAGCATTCATAGATGTTCCTCTAATAACTGGAGAGTTCTGTCAGCTGTGCAGGACAGACAGGAAGTTAGCTTTAAATCGCTAACGGTGAAAACATTAGCTCGGTAAATGTAAATGTGTGTGTGTGTGTGTGTGTGTGTGTGTGTGTGTGTGTGTGTGTGTGTGTCTGTGTCTCTGTGTCTGTGTGTGTCTGTGTGTGTGTGTGTGTGTGTGTGTGTGTGTTCCAGTTCAGTGGTGATGAAGAGGAGAAGATAAAGAGGGCCGTGGGGACGTTCTGCAGTAACCAGCCGTCTGCACTGGAGCTCATCAAGAGCCGAAAGAAGAAAGACCAGAAATTCTGTTTGTTTATGCAGGTCAGAACCAGAACAGGATTAGCAGTTCTGTTTGTTGATTCAGGTCAGAACCAGAACCAGACCCAGACCAACGGACTGAAAGCTTCGGCTCATATTTTGTGGTTTTGAAGATTTCCACCAAAAACAAAATGATGTTTATGTTCTGATGGTTCTGAATTGATTCTGTCCTCAGTTTCCACAGCAGGTGACGTGAATGACAGTTGGAACCTGCAACAGTCACGTCACATCTGTTTCTGTCATGAACCATCTGGTCCAGATGGTTCTGACGTCGCTCCTCCTCACCTCTCCTTCTCTCTCCAGGAGGCTGAGAGTAACCGCAGGTGTCGCCGGCTGCAGCTCAAAGACATCATTCCTGTTGAGATGCAGAGATTCACCAAGTACCCTCTGCTGCTGGACAACATCGCCAAGTACACAGGTATCACCTGCACAGGTGTGAATCTGACTCAGTTCATACATGAAGCAGCTGGTGGTCATGTTGGTTCATTTTCCTGCAGCAGACGGAGAGGAGAAGGAGAAGGTGAAGAGAGCCGGAGAGTGCTGCAAAAAGATCCTGAACCACGTCAACCAGGCCGTCAAAGAGGCCGAGAACAAACAGGTGAAGTCTAAAACAGGTAGAGTCAGAACAACGTGTCCGTCCACACACAGAACATCTGATGATATGTTTGTGCACAGAGGCTGGAGGAGTACCAGAGGAGGTTGGACATGTCGTCACTGAAGCAGAGTGAAAATCCTCTGATCCTCGAGCTCAAGGTAAGAAACTACTTTATATCCCTGATGGTCTGAACACACGCGCTCGTCTGACAGGAACCGAGCGACACAGCGTCCATTTTATCTTTAACCAACATCCATCGTAGAGCTGACGGAGCACTGACCCATGTGTTGATTCTGATAGAATCTGGACCTGACCAAGAGAAGGATGGTGCATGAGGGACCTCTGTCCTGGAAAGTCAATAAAGACAAGACCATTGGTACGAACACACACACACACACAAACACACACACACATACACACACACATACACACAAATTTGTGACTAAAGAAAACAGAGTCAGATTTCAGCGTTTAAAGCAGCGGCCTCCATATCTACTGAATATAAACACAGACGGGTGTAGCTGACTGTATAAACACAGACGGGTGGAGCTGACTGTATAAACACAGACGGGTGGAGCTGACTGTATAAACATATACAGGTGTAGCTGACTGTATAAACACAGACGGGTGTAGCTGACTGTATATAAACACATACGGGTGTAGCTGACTGTATAAACATATACAGGTGTAGCTGACTGTATAAACACATACGGGTGTAGCTGACTGTATAAACACATACGGGTGTAGCTGACTGTATAAACACAGACGGGTGTAGCTGATTGTATAAACACAGACGGGTGTAGCTGACTGTATGAACAGACGGGTGTAGCTGATTGTATAAACACATACGGGTGTAGCTGACTGTATAAACACAGACGGGTGTAGCTGATTGTATAAACACAGACGGGTGTAGCTGACTGTATAAACACATACAGGTGTAGCTGACTGTATAAACACGCACAAGTGTAGCTGACTGTATAAACACATACGGGTGTAGCTGACTGTATAAACACATACGGGTGTAGCTGACTGTATAAACACATACAGGTGTAGCTGACTGTATAAACACATACAATTGTAGCTGACTGTATAAACACATACAGGTGTAGCTGACTGTATACACACATACAAGTTTAGCTGACTGTATAAACACATACAGGTGTAGCTGACTGTATAAACACAGACGGGTGTAGCTGACTGTATAAACACATACAGGTGTAGCTGACTGTATAAACACATACAGGTGTAGCTGACTGTATAAACACAGACGGGTGTAGCTGACTGTATAAACACATACAAGTGTAGCTTACTGTATAAACACATACGGGTGTAGCTGACTGTATAAACACAGACGGGTGTAGCTGACTGTATAAACACATACGGGTGTAGCTGACTGTATAAACACATACAGGTGTAGCTGACTGTATAAACACAGACAGGTGTAGCTGACTGTATAAACACAGACGGGTGTAGCTGATTGTATAAACACAGACGGGTGTAGCTGACTGTATAAACACAGACGGGTGTAGCTGACTGTATAAACACATACAGGTGTAGCTGACTGTATAAACACATACAGGTGTAGCTGACTGTATAAACACAGAGGGGGGTAGCTGATTGTATAAACACAGACGGGCGTAGCTGATGGTGCGTGTTGTCTCAGAACTCTACACCATCCTGCTGGAGGACATCTTGGTGTTACTGCAGAAACAAGACGAGCGTCTCGTCCTCAAGTTTCACGGGAAGAACGTGGCGAGCGCCGCCGACAGCAAACACACCTTCAGCCCCGTCATCAAGCTGAACACGGTGCTGGTCCGTCCTGTGGCCACAGGTGAGGGCGACTCGCACACAGTTTGAGTGTATCTGTAACCCATGAACACATTCATGCACCTGCTGAGTGAAGTTAAGAACTCTGTGGTCCATTAACTGATCATAGAACAGCGCACCAGAACAGGATGGTGAACGTGACATTCACAATGCTAACATGTTAGCTAAAAAACACAGTTACCAAAGACGAGCATAGATCCCAGCGAGATGACAGGAGGCGTCACTCCTTCAGGTACAGTCATCGACTTTATTCATCAGTCAGTCAGGAAACAACAGACTGATCATCGTTAGGGTTATTGATCAAGAAAAACACTGATCACAACATTCACAGCTGCTCCTGTTTTGATCGTCCAGATTGAATATCTGTGATTCTCACTGATGGTCCAACACAACACACAGATGTCCCTGAGGACAGTGGCGTGCACAGACTTTTTGAAGGGCAGGGGTGAAAAGAAGGGCACTTTAGCGTGCGTTTTGGCTCCCAAGAGGGCAGTTTATCATGTTTTAACCAGCCAAGGGGGCAGTTTAGTGTGTTTTGCCAACCAAGAGGGCACTTTGGCACGCTTGGCTTGCTCATCACTGCCTGAGGACACTTCCTGCAGCGGAGATCACAGCGTTACTGTTTCTGTTCATTGCTTCCTGTGTGTACAGTGTGTATGAAGTTGTGTGTATATGTGATGTCATGTTACAGACAACAAGTCGTTCTTCGTGCTGTCCATGTCAGAAAACGGAGCTCAGATCTACGAGCTGATGGCTCAGACGGTCTCCGATCAGAGGACGTAAGTGACGCACAGTAAACTGACCTCAGCTCAGAGGTCAGCTTCTTACACAACGTTTGCTGTAACTGCAACAACACAGAAACCAGGCTGTAGAGATGAGAGGCTGTAGTCCAGGACACGGACAGACAAGACCAGGACAGACCAGGACAGACCAGGAGGGACAAGACCAGGACAGACCAGGACAGACAAAACCAGGACAGACCAGGACAGACAAGACCAGGACAGACCAGGAGGGACAAGACCAGGACAGACCAGGACAGACAAGACCAGGACTGACGTGAGGACAAGAACAGACCAACCTATAAAGAGATGGTACTTACACAGGTGCTGAATACTGATGGGACAAAGACAAAGACAGCAGTGGACAGTAAACATGACTCATGAGGACACAATAATCAATAATGACTAAAAACCCAAACAGACATGTTTGTGCTTGTTGTTTCCTGCTGTCGTCCACCAGGTGGCAGCGTCTCATCACTCAGTGTGCCGACGCCATGAAGGCCAAACCTCAGCACACACACACACACACAGCTGCAGCGCCGTCTGAGTGAGTGCTACCACACAGACACACACACACACACACACACACACACACACATCCTGTTTCTAATGAGTGTGTGTTTCAGCGCTGAGAGAGACGCCATCGACATCATCAAACACGGCTTACCAAAGACGAGCAAAGATCCCAGCGAGACGACAGGAGGCGTCACTCCTTCAGGTACAGTCATCGACTTTATTCATCAGTCAGTCAGGAAACAACAGACTGATCATCGTTAAAGTTATTGATCAAGAAAAACACTGATCACAACATTCACAGCTGCTCCTTTTTTGATCGTCCTGATTGAATATCTGTGATTCTCACTGATGGTCCAACACAAACAGAAAGATTTATCATGTTAATCATGAGCAGCGTCACTAAGTCCAAGTTTAACATCGACTCAGACAAACTTCATCTCTTGATAAATGTGAAGGTGAGAAACGTCATAGCTTCAGTAGTTTCACATGAAGTCTTTACATTTTATATTTCAATTAAAATCTTCAAATATGATTTTTAAATGTTTTTCACACTTTTAATCTTGATGCGTCGCAGATAAAGACGTCACCTCCTCTCCAGACAGTCACACTGCGCCCAGTCTCAACCCGTTTGATGGCCTGAAATCAGAAGACGAGGAGGACGAAGGTGACGCAAACAGACAGGAGGACGAAGGTGTAGCAGACAGACAGGAGGACGAAGGTGAAGCAGACAAACAGGAGGAGGAAGGTGACGCAAACAGACAGGAGGACGAAGGTGAAGCAGACAGACAGGAGGAGGAAGGTGTAGCAGACAGACAGGAGGACGAAGGTGAAGCAGACAGACAGGAGGAGGAAGGTGTAGCAGACAGACAGGAGGAGGAGGATGATGAAGAGGTGGATGAAGCAGAGCTGGAGGCGTTTCTGGACGGGCAGCTGGCAGAGACTCTGTCCCAGCAGGACGTGTTCATAGAAGACAGCCTGTCCTCTAAAGGTGAAGAGGCTCTCAGGACATGTAAGTCTCAGATTAAAGGCTCAGTCAACCACATCACACCAACACACCGTCTCACCTGCCTCATCTACAACACATCTGTCTGTGTGCTAGTGTCCATGTTGAAGCAGGCTCTGTTCAGCCACCTGATGAGCAGAGAGACAGAGGAGGACAGGGGGGACAACAGGCAGAGCAGCTCCCCGGAGCGACGGCCGTCCAGGAGCCCTGAGGGGCCCTCAGCTGCATCTGACGAGAGCCCGGTCAGGGACGACCTTCAGCTTCAGACAGGACACAGCGAGCTGTCAGAGACACCCCAACGCAACGGTGAGAAAACCTTCTGTTTGTTACACTGAAGGAGTAAAGGAATGTCTGTCTGTAAAGGCTGCAGCCAGTTAGCTTAGCTTAGCTTAGCATGAGGACTGGAGCCATCTGTAAGTTTTTGCAGTTTTTATTCAGATTAAACAAACGAGGCACAACGAGATCCTAAATCATCTTTAGAGGTGCTGCTTGCTGGACAGAACCAGGCTAACTCTTTCCTCCTGTTTCAAGTCTTTGTGCTAAGCTAAGCTAACAGACAGATTTGAGAGTGTGGTAAAGAACCTAAACTGTATTTAATAAAATGTTGAACTGTCCCTTTAAGAGGCTTTTTCGTCTCCATCAGGGGGTTTCGTGGTTCTGGATTTGGGCGGAGGCTCTGAGGAGAGCAGCACTGACGATGATGGAGGAACAGGAAGTGACATCGACATGAGGAAGCTGCTGTCCTCCTCCTCACAGTCAGGGGGCAGCGGAGGGCCCAACCTCAGCAGGCAGCTGATGACTCACCTGCGCCTCCTGCAGGCCGACCTGACATACCTGAAGGTAGAAATGTTACAGACAGAGACGATGAAGGAGACGCACTGCCTCCTCTGCTCAGCATGATGAGCCTGTTTCTGCACAAAGCCACACAAAATAACACAAAATGGTTTGTTTTATGGTGGCTGTGCAGTGGTGAATGCTGGGAAATCCAGTCCCCAGCCATTTTAAACCTAGTCTAAATCTAGTCTGGTGTCCTGTGAAAGGTAAACCTGCTGGATTCTGGGGTTTTAGCATTTAGCATCACATGAACATAACAACTTGTACAAATACAGTCCAACTACAGAACAACTACAGTATAACTACAGTTAAACTACAGTATAACTACAGTTAAACTACAGTGTAACTACAGTTAAACTACAGTGTAACTACAGTTAAACTACAGTTAACCTACAGTACAAATACAGTAAAACTACAGTATAAATACAGTTAAACTACAGTGTAACTACAGTTAAATTGCAGTACAAATACAGTAAAACCACAGTACAAATACAGTAAAACTACAGTACAAATACAGTTAAACTACAGTGAAACTACAGTACAAATACAGTAAAACTACAGAACAAATACAGTTAAACTACAGTGTAACTACATTGCAAATACAGTTAAACTGCAGTGTAACTACAGTTAAACTACAGTACAAATACAGTTAAACTACAGTTAAACTACAGTATAACTACAGTTGAACTACAGTACAAATACAGTTAAACTACAGTATAACTACAGTTAAACTACAGTATAACTACAGAATAACTCCAGAACAACTACAGGATAACTACGGTTAAGCTTCAGTGTTTTGTATTATATTGTATAATATTGTATTGTTTAGATGCAACATGCTACCTGATCCATGCTCCCTTCACTGAGCCACTTCCTGCCACACTGCTCGCCCTGTTCAGATTCTGAAAACCAACAGGGATCCTTCTGTTTAAAGAGCGTTTGAAGACATCATGAACAGTGATTGTAAGCTTTAATTGACGTGCCAGCTGTGGTCCAGCCTAGTTTACAGTAATGATCTGGGCACGTGTTCACAAAGAATCTTAAGGCTAAAAGTAGCTCCTAACAAGCAACTTAAGGAGTAACTCCTAAAAATAATGGGCGTGTCAGTCGTAACTTTAGGACTCCTAATTTTTGAAAAAAAGAGTTATTCACAAAACATTTTTGGCCTTAAAGTAGCACCTAAGTCTGGGAGACCTTAGAAGTAGTCCAGAGAACTCCTAACTCACTAAGACCTAGTCACAGCCTAATGTTTTGGAGACGCTAAATAGCTCTGTAGACCCCATATAATCTGTCAGTTTATCCCGTTTCCTTTAGACAATCGCCAACAACAAAGAATCAAAGCCAAATTCATGGAAATTGCAGGTATACCTGGTGTGATCGGTGCCATTGATGGGACGTATATTAAAATAATTGCACCTTCTCAGGATGAAGACGTCTTTGTCAATCGGAAAAAGTTGCATTCCATCAATACACAAATTGTCTTTGACGCACGTTACAATATACTGGATATTGTTGCGAAATGGCCCAGATTAACAGGCGATTCCCGAATTTTAATGGAGAGTGGTTTGACGCAGCTTTTCTTTAATTTTTCTTTAATTTGTATTTGGCCAAAGCGTTTTTGTTTGGGGGGGGCATTATGAATGAAATACTTTTAAGAAACCACTCCTACATAAAAACTTTTAGTCCGATTTAGGACCACTCCTAACGTTAAGATAAAAGTCTTTGTGAATACGGGCCCAGAACTTTAGTGATAGCTTGGTTTGACCACAGGCAGGGTTAGGGTTGTGTTGCTGTGTATGTGGACCACAGTCACATGATGTCCTCATGTGTTTCAGGAGGTGGAGATGAAGTACAACGAGCTGAGACAGACACACAGCGACCCTCCCACTGACTCAGACGACACCGGTGAGTTCACCTCCTCTCAGATTCATCCTCACCTTCCTGTTTACTTCCACAGTGAAGATTGAACCTTGTGGTGTCTTTCAGACGGGATCCAGTGATGAAGGTCGTCCTGCTGTCTCTGCGTCAGAGCCACCCGACACTAAACTGACGTCGTCCAGTGACAGGAACTTCATGTCTGAGTTAGTTTGATGTCAGCGGACGATGTTTTCATCATCAGCAGGACTGTCCCACTGTAAAGACTGCTCAGAGAGGCGCTGTGGGCTGTTCACTCACTTTTTGTTGTAATATTATTAATATGATGTGAAACACTGGAGACATGACGAGGAAAGACTGTGAGGTCACACAGCAGAGACACATGAAGACATGAAGACAGTGAGCAGGACGACCTCTGAGCATGTGCAGCTGGATCGTCTCCCTCAGGACTCGCTGCTGTTAGCTTCACATTAAAGTCTGCTGTTCTGGCTCAGCTCAGCCCAGTCAAACACACTTCATTATTCTCTAGCAGCAGCTGGTAAATCTCCTCTCAGCACACAGATCATGTGTTAGTATCGCTCACAGAAACATGCGTTCATACAGTCCAAAAATATTTTATGTTCTTTATTTGTCTTTAGCCTAGCTTAGCATAAAACTGGAGCTGAGCAGAAACAGCTAACCTGACCACAGCTGTCAGCACCTTTAAAGTCCACTGACACTGTTGTTTGTTTGATCAGAACACAAACAGAACTGTGAAATGACACGCAGAGGCGCTGGACAGACTCTCTGAAACCGTCTTCACATTTATGTTCCTGTACGTTAACGGTAATTACTGTTAATCGTGAGCGTCAGAGGCCTTTTACAGCGTGTTTTTTAAAAGGCTAGCTCTTTCCCTTTACTTCCAGTCTTTATGCTAAGCTAAGCTAACTGTGTCCTGATACAGTTCAAAACTCAATGCATGTTTAACTTCAAGCTCCTGAATAAATCCATTTAAAATAGTTATTGGAAGTTTTAGACAGTCTGAACATCATGACAACAGATTTACAATGAAAAATAGTCCTTTTATAAAGTTCATTCACAGTTTGACTTTGTTTCTGTTTGAACGGAACAGCACAAAACTGAAACGCTGTTCAGCAGATGACTTTTAAAATGTCCTATAGCACTTGAATGTAACATAATATAAAACAGACAAACAAACAGATCTGACTGTATGAACTTCAACAGATTTCAGACAAATTAAGACGTCTTACATTCGTGAGCAGAACCTCCTTCACATGGTTTTAAAGTTGACATTTTTTGAGTGGAGTTTGGCAGCAGGCAGTAAGAAACAGATAGACAGACAGACAGACTGGTGAGCAGTGATGAAAGTCTTCAGTCTGAATCTGAACCTCTTCTGTGTGTTCGGTTGCGAACAAACTGCTGCTGGAAGAACGACTCTTTTTCTACGACGCGTCACATGAACACAGTGAAGTGATTCTCTTCAGTCTTCGCCTCGTTCACTTCTTCAAACACTAGAAGCAGTTCCTGGTTCATCAGCCTGTTTCCACTCCAGGTACAAACACCTGCCTCTGACGACCGTGTTCACACACCGTGACAGAATATATGTACACAAAGTCTGGTGTGGGCTGTTTTTAATGTAAAGAATTATAATGTACATTCTGAATGTATATCAAAGCTTCTGTTTCATGTTTTAACACAAAGTAGTCAAAGATGCACCAACACTAATATTAACCCTTTAATCAAAGTTTGATGATGTTGTTATTAACCTGTTAACATGATAAACTGAAGGAAACACTGAAAAAGTCGTTCTGTGATGTCATCTTGAAGCTGCTGCATCTGCAGCTCACACTCTTCTATGAGCACACCTAAAGCAACACAACGTAGAAATTGGCATTTTGTGTGATTTTGTTTTACAAAAGTTTTACACAGTTTCACAGTGGTAAATGTGACGCTGTGACGACCTGTCGCACTGAAAACAAGAGACAGACACGTTCACACAGTCATCAACCTCAAACTAAAAACCACAGCTGAGAAGAGAAACAGTAGCATGAAAGTACCAACACAACAATGTGATGTGAGCACAAAGAGTAGCTGAAGGTTTGTGTGTTATTAATATATTAATAATATATTCGTAATATATTATTAATATCAGTAAGGTTAGTTCAGCCTGTTGTCAGAGAATCATCAGATCTGATTCAAGTCGCTTCAGACCAACAGATTCAGATTCTGACCACCAGAGGGCAGCAGCTCCCCCGCTGTGTCTGAACCTGACCAATACATTAGAAACTGAACAGAACTGAACGAGTCTGTGGATCAACAACATTCATTCTGCTGATCGGGCTGTTTGTTAACGTCCATCAGCAGATTTGGACATCCAGAAGAAGACATCTGACAGGCAGAGTCTCTGACAACACGTCTGCTGCGGTATGTGAGTTTACGTGATGATCCATCGTTCAGACAGGCTCCACGAATCAGTCCGTCTTGTGTTGATGTCCCGTGTCTTTCAGTCTATGGTTCTCGCTCCACCGTTGGTACTTAGCTCGACTCTTCTTGTATCCAAAGCGAGCGATGTCCACCATGAACACCCAGGCGATGGCGTACATCACCACGCCGCCCAGCTTCATGATCAGTGTGGTTCTGGGAGACGTGAGCTCGCAGTAAAACATGGCGGAGCCCACTCCCACGCGCACGGTGGCGAACAGGAAGATGAACATCAGGTCGACAGCGTCTCCCAGCAGGCCGTCGTAAAGACCCAGCTGACGCAGGAACCAGCGCGTCTGCAGCAGGGGGTTGGTCAGCTCGCTGCCGAAGATCACGCCGCATGTCTCGCAGCCCGAAACGCCCATCAGCAAGGCTAGCAGGATGCCTGCGATGCTCGCGGCGTGGTGGGCCAACATGACGGGGCCCTCGGCATGGTGCCGCACACACCAACACATGTCGAAGAAGAAGTAACCGAGACACACGCAGAGAGACAACGTCTGCATCTCCGTGTTCTCTGAGCCTGCAGGAGACAGAGGTCAGAGGTCAGGAGTCAGAAGTCAGGAGACAGAGGTCAGGAGACAGAGGTCAGGAGACAGAGGTCGGAGGTCAGGAGACAGAGGTCAGAGATCAGGAGACAGAGGTCAGGAGACAGAGGTCAGGAGACAGAGGTCAGGAGACAGAGGTCAGGAGACAGAGGTCGGAGGTCAGGAGACAGAGGTCAGAGGTCAGGAGACAGAGGTCAGGAGACAGAGGTCGGAGGTCAGGAGTCAGAAGTCAGGAGACAGAGGTCAGGAGACAGAGGTCGGAGGTCAGGAGACAGAGGTCGGAGGTCAGGAGTCAGAAGTCAGGAGACAGAGGTCAGGAGACAGAGGTCGGAGGTCAGGAGACAGAGGTCAGAGATCAGGAGACAGAGGTCGGAGGTCAGGAGACAGAGGTCAGGAGACAGGTCAGAGGTCAGGAGACAGGTCAGAGGTCAGGAGACAGAGGTCAGAGGTCAGGAGACAGAGGTCAGGAGTCAGAGGTCAAGAGACAGAGGTCAGAGTTCAGGAGACAGAGGTCGGAGGTCAGGAGACAGAGGTCAGAGGTCAGGAGACAGGTCAGAGGGCAGGAGACAGAGGGCAGGAGACAGAAGTCAGAGTTCAAGAGACAGAGGGCAGGAGACAGAGGTCAGAGGTCAGGAGACAGGTCAGAGGGCAGGAGACAGAGGGCAGGAGACAGAGTTCAGGAGACAGAGGTCAGGAGACAGAGGTCAGAGGGCAGGAGACAGAGGGCAGGAGACAGAGGTCAGAGGTCAGGAGACAGAGGTCAGAGTTCAGGAGACAGAGGTCAGAGGTCAGGAGACAGAGGTCAGAGTTCAGGAGACAGAGGTCAGAGGGCAGGAGACAGAGGTCAGAGTTCAGGAGACAGAGGTCAGAGGGCAGGAGACAGAGGGCAGGAGACAGAGGTCAGAGGTCAGGAGACAGAGGTCAGAGTTCAGGAGACAGAGGGCAGAGGTCAGGAGACAGAGGTCAGGAAACAGAGGTCAGGAGACAGAGGTCAGAGGTCAGGAGACAGAGGTCAGAGGTCAGGAGACAGAGGGCAGGAGACAGAGGTCAGAGGTCAGGAGACAGAGGTCAGAGTTCAGGAGACAGAGGTCAGGAGACAGAGGTCAGAGGTCAGGAGACAGAGGGCAGGAGACAGAGGTCAGAGGTCAGGAGACAGAGGGCAGGAGACAGAGGTCAGAGGTCAGGAGACAGAGGTCAGGAAACAGAGGTCAGAGGTCAGGAGACAGAGGTCGGAGGTCAGGAGACAGAGGTCAGGAGACAGAGGTCAGAGATCATGAGACAGAGGTCAGGAGACAGAGGTCAGAGATCAGGAGACAGAGGTCGGAGGTCAGGAGACAGAGGTCGGAGGTCAGGAGACAGAGGTCAGGAGACAGAGGTCGGAGGTCAGGAGACAGAGGTCAGGAGACAGAGGTCAGAGATCAGGAGACAGAGGTCGGAGGTCAGGAGCGGAGGTCAGGAGACAGAGGTCAGGAGACAGGTCAGAGGTCAGGAGACAGGTCAGAGGTCAGGAGACAGAGGTCAGAGGTCAGGAGTCAGAGGTCAAGAGACAGAGGTCAGAGTTCAGGAGACAGAAGTCAGAGTTCAAGAGACAGAGGTCAGGAGACAGGTCAGAGGTCGGGAGACAGAAGTCAGGAGACAGAAGTCAGAGTTCAAGAGACAGAAGTCAGAGTTCAAGAGACAGAGGTCAGGAGACAGGTCAGAGGTCAGGAGACAGAGGGCAGGAGACAGAAGTCAGAGTTCAGGAGACAGAGGTCGGAGGTCAGGAGACAGAGGGCAGGAGACAGAGGGCAGGAGACAGAAGTCAGAGTTCAGGAGACAGAGGTCAGGAGACAGAGGGCAGGAGACAGAGGTCAGGTCAGGAGACAGAGGTCAGAGGTCAGGAGACAGAGGTCAGGAGACAGAGGTCAGG
Source organism: Diplodus puntazzo (assembly GCA_963678695.2). Lineage (NCBI taxonomy): Eukaryota > Metazoa > Chordata > Actinopteri > Spariformes > Sparidae > Diplodus > Diplodus puntazzo. Next base: position 32,602,530 of record OZ023167.1, on the reverse strand, counting down.
AGACAGGTCAGGAGACAGAGGTCAGAGGTCAGAGGTCAGGAGAGGTCTTTGTGTGTTTGTGTATCTGACCTGCGTGTGTGAGCGGCCAGGGTCCGTCTATGAAGACGACGTACGCCGTGAGCAGCACAATGATGACGCCGTGAGACAAAGTGACGAGCCGACAATTCCACTCAGGTGACCTCTGACTGAAGGTCCAACAGAACAACAGGTAGAGACAGAACCAGCCAATCAGGCTGCAGAACACCTCCAGGACCGCCATGACTGTCTGTGAGACAGATGATTACAGAACAGAGTCAGTCAGAAACACAGCTTTAATGTAAATGTTATAATGTACAGAAAGACATTTAAACAAACTGGGTCGGTTCTGTTCTGCTCATAGACAGTAACTTTATCTTCCCCGTTACTGTTGAGTCGTCACTCAAACACATTTTACCATCAAAGTGTAAAAGACAAATGATCTGTAGCAGACTCATGTTTGTGAAGCAGTGTTTTATATATAACTAATATAACTAATATTTAATATCTAAAATATAACATAATATATAACATAATATTTAGTACATGATATAGAGCATATAACATAAGCATATAATATATAATATACAACATATATAACTGTGGAGGTGAGCATGCTCGAGGTGCGGCTGCAGGGGAGAGAGGTGGAGAGGGCTCAGGAGAGCAGCGCCAGGTGAGTGATTGACAGAGCTGCATCTGGTTAGTAATCACTGTCTCCCTTTAATGCAGTAGTGTTCTGGACCTCAGAGAAGAGATGCTCAGGAGAGCAGACGGGGAAGCTGCAGGACGAGATGCATGTGCCGCGTTTGGTCCAATAAAAAGGCTTTAGCGAGAACTGTGTGCTTAGTGCTTGCTGAGGCGGCTCACAGTAGTACGGAAAAGGCTACATTGGCGGCCAACGTGACCCAGAGGGCCGGCGCACAGGACGACGGAGCCGCTGCATCTTCAGCAGGTGACGGCACTGGGCCAGATGCTGGGAGAGATCGCCGCGATGCACCAGGAGCAGGCGGTGCTGAATAGACAGACCCGGCTGCTGCAGTCGCTACTGGCTCAGTTGGGTGCAAGGGCACCACCTCCCCTCCTCACTTGCTCTTAGGTGTCATGCTGCATAAACTGGCTGTGGAGGACGACCCCCAGAGCTTTCTCAACATGTTAAAGTCGACGGCATTGGCATGCGGCTGGCCGGTGGCGGAGCTCGCTGCTCCCTTTACTGTCGGGGGAGGTCCAGACTGCAGCCCTTAGCCTGCTGGCCTCCGCTTGAGCTTCCAGGCCGTGAGGAAAGCCATCCTGGACCGGATAGACCGGATGGGCTTCTCCCCCGAGGATCACCGTCTTCAGTTCGCCCAACAGCTGAAGGACGCCGCGACCAGATGGCTGCAGCCAGGGGAGTTGGAGGGGCCGATCCTTGAGCAGACAGTGTGGACGCAGTTCGTTGAGGTGCAGTCACCGACTGCCAGACCTGGTGGCCGCAGTCTCCCTCGCAGTCCACGTCAAGGGCCAGCCGCTAGAGGGTCAGCCTCTGGCTCCTGGCCGCCCAACTCCGGCGGCCTGCAGGAGAGACCTGCCACTACCCGTGGCCCCTGGTCCACACCACACATCCACTCAGCCATCCCCTTCGCCCCACTCTAATCCTCCCTCTGCTTTCTCTGCATCCCAGGTTCCAGCCACTACGGGCGCTGCTTTCGACCCACAGGGGGTTCCTTAAGCGCCAGGGTGGGAGTGCTGGATGTGCAGGCGGCCCGGACACTTCCGCCGGGAGTGCCCGCTCATGGAGGTTAGCCAGGTGATCCGGGTCGCTGGCCCTCCTACACCCTCCACTGGTCCAGGGGGGACATACAGGGTTCTGGTAAGGATTCAATGGGGGTATGCATCAAGCAATGGTGGATTCGGGCTGTATGCAATCTAAAATCCACCTGAACGTGGTTCGACTCTGGGCTTTGGTGCAGTGTTGTTTTTCATCAACGATGACGAAATTATTTCGTTGATGCCCCTTTTTTTCATAACGATACGAGACAGTGACGAGATAAACATGGCTCTTTGATGACTAAAACATGACGAGACGTGTGTGAGTTTTCGTTGACGAGACAAGAATGGACATAAATGTTGCAGGACTATTTGACTAGCGGCCCGTGGGCCGGATAAGGCCCTTTTGAAATTTTTTACGGCCCCCAAGACTGCCAGTAAATCACAGTGTGTGATTCATGTGATATAATAAAATTATGGTATACCGGTAGCTCTGAGCTACTTCAACAACGGTACCAATCTGACTCAAAAATATCTATGTCATCCTAAGTATTGCTGCCAGAAAAGCAATCACAAAGAAATGGCTCCAACCGAATGCTCCAACTATTGAGAACTGGTATGATACCATCTATGAAATCTTTGTAATGGAAAGAATCACCTTCTCATTGAGGCTCCAGCAACATAAATTTGAGGAAGTATGGGAAAAGTGGAAAGCGTATATAGCCCCGAAACGCCCTTCTTTTGTTTGAAAAAAAAAAGGAAAAGAATAGCTTATGTTCTTCTATACAACTGGTATGTATTCCTTTTTTTTTAAACTCAAGGCACCCCTACTTTATTTTTATTTTAATTTAATTTTAATTTAATTTTTGTTTTGTTCTGTCTGATTTTCCCCCCAAAAAACTGAAAAGATGGTTCACTGTATGTAAGGTCAACCTGAAGGAGGACTATGGATGGTTTGTGAAAATGTGAAACCAAACAAACAAGAAAATGTTAAAAAAAAAAAATAAATCTATGTCATGTTATACTACGCACCTACGTGCCGGACAGGCATGCGCTGTGATTGGTTGCTACACTCGCTCTGCGCTCAGCTCGCAGGTGAGAGGTGAAGAGGTCAGAGAGTCAGCTAAGCTAACACGGCTTTGCAGCATGTCGCTCTCAAAACCCAAAAAATGAAAAAAAATTTATTTGGAAATAAATGAGCGAATGGATGGAGTAATAAACTGGTCTGTTGCAACGAATGCATATCTGTCATGAAAGAATACAACGTGAAGAGGCACTAAAAGTCAAACCACGGCAAGGTAACGTACAGCGTCTGCTAGCGTCTTTTCAACAGTGTCAAGTCGCACTCGGTCGCTTCTGCATGGAACAAGAGAGGGCTATGATCGCATCCCTTTGTGTAGCCTGGACACTCACCAGACAGAAGAGGCCTTTTACCGAGGCGGAGACGGTTAAAGACTGTATGCTTGCTGTCATTGATGAAGTGGTTGTTGATGAAAAGTAAAGGAAAGCATCACCTCATCCATTTAAAAAGTGCCTCTCTCGGACACATCCACTCTTCGCAGAGTGGAATTACTTGCAAAGGATGTCTCAAGGAAGCTTTTGGAAAACCTCAACACAGCTGATGTTATGTCTATTGCTGTGGATGAACCAACTGACTGTACTGACATGGCTCAGCTATGCATCTATGTCAGATTTCACGACGGAGTGCGCTTCAGAGAAGAACTTTATGGGCTTATTCTTACACACCACAGGTGAGGTAATGTTCAAAAGATTGTTGCATTCTTTAACGAGCATGAGCTGGATTTACAGAAAGTTTGCCTTTTGGTTACCGATGGCGCTCCAGCCATGATCGGTAGATTACAAGGGCTGGTGGCAAGTCTATCAACCGTCAAGGGTTATTTTTTAGCCATTAGCTGACAAATGTTCAGTGCCCCCCACGAACCCCCAGTGATTGTCATATTCGGCCCACTTGCTATTGAAGTTGAATAGCCCTGAAATAGGGCATAAATTCATGAAAAAAACTGTTGAAATATGTTGGAAAAAAAGTTGAAAAGTTGAAATATGGAGATAAAAGGTTTCTGTCCAATAGCACTCTCCAATACTCATTGACCTAAATTAATTTGTTAAAAGACTATACTTCTTCTTTTGTTTTTTAACTAAAACTGACTAAAACCTGTTTCAGTTTTCGTCTACTAGAACTGGACTAAAACTTGACTAAAACTAATAAGCATTTTAGTCCAAAAGACTAAGATTAAGACTAAATCTAAAATGGCTGCCAAAAACAACACTGTTTGGTGGAGTCATCCTTGGTGGATATTAGGTGTGTGCATGGGGATATTCACGGCTACCCAGTGGTGCCAGTGGAAATTAGACATGGGTGGAAAAAGCATTGCGTTAAGGCTGCGGTTAGCTCCCATCTGGTGCACCCCCTAATTTTGGGTTTGATAGGTTAGTGGGGCAATGTGTGGGGGTGCACTCACCACTGGTAGGGACATGGGATATGTGAGCGATGCTCAGTAGTGACGCAAGGTTGTCCGCCGCTGCAGACGGGAGGAAGAACGAGCAGAGCCTTCGCAGGAGGCTCCATGTTACACTCCATGGAAGATTTTCTAGGCCAGTGATAATACTCTATATCAATAAGTCAATAAAAATTGATGGTCATTTGGTGCGCCCTGACGCCGTGCAGGCATATCCACACTTTTCATTGATTGACAGAATGTATAGAGTGAGTCACTCAGACAGGAATAGAAATTACCCAATTGCTGGTACCAAAAAGCCACCGGGAAACTGTTTTCCAGGCGGCTCATTAGAACCCAATGGCTGGGCACATGGGGGGTGACAAAGCCCTAGACTGGATAACAGCCCGATTCTATTGGCCTGCCATTTGGGGAGATGTACACCGCTGGTGTGCGTCTTGCCCTGAATACCAGCTGGTTAACCAGCCGGCCATCCCAAGACGCCTTTGCGCCCATTACCACTCATGGAGGACCCGTTTGAGCGTATTGGTATGGACCTCATCAGGCCATTTCACCAGTGCACAAAGGAGTATCGTTTTGTGTTAGTCCTCGTGGACTACACAACACAATATCCCGAAGCAGTGCCCCTGCGCACTATCTCTGCAAAGAGTGTGGCACAGGCGCTGTTTCAGGTCATCTCCTGGCTAGGGATCCCGAAAGAGATCCTAACTGACCAGGGCACCTTGTTTATGTCACTTACACTACTGGAACTTTATAGGTTATTGGGCATCAAGTCAATTTGGACTAGCCGTTTGTCCTCTGTTCGGACCACGCTCCCCTCCAGTGGCTTCCCCACATGAAGGATACCAACGGCCGTATCACCTGGAGGTATCTGGTGTTGCAGCCATTCAAATTCAGAGTGGTACATAAAGCGGGGGCACAGATGGCCGTGGCCGATTTTCTTTCTCACTCCCACGGGAGGAGAGCAGGTTCGGCCGGATGGCGGTGGAGGTATGTGGAGGTGTGCGTGGTCGAGGTGCGGCTGTAGGGGAGAGAGAGGTGGAGAGGGCTCAGGAGAGCAGCGCCAGGTGAGTGATTGACAGAGCTGCACCCAGTTAGTAATCACTGTCTCCCTTTAAATGCAGTAGTGTGCTGGACCTCAGAGGAGAGATGCTCAGGAGAGCAGACGGGAAAGCTGCAGGACGAGACGCAGGACGAGACGCAGGACGAGACGCAGGACGAGACGCAGGACGAGACGCAGGACGAGACGCAGCAGCCGCGTTCGGTCCCCCAGACTGTGTTATTGTATGTGGAAGTGCTTGCTGAGACAACTCACGGTGGCATGGAAAAGGCTACAATAATATATAATTTATAATATATATAATGTATGTGGTTAGATGAGATGTATGAGACAAGCTGCTGTATGAACAGATAATCAGAGACAACACAGTTATATTAATATGAAACATCCAACTAAAATAAAGACAAAAGAAATAAACTCTCTCAGATGCTTGTATGGATTGTATAGATTTACTCTTATTTATGATCCATTATTAAATATTGTACTATTACTAATGCTCAGTTTAATTACTGTATTAATGGTTTAAACCATGGTTAGTTTGTCTTAAATAACAATAATATTTAAAATATTTAACACTTCAACAACCAGCTTCAGTTATTCTAACACAGACAGACAGGACTGTCCACATTAAAGTCGTCTCCTCCTGTCTCTCTCCTCCTGTCTCTCTCCTCCTCTCCTCCTGTCTCTCCGCTCCTCTCCTCCTGTCTCTCTCCTCCTCTCCTCCTGTCTCTCACCTCCTCTCCTCCTGTCTCTCACCTCCTCTCCTCCTGTCTCTCTGCTCCTCTCCTCCTGTCTCTCTCCTCCTCTCCTCCTGTCTCTCACCTCCTCTCCTCCTGTCTCTCTCCTCCTCTCCTCCTGTCTCTCTCCTCCTCTCCTCCTGTCTCTCACCTCCTCTCCTCCTGTCTCTCACCTCCTCTCCTCCTGTCTCTCTCCTCCTCTCCTCCTGTCTCTCTCCTCCTCTCCTCCTGTCTCTCTCCTCCTCCTCTCCTCCTGTCTCTCTCCTTCTCTCCTCCTGTCTCTCACCTCCTCTCCTCCTGTCTCTCTCCTCCTCTCCTCCTGTCTCTCTCCTCCTCTCCTCCTGTCTCTCACCTCCTCTCCTCCTGTCTCTCTCCTCCTCTCCTCCTGTCTCTCTCCTCCTCTCCTCCTGTCTCTCTCCTCCTCTCCTCCTGTCTCTCTCCTCCTCTCCTCCTGTCTCTCACCTCCTCTCCTCCTGTCTCTCTCCTCCTCTCCTCCTGTCTCTCCCCTCCCTCCTCCTGTCTCTCTCCTCCTCTCCTCCTGTCTCTCACCTCCTCTCCTCCTGTCTCTCACCTCCTCTCCTCCTGTCTCTCCTCTCTCCTCCTCTCCTCCTGTCTCTCTCCTCCTCTCCTCCTGTCTCTCACCTCCTCTCCTCCTGTCTCTAACCTTCTCTCCCCCTGTCACTCTCCTCCTCTCCTCCTGTCTCTAACCTTCTCTCCCCCTGTCTCTCTCCTCCCATCCTCCTGACTCTCACCTCCTCTCCTCCTGTCTCTCTCCTCCTCTCCTCCTGTCTCTCACCTCCTCTCCTGCTGTCTCTCTCCTCCTGTCTCTCTCCTCCTCTCCTCCTGTCTCTCTCCTCCTCTCCTCCTGTCTCTCACCTTCTCTCCTCCTGTCTCTCACCTCCTCTCCTCCTGTCTCTCACCTCCTCTCCTGCTGTCTCTCACCTCCTCTCCTCCTGTCTCTAACCTCCTCTCCTCCTGTCTCTAACCTTCTCTCCTCCTGTCTCTCCCCTCCCATCCTCCTGTCTCTCTCCTCCTCTCCTCCTGTCTCTCACCTCCTCTCCTCCTGTCTCTCTCCTCCTCTCCTCCTGTCTCTCACCTCCTCTCCTCCTGTCTCTCACCTCCTCTCCTCCTGTCTCTCACCTCCTCTCCTCCTGTCTCTCTCCTCCTCTCCTCCTGTCTCTCCCCTCCCATCCTCCTGTCTCTCTCCTCCTCTCCTCCTGTCTCTCACCTCCTCTCCTCCTGTCTCTCTCCTCCTCTCCTGCTGTCTCTCACCTCCTCTCCTGCTGTCTCTCACCTCGTCTCCTCCTCTCCTCCTGTCTCTCACCTCCTCTCCTCCTGTCTCTCTCCTCCTCTCCTCCTGTCTCTCACCTCCTCTCCTCCTGTCTCTCTCCTCCTCTCCTCCTGTCTCTCCGCTCCTCTCCTCCTGTCTCTCTCCTCCTCTCCTCCTGTCTCTCACCTCCTCTCCTCCTGTCTCTCTCCTCCTCTCCTGCTGTCTCTCACCTCCTCTCCTGCTGTCTCTCACCTCGTCTCCTCCTGTCTCTCACCTCCTCTCCTCCTGTCTCTCTCCTCCTCTCCTCCTGTCTCTCACCTCCTCTCCTCCTGTCTCTCTCCTCCTCTCCTCCTGTCTCTGCTCCTCTCCTCCTGTCTCTCACCTCCTCTCCTCCTGTCTCTCTCCTCCTCTCCTCCTGTCTCTCACCTCCTCTCCTCCTGTCTCTAACCTTCTCTCCCCCTGTCACTCTCCTCCTCTCCTCCTGTCTCTCGACTCCTCTCCTCCTGTCTCTCACCTCCTCTCCTCCTGTCTCTCACCTCCTCTCCTCCTGTCTCTAACCTTCTCTCCCCCTGTCTCTCTCCTCCTCTCCTCCTGTCTCTCTCCTGCTGTCTCTCTCCTCCTGTCTCTCACCTTCTCTCCTCCTGTCTCTCACCTCCTCTCCTCCTGTCTCTCACCTCCTCTCCTCCTGTCTCTCACCTTCTCTCCTCCTGTCTCTCTCCTCCTCTCCTCCTGTCTCTCACTTCCTCTCCTCCTGTCTCTCTCCTCCTCTCCTCCTGTCTCTCACCTCCTCTCCTCCTGTCTCTCACCTTCTCTCCTCCTGTCTCTCTCCTCCTCCTCTCCTCCTGTCTCTCACCTCCTCTCCTCCTGTCTCTCACCTCCTCTCCTCCTGTCTCTCACCTCCTCTCCTCCTGTCTCTCACCTCCTCTCCTCCTGTCTCTCTCCTCCTCTCCTCTTGTCTCTCACCTCCTCTCCTCCTGTCTCTCACCTCCTCTCCTCCTGTCTCTCTCCTCCTCCTCTCCTCCTGTCTCTCACCTCCTCTCCTCCTGTCTCTCACCTCCTCTCCTCCTGTCTCTCACCTCCTCTCCTCCTGTCTCTCACCTCCTCTCCTCCTGTCTCTGCTCCTCTCCTCCTGTCTCTCACCTCCTCTCCTCCTGTCTCTCACCTCCTCTCCTCCTGTCTCTCTCCTCCTCTCCTCCTGTCTCTCACCTCCTCTCCTCCTGTCTCTCACCTCCTCTCCTCCTGTCTCTCACCTCCTCTCCTCCTGTCTCTCACCTCCTCTCCTCCTGTCTCTCTCCTCCTCTCCTCCTGTCTCTCTCCTCCTCTCCTCCTGTCTCTCACCTCCTCTCCTCCTGTCTCTAACCTTCTCTCCTCCCTGTCACTCTCCTCCTCTCCTCCTGTCTCTAACCTTCTCTCCCCCTGTCTCTCTCCTCCCATCCTCCTGACTCTCACCTCCTCTCCTCCTGTCTCTCTCCTCCTCTCCTCCTGTCTCTCACCTCCTCTCCTCTGTCTCTCTCCTCCTGTCTCTCTCCTCCTCTCCTCCTGTCTCTCTCCTCCTCTCCTCCTGTCTCTCACCTTCTCTCCTCCTGTCTCTCACCTCCTCTCCTCCTGTCTCTCACCTCCTCTCCTCCTGTCTCTCACCTCCTCTCCTCCTGTCTCTCACCTCCTCTCCTCCTGTCTCTACCTTCTCTCCTCCTGTCTCTCCCCTCCTCTCCTCCTGTCTCTCTCCTCCTCTCCTCCTGTCTCTCACCTCCTCTCCTCCTGTCTCTCTCCTCCTCTCCTCCTGTCTCTCACCTCCTCTCCTCCTGTCTCTCACCTCCTCTCCTCCTGTCTCTCACCTCCTCTCCTCCTGTCTCTCTCCTCCTCTCCTCCTGTCTCTCCCCTCCTCATCCTCCTGTCTCTCTCCTCCTCTCCTCCTGTCTCTCACCTCCTCTCCTCCTGTCTCTCTCCTCCTCTCCTCTGTCTCTCACCTCCTCTCCTGCTGTCTCTCACCTCGTCTCCTCCTCTCCTCCTGTCTCTCACCTCCTCTCCTCCTGTCTCTCTCCTCCTCTCCTCCTGTCTCTCACCTCCTCTCCTCCTGTCTCTCTCCTCCTCTCCTCCTGTCTCTCCCCTCCCATCCTCCTGTCTCTCTCCTCCTCTCCTCCTGTCTCTCACCTCCTCTCCTCCTGTCTCTCTCCTCCTCTCCTGCTGTCTCTCACCTCCTCTCCTGCTGTCTCTCACCTCGTCTCCTCCTGTCTCTCACCTCCTCTCCTCCTGTCTCTCTCCTCCTCTCCTCCTGTCTCTCACCTCCTCTCCTCCTGTCTCTCTCCTCCTCTCCTCCTGTCTCTCCTCCTCTCCTCCTGTCTCTCACCTCCTCTCCTCCTGTCTCTCTCCTCCTCTCCTCCTGTCTCTCACCTCCTCTCCTCCTGTCTCTACCTCTCTCTCCTCCTGTCTCTCTCCTCCTCTCCTCCTGTCTCTCGACTCCTCTCCTCCTGTCTCTCACCTCCTCTCCTCCTGTCTCTCACCTCCTCTCCTCCTGTCTCTACCTTCTCTCTCCTCCTGTCTCTCTCCTCCTCTCCTCCTGTCTCTCTCCTGCTGTCTCTCTCCTCCTGTCTCTCACCTTCTCTCCTCCTGTCTCTCTCCTCCTCTCCTCCTGTCTCTCACCTCCTCTCCTCCTGTCTCTCACCTCTCTCTCCTCCTGTCTCTCTCCTCCTCTCCTCCTGTCTCTCACTTCCTCTCCTCCTGTCTCTCACCTCCTCTCCTCCTGTCTCTCACCTCCTCTCCTCCTGTCTCTAACCTTCTCTCCTCCTGTCTCTCACCTCCTCTCCTCCTGTCTCTCACCTCCTCTCCTCCTGTCTCTCACCTCCTCTCCTCCTGTCTCTCACCTCCTCTCCTCCTGTCTCTCACCTCCTCTCCTCCTGTCTCTCTCCTCCTCTCCTCTGTCTCTCACCTCCTCTCCTCCTGTCTCTCACCTCCTCTCCTCCTGTCTCTCTCCTCCTCCTCTCCTCCTGTCTCTCACCTCCTCTCCTCCTGTCTCTCACCTCCTCTCCTCCTGTCTCTCACCTCCTCTCCTCCTGTCTCTCTCCTCCTCTCCTCCTGTCTCTGCTCCTCTCCTCCTGTCTCTCACCTCCTCTCCTCCTGTCTCTCACCTCCTCTCCTCCTGTCTCTCTCCTCCTCTCCTCCTGTCTCTCACCTCCTCTCCTCCTGTCTCTCACCTCCTCTCCTCCTGTCTCTCTCCTCCTGTCTCTCACCTTCACTCCTCCTGTCTCTCACCTCCTCTCCTCCTGTCTCTCACCTCCTCTCCTGCTGTCTCTCACCTCCTCTCCTCCTGTCTCTCTCCTTCTCTCCTCCTGTCTCTCTCCTCCTGTCTCTCACCTCCTCTCCTGCTGTCTCTCACCTCCTCTCCTCCTGTCTCTCTCCTTCTCTCCTCCTGTCTCTCTCCTCCTCTCCTCCTGTCTCTCTCCTCCTCTCCTCCTGTCTCTCACCTCCTCTCCTCCTGTCTCTCACCTCCTCTCCTCCTGTCTCTCTCCTCCTCTCCTCCTGTCTCTCTCCTCCTCTCCTCCTGTCTCTCACCTCCTCTCCTCCTGTCTCTCTCCTCCTCTCCTCCTGTCTCTCACCTCCTCTCCTCCTGTCTCTCACCTCCTCTCCTCCTGTCTCTCACCTCCTCTCCTCCTGTCTCTCTCCTCCTCTCCTGCTGTCTCTCACCTCGTCTCGTCCTCTCGTCCTGTCTCTCAGCTGTCGTCAGATTCCGTTTGTATGAAGCGGGTCCTCTGGTCCTTCTGAGCCTCGGCCTCCGTCTCTGGCGTCGGCGCTCGGTCCATGAAGACGTTTTAATCTGAGCATATTTTAAAGTGACACATGTTGAGAGTGTGAAGACAACAGACGTCCATGTTGAGCTCCTGCAGACAGTGGATCTGTGTCCCTTCCCCCTGGACTGAGACCTGATCCTCTTAAAGGATTACATACTTCTCTCTGCACAGATACACCTGCTGCTGTCAGGCTGCACAGACAGACTGATCATAGACTGAGTCCTGAGCCAGCCAGCTCTGTGGAGTTCTCCAGCAGCTCTTCAACCTGAGCCTCCACCTTCAGAGAGTGCCAGTGCTTTGGAAAACATCCTGCCTCCTTCCAGCGCCCATAAACAGACGTCCTGTGGTACTGAATGACTACAGGCTGAATGCACTGACCTCTCACATCATGAAGGTCCTGGAGAGACTAGTTCTAGCTCACCTCAGACCCCCAGTGTGCCCATCACAGGACACCTTCAGTTTGCATATCAGCCCCATGTTGAGGTAGATGATGCAATCATCTACCTGCTGCAGGAAGCCGACTCCTCCCTGGATACCCTTAGCAAAAAGTAGTTCATTCAAGTGTACTACAAGTATACTTATTTTATACTAAAGCCGAGGCAGTATACTTGAAGTGTACTTTTTATATACTAAATTTTATATACTTAAGAAAAGTATAGTGAAGTATACTTGGCTTATACTGAAAAGTATAAAGAATAGTCTAAGACTAAGTACATTAATACTTAGACTTATACTTTAATACTAAAGCTTATACTTGTACCTTAGTATACTGTGGACTGTGGCGCAAAGACTCTTGGGTATTCTGTTGTTGTTGGTGTAATTATGGTTCGTGAATGTGTTTGTGAATAAGATGATGTGTAAAACGGTTGCAGGTTAATTCACATCCTTGTTCTGTGGTTAAATTGTGTTGAATTAACAAAGATGATAAAAATGTTGGCACCGTGAGTGAAGGGCTGTTTTCCGGGAGAGACCTCCCGTCTGTTAAGCTGTGGGCAGGTATGGTAATTAATGGTAAATCTCTTGCTAGACCTTGCCATATTGTAAGTGCTAATACTTACAATGTTCTGATGTAAGCACATAACAAGTTGGGGTCATTGATTGTGCTACATCTAATTTAGCAAAATAAAAATGTCTTTCACTACGCATATTTACTTTGAGGTATTACCCCTGTTATAAACTTACATGTTAATCAGCTGTAAATAAATGTGGACTAGAAGTACATACTTAGTACACTAGTAGTATATACATGAGTATACTTCTTGTATACTTGAAAGTGTACTTCTGTAAACTTAAAATGACCTTATAAAGTATACTTAAAGTATACTTTTATAAACTTAAAATGTTCCAATTTAGTCTGAAGAAGTATTAAATTAGTATACTCTCTAGTATGCTACAAGTATATGGTCCATAGTATACTTGCTATACTTGTACTTATACTCAAGCATACTTAATAAAATGAACTTCAAGTATACTACTTTTTGCTAAGGGTAGACCCAACACCTCGTCCCGCGTCATGTTCTCTGACTTCTCCAGCGCCTTCAGCACTATCCAGCCCAGACTGCTGAAGGCCAAACTGGAGAACAACAACAACTGAGGGCCTGATTTACTAAGATCCCAGATAAGGGGCGCTAAATTGCTAGCTCGCGCTAACAGATTGCACGCGCTGTTGGTTTGCGTGTTGTGGGTGATCAACTAAGATTGCTCGCGCAATGATTAACAGGTGCAAACGTGTTGGAAACCTCCCTATTTAAATGAGGTTTTTGTGTGTGTTACTAGTTTTCACCATGGAGAACGTGGGAGGGAGTGGACGCAAATGAAAAATGAAATTTGAAGCCATTGAATTGGAGGTGTTAGTGGAGGAGGCAAACAAACATATTCACGAGTTACAACAAAGAAACATTAATATATCCAGGAGAAACGCGATATGGGAGGATATCTGTGGCAAAGTCAATGCTGTCAGCAAAACAAGAAGAACGGCTGATGAAATTAAGAGGACATGGCAAGATGTTCGAAGAAGAGCAAAGGAAAAAATGGCTTACAATAAAACCTCGGCAAATAAAACAGGTGGTGGACCGGCAGAGGACATCCCCCTGTCTTCAACTGAGCAGCAGGTGCTTCTGACTTTCTCCGATGAACAGATTGTAGGAATTCAAGGATTTGACACCCTTGAACCAGAAACTGCAGAGCAAGGTATGCCCATAATAGCACAAACATGCATTTATTTTATTGGATACATTTAATTTGTTCAGATATGTGCCAAAAAAAGAAAAAAGAATGTGCTTTCTGTGTTAACGTTTACTTGAATATGCACTGAAAATGCGTAATTTCATAATTTAGGCTACAAAAGTATTTTTGCTAATGCATTTCTCAGAAGATTTTATCTTCCAACAGTGACGCAGAAGTGTGTGCGTTTCATTTTACAGCATCACAAGATGTCTTTCTCTATGATGAAACAAAATTTGTTGTACACGTAAAATGTGGTTTTAGTCATTTATGTTTTTAGTTGGATACATTTACTTTGTGCAAACACTTGATGTTTCGGCAGATGTTGACTAGCAGGTATTCATGGCTAACACGTGTCCAGGCGCTGTTGTTCTTAATAACTCACTACAAGTCCAGGTAAAGTTGAAGAAATACAGAAAACTTTTATTCCACTTGTGTCACTCAATTATCCAAGAAAATGGCCTTCATGTAATAAAAACAATACAGGACAAGACACGGTAAGAAAACCCTGTGACTCCACTGCTAGTCTGGTGTCCACTATTGCACTCAGGTCAACGACCTCTCTTGAGCCAGAGTGTGAGACTGCTGCCTCTTAAAGCTACAGTACAGAGAGTATTAAATAAAGGAAATAGCCTGTTAGAAAAGATTAACAAATAGCCAGTGTCAGTGAAACTTACTAATCAATGACTGATCAATATTTTAAACTTCAAATCCAAAGTTACAGTACAAAATCACATTTAAATAACATAAGGAAAAAATGAGAAAATTAGCAAGCTCATTCTTGCCTCATACACTTGACATAATGAAGCAGCATTTTTTAATGTTATTCTTACGAGGTGACCTTTACAAATAACATAACAATAATCTTTTTTTTTGTTTTTTGAAAGGAGAATCATCAGAAGTTCGTCAATCCCCGCCACACTCCTCAAGTCAGCCCAGAGCAATATATAAATGCAGAGCCCCGAAAGCGTGCAGCTGAAGACACTGACATTGAGCTGCTGCAGCAACAGAAAAAGCAGTCTGTGGCACTTGAAGGCGGGTTACACTCCATTGCACAGGAGGTGCGAGCTGTGGCCTCTGTGATGCGTGCGCTCAGGCGGGACACTCGTGCCATCGTTACGCACACCAGGCAGCTGGTCAGTGCTGTATCTGGGCTGACGATGGCCATCAATGCCCTGGCAAAAGGGATCGAGGATGCTGTACAGAGAGTCAGGAGGTCATTAAACACCAGTGGTGTTTCATCTGAGCAGCCGGGAGAGGGAGGGGAGATCGCAGGAGGAGATGGATTACGCACTAGTGGACACCAGCGCAACCTGCGAAAACGGAAAGAAAATAGATAATGTCAATTTCAACATTCATTTTGTTTAAATTTAGGCTGGGTTTTCGTTTTTTGGTGGCTGTTGTTTGGTTAGAGATAGTTAGGCTATACTGCCTACAGACCACAATATATTCTATGTTATGTTTGATCAATGTGTTTTTCTCCTTGTTTAATTGTGTGAAAAATAAAACAAATGCACACCTCTCAAGTGGTTCATGAAAAAAGGCTTTAAATCAGATTGGCCCGTGTCTGCAATCCCGAAGCATTGAGTTGTCCCACATGTGGCCAGTGTGGATTCTCCTCCACGTCCAAGGCATCATGCTCCAGTCCGTGGCGTTTTGCAATATCATGCAGAATGCAACAGACCACTGTGATCTGGGCAACCGTTTCTGGGCTCCTCCAGTGCTTTAGCATGCCAAAGGTGCGCTCCACGATGTTCCTTATGGGCCATGTTGTAGCGGTGTTCGCTTGGAGTGGTCGGGTTGAGTACAGGCGTCATGAGGAAGGGGTGTAGCCAGCCATCTCCATATTCGCCATCTCTCATCTTTTGAAAAAGAACACTGTTCCTTAAAATGAATGAGTCGTGCACCCGGATGTTTCGCCACAACGTTGGTAATGACTCCTTTTGAGTCGCACACAAGTTGCACATTTAAAGAGTACATGTGTTTGCGATTTCTATAAATGTGCTCTCTGTCTGACGGGGGGACAAGTTGCACATGCGTGCAGTCTGTCGCTCCAATAATTTTGGGGAAGCCAGCAACCGCACAAAAGCCCCGTTTTGTGGCATCTAATGTGTCCGGAGTGCGTTGGAATTTTATGTACCTTCCCATTCTGCGTGACATAGCATTTAATACGTGAGACAGTACACTGGAAAAACTGCTCTGGGAGATGCCAGCACTGATAGCCACAGTCAGGGGCGCCGCCAGGGGGGGAAAGGTTAGGACGATTCCAAGGGCCCGGCACTGACAGGGGGCCCTGTGAGACATGGGCAACCTATACAAGGGCCCAACTAGATTCTTTTTCATGGGGCCCAAAATCCCTGGCGGCGCCCCTGGCCACAGTGCGCTGGAATGATCCAGATGCAAGGAAATGCAAAGTTGACAGGAGTTTTGCCATACAGGAGATTGCATGACTCCTCCTTGTGACTGGCTCCAAATCAGCCCTCAGCTCCTCCAGAAGCTCCAAGATGGCATCGCTGGAAAGGCGATATGTCTATTATTTTTTCTTCAGTCATTCCAAAAATGTTGATGCGAGCAGAAAAGACTTGTTCCCTCCGTCGCCTTTCGTTGTGCCTATGCCTCCTCCTTGCTACAACGACCGCAGCCATGTGTGCGTAAAGCTGTGCCAGTTGATACATGACTTTCAAACATGCTAAATAAAGACGCAAAATCAGCGAACGCAATTAGTTCCAGATTTGGTAAATCACATTGCGTGCTCTAAATTAATCTATTTGCATCTACTCCTCCCAATATTTTGCGTGTTCTGGCAGAGACGGCCATATTTACATATTCATTAAGGCAAACACGCTAAATGGATTGCGTGTGCTATTTTGCCCATTTGAGGGACGCAATCCTCGTTGCGTCCGGTTAGTAGATCAGCTTCAACATGTGTTTGCGCGCGCAATCAAGTTTGCACACGTTTTTACACACGCAAACCTTTAGTAATCAGGCCCTGAGTCGGGTCATCTGCAGAAATTCTCTGATGAAACGGCCATTGTGGGGCGTGTAGTTGGCGGGAGGGAGGATGAGTTCAGGGACCTGTTTGGCAATTTTGTAAAGTGGTGTGGGGAGAATCACCTGCAGCTTAACGTGGCGAAGACGAATGAGATGGTGGTGGACTTCAGGAGGAACAAGCCCCGCCCTCTCCAGTCTGCATCGGTGGGACAGACGTTGTGGATTCATTCAATTACCTGAGTGTGGTGCTGGACAATAAACTGGAGTGGACTGCAAACGTGGAGACAGTCTACCAGAAGGGTCTGAGCCGGCTCCACCTCCTGAGGAGGCTTAGGTCCTTTAATGTCTGCAGCCAGATGCTCCAGATGGAGGAAGAGGTGGAGGAAGAGGTGGAGGACAGGATGCTGGTGAAACTGCTGGTGATCATGAACAGTCTCTCAGCCTCCACAAAACTGTGGACGAGCAGCTTCAGCAACAGACTCATTCAACCTGCCGCATCAGACGATACATCTTCATTTGTTACGCTTTAAATTATTATGTCTGTAAATAAAAATGCACCTTATTCTCTTGCACCTTTTGTTCGACTGACCAGACTCTACTGATCACCTGATCTACCTGAACATGTTCTTCTAAGGACACAGCAGGAGAACATGTGTGATTCTGCCTCTGTGTGTTTGTACATGTGAGGTGTGGTTAGTGGGTTTTATTTGAACCTGTAGTACACCTGGATAATGTACATTTACTTAGATTCAAAATATTTTTTTAAAATATCTCTTTTAAAAACAAAAAGGCTCAAATAAAACCAAAATGTCGCCTGCGCAAACTCAAATGGTCCATTTGATCGAGTTCCTCCTCAGACTTAAAGTAATCAATCACAAAAATACTGTAGATGTGAAGACGATATTGTAGATGTGGAGCTGTCCACACAGACCAGTTGAGACGAGGACTGATCCTGGATCAGTGTCTCACCCTGCAGACACACATGTCTCTACATAATCCATACATATGTGACTGCAGCTGAATCTACGCAGTGAAGATGCAGCTGAGCGTTGTCTGTCTGACTCACCTGCTGCTGCAGGTTCTCACCTGACAGCTCTGCGGCATTAACCCACTTCCGGTCTCTAATCTGACACCAGAGCAGATTACTGGTCAATTAAAACAAGCACAACTACGATCTGATTGATTCCAGATCCATAAGTATATTTACATGAGGAGGAAACAGTGTTGGACTTATTAACCGACATGACTGACAGTTCAATCAAATATTTGAGACAAACACGTGACGTCATGTGCAGTGGCGTGCACAGACTTTTTGAAGGGCAGGGGCAAAAAGAAGGGCACTTTAGCGCACATTTTGTCTCCCAATAGGACACCTTAGCGCGTGTTTTTGCTCCCAAGAGGCCAGTTTATCTCGTTTTAACCAGCCAGGGGGGCAGGTTAGTGGGTTTTGCCAAACAAGAGGGCACTTTGGCACACTTTTTTGTTTCCCAGGAGGGCACTTTTTGTGCGCGTTTTTCAACAATAGGGCCACCGGGCAGGCCGACCCCCCCTTGTGCACATCACTGGTCATGTGTATGCTACAATAAGGTGTCTTTAGTTTCCTGACACATCACTGGCCTCCGGTCCAGCAGGGGGCGCAGTGTGTATCTCTTGTTAGAGTGACACAGGGCAGATGAACCGTAGATGAAGAAGAGCAGCGTTTCCGGTTCCGGTCAGCAGAGCTGCAGCTCAACAAACTGTTGTAAGGATGGAACGCGTCGTGTGTTTCCAGCCGGAGGTCTTCAGGCTGTGAGCAGCAGCAGCTCGTAGTTCAGCCCGGGGGACAGGAAGTGACGGTCCGTTAGTGTCAGGTCAGAGAACACGAGGTGAAACTCCGTTCATATTGTTAATAATTTAATGTTCTCGCAGAAATTGTAGTACAAAGATTTTTATAAAAGTACGCGTTACTACTTTAATCTGGAGATTAAGAGGCACAGATCTATTCGGCGCTAAATATTTACATAAAACTGAACATACTTTAGGATAACTTTAACTTGTATTTGTCACTTCACGCGTTGGCTCGTTCATCGTTGTCAAAGCGTTAGCAGTCAGTTACCACAGGCCCGCTGCAGGTCCGGTGGGTAAAATGTGACCTGTCATTAAGAGTTAAAGGGTGGAGTGGACCAGTAGCAAGCCGAATTTACCAGCAGACCCGGACCAGTCTTCAGAGTGTTTAATTCTCCTACAGTAAAATGTTTAATGTTCACAAACACCCAGGTTACATTAATAATCACCGTCACATTTCCTCTCCTTGATTTAACACGCACAGCTGTAGGGTTACAGCTTATTAACACTGTCTATTAGAACCTATTGTTAACTAATTGATTTTACAGAAATGTTTGAGTAAAACAGGTGGAAGTGTTTCTCAGCAGCCTCAAGGTCATGTGATCGATTCTTCTTCTACTGTTTGACTCGATGGAGACAAACTCAGATTGTCTTTGTTCTGAAGTCACTGGGTCACATCACCTGGAGGCTATTGAGAAAAAATGCAGATTTTTTCTGTGAAAATATTAATGAAGAATAGATAATAAATAGTTAATGAACAGAGCGAACCGGGTCAGACTGATGCTGCTGGGTCAGGATTCGACTGTATGACTTCAGCTGCGTTTATCTAATGACGACCAGCTGCAGCAGTAAATGATGGAGATCATCACAAACCAGCTGTTCATCACTGACATCTCTCTACAGGATGTCTCTTCCATGTGTGCGTCGCTGCTCTCGACACCTGACTGCAGGTCTTCAGGTGTGCGGTTATGCCACAGTCAGTAAACCATCCAGACCTCAGGAGCAGAGCGGCAGCGGTCCAGTGTTCCAGTATGTGGGTCAGCACAGAAAGCCCAGTCACAAAGTGTTCGTGTGGGGCTTCAGCTTCACCGGAGCTCTGGGCATCCCCAGCTTCGTGGTGCCCGACAGCGGCAGGAAGAAACCCCGCAAGTACCAGCTGACCCCCTACAGGCTGGAGACCGCAGAGCAGGTGAATCTGTAGAGCTTCATTAACGGGTTCATGTTCAGAACCTGTCAGTGATTATTGTTAGGAAATCATCATGTGATGCACTTTGAATCAGATCAGACACACTGCTGCATCACTGCAGAGTGGAAGTGGTGCTCTCCTCTCTCACTGTAGCTGTAGTGTTGGTCCATCAGTAGAAACAGGCAGAACTTCATTTGGATCAGAACATCTTTATTGTCCCTGAGGGGTAATTTAGTTTGCTCCAGTAGTCAACACAGCCAGCACACATCATCCTAAAACACAGTGACATCATTCATACAACTTGTAGCCTGAACTGGTTGTATTTATTCACAGTTCGATGTCGTTGTTGTTGTTTTCGTCATTGTTGTCATTGTCGTTGTTGTTGGTTTAAATGAGCCTGATTTGATCGCGATTGATTTTAACATGATATCTGTGTGAGTGTGCATGTGTGAAGTATTTCTCCTCCAGGATTAAGCCACAACCTCATGAACTGAATCAGCTCCAGTTACTCCACTGCTGTCTGGAACCGGGAGGTTAATTACAGAGAGGCAGGAAGTATTTAATTACCCATCTACCCCTGTGATGATGTCACCATCAGAAGGGGGTCAGTTATCTGACTAATCTGAATGTGCAGCACTTCACTAAAGTCCACGTTTGATGAGGTGGTTCTGGTTGAAACATCAGAAGAAGATCATAACACAGAGGAACACCAGAAGGACGAGTTGGAGACGTGTTCAAGTCTGACAGGCTGTTCTTCTTCTTCTGTGGTAGATCTCGTCTGCTGCCTGTGGTTACGGCTTCACTCTGATGGCGTCCAGGACCAAAGACGTGATCAAGCTGTGGGGGATGGGCCTCAACAAGGACTCTCAGCTGGGCTTCCAACGCACGCAGCACAGTCGCCGTAAGACGAAACTGTCTTGTTCATACTAAAGCAACAAAGCTCAACAGTTCAACACTGAACTCATTTTACTGTCTTGTAGCTGTTTTGCACTTGAGCGTCTGTTTCATTGTTACTGGCTGTTTTCAGAAGCATCTTGCAGATACGAGTCGCCTGAGATCAGCTGAGATGTTGTCCAGGCTCTAAAAATACATCACAATGAAAAAAACAAAACATCATAGTAATCACACGTGAGGCCAATTATTTGTCATAAAAATATATCGTATATCAAACCAATAAAGAACGAGGCCGTGTGTAAAGTAACGTGCTTCCTGGCTGCAGCTGATTGGATGACGGCTGTCACTGTTTTTATAGTCCAGGTGAAAGAAGACATGCAGCTTCTCTCTTCTTTTCAGGTCGATGATGGGCCATTATGTCGGTTCAAGTCGTCCAGATCTCAACTTAATGCCAACGAGCAGAAGCCATCACAAGCTCCTCCCCCTCCAAACACACCGCCGCTCTACCAGACTGCATCACATATCTGCTTACACACATAATGAATGTGAAGTGTAAATGAACCAGATGTTGTCTCTGTCAGTGAAAAACATTCTGATGGTCAAAGCCTGAAGTGGACTCTTTGTCCTGCACTCCTCACAGCTCCCCCTCTGTTGAAATCTCTCCAGTTTCACTTTCAGACTCTTATCAATAACCAGTCTGTCCTCTGTGTTTCCCAGTCCAGAGTTATGACTTCGTGTTGGAGCCGTCTCCGGTGGCTCTGCCTCTCGTCCAGCCTCAGCAGACCAGAGTGCTGCAGGTGGCCTGTGGACGGGCTCACTCTCTGGTCCTCACTGACGAGGAGGGAGGTGAGAGACTCACTGTTACCATAGCAACATGAAGACAGGTGCACAGTCAGCTGCTGCTCAGCCTTTACAGTCATAACAGCCGTCAGTCTGTGAGTCGGTCACACAGTCAGATGTTCTGATGAGCTCCAGGTTTCAGCCTCTATTTCTTTAAACATTATTGATTTTCACAAGGAAATTAACAGCCGCAGCAGCTCGGCTCGTTTACAGAGTTTATCACACACAAGATTCATGAGGTCACCAGGGCACGAGTTCTCCCGCCTGTACCAACCCTGATGGCAGCATCAGTAACCCAACAGGAGAATCATCCCGACCCTCGTCATCATTATGGCCTGTAGCCAGAGTTAAGAGAAACTCAACGGTTCTGTCTTCAGTAGGAACCAATGGGTTCTGGACCTTAAGACACAAACAGGGGTGTTCATGTTCTCCCTGCCTTACCTTTAATCACCTGAGTTCTGATTGGACTTTGGTTTGAAGGTGGTTTCAGTGCAAGTCTAGTGGTTAACGTTTGGTTAACAACAGGTCATCAGCTCATTCAGTCATCTCAGGTAACAAACCGTCCTCAGGTGTTTCCTGAAGGAACAAAACTCATCCAACTATAACAACTGTTTCTATCTCCCACACAACTTCTATCACACACTGAGACTAAACACAGCTGCTCCATTATGAAATACAAGTTTTATATTTCACATCAATACATAAAAACCAGTTTGATCAGTTTCCTGATTATTAAAGTCCGTCCCTCACCTGTGTCTCTGTCCTCTGCAGTCTTCAGTATGGGGAACAATGCATATGGTCAGTGTGGACGGAGGATCGTAGAAGATGAAGTCTACAGGTGAGTCCTGATGTCTCAGCGTGATCATTCTCTTTCCTTACTGATGTGTTTTCATGTCATACAGCTTCAGTCTCTGAGAACTTCCTGTCCTCTACCTGTCCTCTACCTGTCCTCTACCTGTCCTCTACCTGTCCTCACCCTGTCCTCTACCTGTCCTCTACCTGTCCTCACCCTGTCCTCTACCTGTCCTCTACCTGTCCTCTACCTGTCCTCACCCTGTCCTCATCCTGTCCTCACCCTCTTCTCTACCTGTCCTCTACCTGTCCTCACCCTGTCCTCACCCTGTCCTCTACCTGTCCTCACCCTGTCCTCTACCTGTCCTCACCCTGTCCTCTACCTGTCCTTTACCTGTCCTCACCCTGTCCTCACCCTGTCCTCTACCTGTCCTCACCCTGTCCTCTACCTGTCCTCACCCTGTCCTCTACCTGTCCTTTACCTGTCCTCACCCTGTCCTCACCCTGTCCTCATCCTGTCCTCACCCTGTCCTCTACCTGTCCTCTACCTGTCCTCACCCTGTCCTCATCCTGTCCTCTACCTGTCCTCACCCTGTCCTCACCCTGTCCTCACCCTGTCCTCTACCTGTCCTCTACCTGTCCTCACCCTGTCCTCTACCTGTCCTCTACCTGTCCTTTACCTGTCCTCACCCTGTCCTCACCCTGTCCTCTACCTGTCCTCACCCTGTCCTCTACCTGTCCTCACCCTGTCCTCACCCTGTCCTCTACCTGTCCTTTACCTGTCCTCACCCTGTCCTCATCCTGTCCTCTACCTGTCCTCACCCTGTCCTCACCCTGTCCTCAACCTGTCCTCTACCTGTCCTTTACCTGTCCTCACGCTGTCCTCATCCTGTCCTCTACCTGTCCTCACCCTGTCCTCATCCTGTCCTCACCCTGTCCTCTACCTGTCCTCTACCTGTCCTCACCCTGTCCTCACCCTGTCCTCTACCTGTCCTCACCCTGTCCTCTACCTGTCCTCACCCTGTCCTCTACCTGTCCTTTACCTGTCCTCACCCTGTCCTCACCCTGTCCTCTACCTGTCCTCACCCTGTCCTCTACCTGTCCTCACCCTGTCCTCTACCTGTCCTTTACCTGTCCTCACCCTGTCCTCACCCTGTCCTCATCCTGTCCTCACCCTGTCCTCTACCTGTCCTCTACCTGTCCTCACCCTGTCCTCATCCTGTCCTCTACCTGTCCTCACCCTGTCCTCACCCTGTCCTCACCCTGTCCTCTACCTGTCCTTTACCTGTCCTCACCCTGTCCTCTACCTGTCCTTTACCTGTCCTCACCCTGTCCTCACCCTGTCCTCTACCTGTCCTCACCCTGTCCTCTACCTGTCCTCACCCTGTCCTCACCCTGTCCTCTACCTGTCCTTTACCTGTCCTCACCCTGTCCTCATCCTGTCCTCTACCTGTCCTCACCCTGTCCTCACCCTGTCCTCACCCTGTCCTCTACCTGTCCTTTACCTGTCCTCACCCTGTCCTCATCCTGTCCTCTACCTGTCCTCACCCTGTCCTCACCCTGTCCTCATCCTGTCCTCTACCTGTCCTCTACCTGTCCTCACCCTGTCCTCACCCTGTCCTCACCCTGTCCTCTACCTGTCCTTTACCTGTCCTCACCCTGTCCTCTACCTGTCCTTTACCTGTCCTCACCCTGTCCTCATCCTGTCCTCTACCTGTCCTCACCCTGTCCTCTACCTGTCCTTTACCTGTCCTCACCCTGTCCTCTACCTGTCCTTTACCTGTCCTCACCCTGTCCTCACCCTGTCCTCTACCTGTCCTCACCCTGTCCTCTACCTGTCCTCTACCTGTCCTCACCCTGTCCTCTACCTGTCCTCTACCTGTCCTCTACCTGTCCTCACCCTGTTCTCATCCTGCCTCAGTGATCGTCTGTCTGTCCTTTCTGTTCAAACAGTGGCAGTCACATCATCCACAGGATCCAAGGCTTTGACAGCAGGGTCGTCCAGGTGAGTGCAGCCTCAGTCTAAGCTCCGCCCCATCCGTACCTGACCCTCAGGTGAACTACATACAAAGTCTGAGAGTTTATAACCTTTGATCGATCAGAATCTGGTCCACACGTTACTCATGTGAATATAAATCTTTGAATATTTGAAACGAAGCCGTCGCTTTATTGATTGATTATGTCATCAGCTTCTAAACAAAGTGATCATACATTAACTGATTCTGCTGGAGATGAAAGAATTCTGTAAACTTTATTTTTCACAGTTCATCATAATAATTGAGATGTGATGACACGTTGTTGCACATTTGTAGTACGTTAACAAGCTCGTTATCTGACTGGATGAGTTCACACTGTGGATCTGTGCGGTCCGGACGGTCTGCAGGCGGTTCGGACCGTCTGCAGTCGGTTCAGATGGTCTCTGATCAGTTGTTGACTCAGGTGTGTTTGTGTGTCTGCGTGTGAAGACTTTAATGACGTGTCTCTGTTGCAGGTGTCCTGTGGACAGGACCACAGTCTGTTCCTCACTGAGACGGGGAAAGTGTTCTCCTGTGGATGGGGAGCAGACGGACAGACGGGTCAGTGACCAGAACAGTTCTGCCACAGTGAAGTGACGGGTCAATTACCCAACTGCAGAATAATCTATGATTTGATAATTCTAACTTTAATCAATCAGGTGATCTCAGTGAGAGACACATCTCTGAGATGGGTCAGAACTTAGTGCTGTTGTCCTCGTGAGGACCGGCCGCTTCAGTGTCTCTCAGAACTAATCTGAGGTTCTGCTGAACTAATGCAAGTTATTAACCAACTGAACAGAACTCGATGTTTTTAACATGAAACCAATCCAGTTTAGATTTATTCTAAAAAATCTCATCTCTGTTCAGATGTCTCCTTTATCAGCCTGGTGAATGTGGACTCTGTGTCCCGTGTCTCTGGTCCTGCAGGTCTGGGTCACCACAGAGTCAGCTCCAGTCCGGAGCAGGTGGGTGGAGACCTGTGTGGGGTGGAGGTGAAGCAGATCAGCACATACGGAGACTGCAGCCTGGCCGTGTCCTCTGATGGACAGCTGTATGGGTGGGGCAACTCGGAGTACCTGCAGCTGGCTGCTGTCACCGAGACCACACAGGTGAGATGGAGGGCAGGTGAGAGGGGGGCAGGAGAGAGAGGGTGGCAGGAGAGAGGGGGGCAGGAGAGAGAGGGTGGCAGGAGAGAGAGGGTGGCAGGAGAGAGAGGGGGGCAAGAGAGAGGGGGGCAGGAGAGAGAGGGTGGCAGGAGAGAGAGGGTGGCAGGAGAGAGAGGGTGGTAGGAGAGAGGGGGGCAGGAGAGAGAGGGGGGCAGGAGAGAGGGGGGCAGGAGAGAGGGGGGCAGGAGAGAGGGTGGCAGGAGAGAGGGGGGCAAGAGAGAGGGGGTGGCAGGAGAGAGAGGGTGGCAGGAGAGAGAGGGTGGCAAGAGAGAGGGGGGCAGGAGAGAGGGGGGCAGGAGAGAGGGTGGCAGGAGAGAGGGGGGCAGGAGAGAGAGGGTGGCAGGAGGGAGGGGGGACAGGAGAGAGGGGGGCAGGAGAGAGGGGGGACAGGAGAGAGGGGGGCAGGAGAGAGAGGGTGGCAAGAGAGAGGGGGGCAGGAGAGGCGGGGCAGGAGAGAGGGGGGCAGGTGAGGCAGGGCAGGTGAGAGGGGGGCAGGAGAGAGGGGGGCAGGTGAGAGGGGGGCAGGTGAGGCAGCTCTCATTGTCTGTTTGTTTCAGATCAACTCCCCTCGACATCTTCCTCTGAGCGGCTGTGGGAAGGTGGTGCAGGCAGCGTGTGGAGGAACACAGGTGGCTGTTCTCAACGGTCAGTTCACACCTGGACACAGTGATATGTGATCTCCTGAGCAGTGAGTCCTCCTGTCCTCAGGGGGGCGTCACTGAGCAGCTCAGTGTGTCTGACACGTAAACCAACTGCATACAAATGAAACAACCAGCTGTGTGTGTGTGTGTGTGTGTGTGTGTGTGTGTGTGTGTGTGTGTGTGTGTGTGTGTGTGTGTGTGTGTGTGTGTGTGTGTGTGTGTGTGTGTGTGTGTGTGTGTGTGATCAGACAGAGGAGAGGTGTTTGTTTGGGGCTATGGAATTCTGGGAAAAGGTCCCGCGCTGTCGGAGTCGCCGACCCCGGAGATGATTCCCTCCAGGCTGTTCGGACGCTCAGAGTTTAACCCGTCGGTGGCTGTGACCCGGATCAGGTGTGGACTGAACCACTTTGCTGCCATCACAGGTGAGACGATCAGACAGTTACCTGAGACAATCTATCAGACTGTACCAGACGATACACAGATCGATCACAGCGTCAAAGCCCACGCTGACTTTGTTAAAAGCTGAACATAAAGTGGACTCTGACAGACGAGGACGGTTCTGCATCAACATTTGGATCCATGGACTGAATTAAAACAGACCATTTTTATTTAATGTCATTTATTTGATATATTTGTCCATTGATCCAAAATGAAACATCAGACCTAAAGTGATGTTCCTTTACATTTAACAAACTGTGAAAATGACATTTGATAAACGTCTGATTTGTGTGACGCGCCTGCGCTCACAGGTTTGAGTCCCGCTGGTCGCCTGCGCTCACAGGTTTGAGTCCCGCTGCTGCTGCTCTGATGTTTGAGTTTGGCAGTTTATCTGCAGTAAGAAGCTGATCTGGGCTCCACTGAGTTCTGGTTGTTGGTTTACGTGTCAGTTCTGACCCAGTGAGACGTGGGACCGGTCCTGTGTGGATCTCAGCAGGAGCTCCGTCTCATGTTTAACGCCTCTCTCTGCAGATGGAGGAGAGCTCTTCGTCTGGGGGAAGAATGTGAGAGGTTGTTTGGGCATCGGGAAGAGAGACGACCAGTTCTTCCCCTGGAGGGTGAGTCCGACAGTGTTAGTCCTGAAACAGAGGCAGAGAACAGCAAGTTGTAATAAATGGATCTACAGTTGGTCTAAAGCTTGTAGAGATCAGAACGGCTCCACATGTTCAGTCATCACGTCTGCAGACATTAAATGTTATCTCCAAACTAAAGCTCATCTGTGACTCTCCGTCAGGTGACCGTCCCCGGGCAGGTGGTGGATGTAGCGTGTGGTGTTGACCACATGGTGGCGCTTGTGAAGTCCCTCCTGTGAGCTCAGTGTTGATGAAGGCTGGATGTTTGTCTGAGCCTCCCGCTGACCCCCGAGTCCCTCAGGGAGCTGATCAGGGGCCCCATGAAGTCCTGAAGACAGCTGCTCTCCACAGGAGACAGAGCAGAGAGGACGGACTGACTGCGTCCTGCAGGACGCTGTCTAGGACGGACTGTAAGAGACACTTTATCACAGCTCAAACAGTCAAACAGTGAATTAATTTATGATGATAAATAATAAAGTCAGAGTCTTTGAGTTGTTCAGACAAGATGTCGTCAGCTGGACTCGGCTCAGGAGCGTCGTCTCTGCAGATGGACCTGATGAAGGCTGCTGTCACAGCCTTTACTGCTGGTTGTCCTTCTGAAAGCCACTGAAAACTACAAACATGGAGTCCTGACAGCTCTCAGTCTGCTCAGTGTTTAATGAAGTGACATGTCTGGATGATGAGCTCAACACGTCTGATACCAGGAGAACGTGTCTCAATAAATGTTTTATTACCACATTATGAGCGACTCCGTCTTTTTCTCAGCTTCAGCCTGGTTTCCTCTGAACGCAGGACCAGCCTTCATCATCACCATCATCATCATCATCATCAATTCACACATTTAATATATGATAATTACAGACTGAATAAAGGTGGTCTTTACTCTCTAATCCAACACACATACAAATGTGTGTTTACAATAATAACTAATGTGAGTTATTAACGATGTGGACGCGTCTAAATAAGCTGGACTCATGTTTATATGAGAGTTCAGATACTGAAATATTGAACTGAAATATCAAATTAACTTCTGTCTCATGAACACATTCAGTAGAGTTGTACAGTGAAAATAAACTTAATTATGAAGAAGTGGTATTTTAGACAATAACTAAGTTATTATGACAGTAACTTAAATACTGAAAAATGACAGAATTTATCTTTTTTAAAGATATTCATGTGTGAAAATGTTTCGGTGTAAAACAGACAAAAAGCTCAAAAGTGCAACTTAAAACAAGAAGAGAAGAAGAAAAAGTGGGCGTTTTCGTACCAATGAGCCAATCACAGCAGGGGGCGGTCCCATCGCTATAAACCAATCAGAGACATTACTGGATGTGAACATTCTGGCCACTGAGGGCCAATGTCAGGTGGTACTGTTTCAGTCAAGACTGGATGCTAAGCTAACAGCTAACATGTCAGCTGTGCCGCTGTGGAATAAACGCACTTCATCTCACTGGACATGGGACACACCTGTCCTCACAAAGACTGAAGACTACTGAAAAGTATGTGTCAGACTGTCCGCTAACTTCAGCAGCTGCTCAGCTAACTTCAGCAGCCGCTCAGCTAACTTCAGCAGCTGCTCAGCTAACTTCAGCAGCCGCTCAGCTAACTTCAGCAGCTGCTCAGCTAACTTCATCGACCTCTCAGCTAACTTCAGCAGCCGCTCAGCTAACTTCAGCAGCCGCTCAGCTAACTTCAGCAGCCGCTCAGCTAACTTCAGCAGCTGCTCAGCTAACTTCATCGACCTCTCAGCTAACTTCATCGACCTCTCAGCTAACTTCAGCAGCTGACTGAACCGGTAAGAGGGGACGACACCAGCCGCCTGTCAGCTGACTTCAGACTGTAAGTTTTGTCATGTTTGATGTTGTTTTACTGTTTTTTCAATGGTGTTAGCATGTTGCTAATGTGGCTCCTCCCAGCATGTGGGACTGATGTTGTCATAATGTTGTGGTGATTTCATGGTACAAGTGAAGCTAACTTAAGCTAAAAACATAGTGAACGATGCCGACTCAGGTCTGTGGGAGCTGACCAATCACAGCAGGCTGGGCTGTCAGGGAGGCGGGCCTTAAAGAGACAGGTGCTTACACAGAGGGATGGTAAAGCCCAGTGTACATGAAGATGTTTGTGTGACTCAGCTGACCATCAATCAGTCAATCAATCAATCAATCAATCATGAGACATGAAGTGTTCCTCCTCCCTGTTGTTCTGATGTACAAACAGGAAGTGGCTGCTACAGTCTGCAGGTGACTTTGATGCCTGAACCACTGAATCTGTTGATTGATCAGATAACTGAGTAAGTAAAAAGTTCAATACTTGTATTGATCTGCAGTGAAGTAGATGGTGTACGTATGTTAGTAGTGAGCGTCGCTTCAGTCACTGATGTTTGAGTCTTCTGATACAAACACTGATCCCAGATCAGACACATCGGACTGATTGATCACAGTTGGGACTCATTTCACCAAAATACCTGAAGACACATTCTGTGTGTTTTATGTTATTGGTGTTAATATTAGAACACAATATGTTTTAATGTCTGGTCTGTGACATCACAGCCACCGTTAAACTACAGTTTAACTTGATTTTATCACAGTTGTTTTTTATCGTCAACATTTACTGTTTTTATTTGTTTTTGTTCTCAGATCTTTTTCTGAATTCTGACTTAAATCTCAGGATTCAGAGAAAATAAAAACTCTGATATATGAACGTGACTGATCTACTGTTGAGGTGTGATGACAGAGATGTGACCAGCTCATTGATTACAGATGACAGAGAGACAGTAAAAATGACACATGGATGAAAACGAGCTCCAAAAACAACAAGCCTGTTTATTTTCTCCACACATGAAGCTTCAAATGACACAAGCTTTCACTGTTTTCTGTGAATCAGAAGAAACGTCACTGTCCTCGTGTTTAACACTGATAAAACCAGTCACAGCTGATCAGAAACCAGTCACAGCTGATCAGAAACCAGTCACAGCTGATCAGAAACCAGTCACAGCTGATCAGAAACCAGTCACAGCTGATCCGGAGGAAATGAAGAAAGAAAAACATGTTTAAGACCGACAGAATCGTCCTCGTGTGGACAGGATGTAAAGTAAAAGCCCTCCTGTATATTCACATCAGTACAGCGGGTCTGTGGGGCGACCTGCATTAAAGTGCACACTGGGGCAAGAGGGCAGGAGGGGGGGCAGGAGGGCAGGAGGGCAGGAGGGGGGGCAGGAGGGCAGGAGGGGGGGCAGGAGGGGGGCAGGAGGGCAGGAGGGGGGCAGCTTTAAGGAGGACACCAGGGCATCCCCGTGTGGACATTAGCTTATGTTAGCACTCGTTATTATTCTAGCACATTGTCAAAGTGGCTCAGTCATTTATTACTAGTGTTGATGCAAACATCATCATCATCATCATCATCATCATCATCATCATCAGGTCTGACAGCAGCTTCACACTGTGAGCAACAGGATCAATAAGTCATCGGTTTTCTTTCTTTATCAATAACAAGTGTTGGAGTGTGTTTCAGATTACAATAAATAATATTTCATACGTTCAGAGTCATTGTTTTAAACTGTGAAAAGAGCACGCTAACTGTTTCCCTCTGCTTCCAGTCTTTATGCTAAGCTAAGCTAATCACCTCCAGGCTTCAGCTCCATGTGTATCAATGAAAGTGAAATCAGAAATGGATCAATACGTCTGATTAAAATAAAGCTGACTTTAATCACTTTCATCTTTTTTTTATTTATTCACTCCACTACTTTTTAAGTAATAACTTTAGTTACTAATTACTTTGCAGCTTCACAGTGTTCAGTGTTGATCGGCTGTTATTGATGACTGGGTGTAATCAATCAGACAGTTTAGGGAGGATCCTGCCCGAGAGACCAAGTAGTTAAAAAAGTTATTTTTAAATTAACTGATTTTATCTTCAATAAGACAAAAAAGATTCTGATGAAAAATAAAGTCTTATTATCTGATAATCAATCGGATAATCTGATTATTTGATAATCTGATCATCTGAACCTACGTCATCATTACTTTAGATATGAACATTTGAATCTTGTAACGGTTGTTTTCTTTGTATTTTCTCAGTTAGTTCCGGTGATGGAACCTTTTCTCACTTATTGATCTTTAGATTAGTCGGTTCAATAAACGAGACTAAATGCTGTGAAGCCTCAGTTCTCATTTAAAGAACATCAAAACTCAAAGATTGTTTCTGATCCTCAGCTGTTGTTCATTTAAAACTGTCCTGCATCACAGCAGCAATGCTAACATGCTAATGTGTAGCAAGTTGTATTCATCCTGTTTAACATCCTAGCGTTAGCATGCTAACATGCTGAGAGCTGGAGGACTTTGGTTTGTTACCAGCAGGTGGCGTCAGATTAATAAATAATTCAGCTGATTTTAGTCTGACAACTGAAAAACCTAAAATAATCTCTTTACAGACAACTTAGTGTGAAACTGTTTCTGGATCAATAACGTGATCCCACTCTGAGCTCATTGATTAACAACATGAAGAATGAAACAGATCAGCTTGTTTAAAACTTCAGATTTCAGATCGTTAAAACGCTCACAGTGTGAAGACTGAATGAAACGTTAAAACCTGGTGAACAGCCACGAAAAGCATAAAACACATGATGATACTGAAGCTCAGGCTCAGCTGGCCCTGCTCAGGCTCAGCTGGCCGTCTCTATAATTGTCTCCTTCGATTGCACACGTAACCAGTTTCAGGTGAAGGCATCAGTTAATCATTCAGACAAGTTGGCACTGAGAGAGGAGCTGTGGAACAAAGTAAAGATGGAGAGCTGATATATAGATATTTAGATATACAGATATATAATATTACATTCGTCGTCCTTGTCAGATGGAACTAACACAGTATGGTGCTCTGCAACAAACTAAACGACTAAAGACGACCAGAGCGTCAGAGCTCAGGAGGACGGAGGGCCGACGGGGGGAACCGACCCGGTAACAAAGGCATCCGTAACACACCGTCACTCCCCCGACACCTCCCTCCTCTCCCTCCTCTGAGCCGTCACAGGAGTCCACCAATCAACTCTTGGCACTTTTTGGACATGATAACGCTTGAACAAAGGAAAACGGCTGTTTTCCTCCAGATTCCTTCACTGTGTCGTCGTGCTCTTCGTCCGCAGAGCTCCGATCACACTCTGGATGTTTTCTTCAGGAACCTGCAGAACACATGACGGTTCAGTACCCAGCAGGCCCGAAAATAACTCTCACTGTCATCATGCATCAGTCGCTTGGTCTAAAACATCGCTAAGCATCTAAATTAAATGTCCTACTGCACAAAGTGACGTGATCAAAAGTCAGGAACTGTATTATAATGTCAGACTCGCGGTGAGTCGACAGGTCTTACCAGTGCGTGGTCAAACTTGAAGGTACTAATGTAATAAGCTGGAATGTCAGCAGTTGCCAGAGGTTCTGATATCTGGGCCACGATGCCGCACTCGTCTGCAGACAGAAAACACATGATGAGCTGCTTCATCTCAGACTGTCACATTCAAGCCTCCATCACACAGCCTGCTGTCCGCCTCACACTGTGCTGTGATGTATGCACAGTCTACCTGGAGGAGCTGTATGTGTGAACACAACCACGGTGTCGTTCGACCCGGACTTTACCCGCCAGCCCCCCGGTCCTGAGTCCAGGTGAGCTCATGTGAACACAACGCACGATCCTGGAGTGAATTCACAGCGAGCGAGTGGGAGCACCAGAAAGATTAAAATGTCCCAGGATGAGGAAGAGTTTTTGAAGAAGATGTGGGTGAAGTGGAGGGATGAAGACATTCCACAGTGACCTCTGATGTCATATCCTGCCTCCTGCAGGCCCCGCCCCTCGCCCAAACACACGGGGCGTCTCCAACACGTGTCAACACGTCTGACACGGACAGTCTCAATCATGAACATCTGATCTGATTCTATGGATTCTGTCAAGACTTCATGTGTCAGAGGCTCAAATGAGCTTTACGACAAATCAAACTCACCGAATCCTAAAGGTTGTCCTCCAATACGAACCATTTTCCAAAGTTCACCTGAAGCGCTGGTGAAGAGGACGTTGTTCGGAAACCTGGAAGAGAACAAAGCTATTAAACCTCAGAGTCAAGAAAGTAGAATGTGAGTACTGAAGTGACAAGTGGTCTTTAAAATGATTGTTTTCATCAGAAATGCTCCTTTAGCCTCATGTTGAGTGTCAGCTGAGCCTCAGAGCTAACCAGCCTGTGATGCTAACAGTAGCGTAGAGGCTAACACCTGTTATCTGTAGTCTCAAAGACAAATGGCTGGTTAGCTGGTTAGCTATCTAGCTGGCCGGCCTGCAGACAGACATCAGCAGTGCTCTTCTCTCTGTGGAGCTCGTTATGTTGGTTCTAACTGGTTCTGGGCCCAGAACTCTCTGTTGGTAGCTGGATGAGCAGTGTACAGGTGGGCAGCGCCATCCTGTCATCCACAAACATACGTTTGTTTGTTCTAGTTAAATGTAAGTAACACAGCAGATTCAATTAAATGTGACAAATGACATTCCTGTTGGAGTGTTTCAATGATAAATGATACATTTTTTAGTTTTGGGACCTTTAATTGTTTCACCTGTTGGTCCGCCTCTGGACTCTAAAGCTCTGGTTGGTTTTGCTGGTTTTGCTCCAGAACACCTGTCACAGGTAACAGACTAACTGTTAACCAGTTAGAGGAGGAGCAGAGAGAAATGGTGACCTGTTCCTTTAAAGCAGCAGCTTCTCAGGTGCTGACCTACCAGCTGCTGCCAACAAACACCTTTAGAAGCAGTAATTATATTCAACCTGACCGAGACGGGTCACTGATGATGAATCAATGAGGTGAGCTGCAGCTACAGAGTGAGACGTTAACACCTGACACAGATCAGACAACACGAGCAGAGCACAGCTCCTCCTGCTTCACCTCTGAGTGGTCTGCTCGTCCATCACCAGAGAGATGTAGCCTTCGATCAGGGAGAAGGAGAAGAAGCGGATGTGAGTCGAGTCGTCGCTGGACGCTGCAGAATCCTTGGACCTGAAACAAACCGCAGTCAGAGTCACTCTGCTGGTCTCTGCCACCGTCAGTCACATCAGTTCAAAGAAAAGTCATTCAGAGTATTTTATCTCTGATCAGCTGATCCAGTGTGCTGAAGGGAAACATTGCTGACTGTCTGGGACCATTGCACTGCTGTTCTGTGGTTCTGGACCGTTGGTTGGACAGAAGACATTCTGTAGACTTCTGTTTGTTTGACATACGACTCACTGCTTCATGGTCCAGTCTGAACCAGAATCACTCAAGTTCTGATCTGTGGCAAAATATCATGATGTCACAGTGACCTCTGTTGTATTAATGTGGTTGGACTTCTGGATGAAGGTGGTCAGTCGTCCGGGTCGTGATAATTCTGTATGGTAGAGCCGAAGAAGTCCAGTTGACTACACTACAGCACTGAGAGTTAACATATGACTTGACCTTTGACCACCAACTTTTAGTAAGTTCATCCTTCAGCCCAAAATAACACAATTTGGATTTTCATATCATGTTCACAAGAATGTGATGGACTGATGGACGGCCCTAAAACATGACGCCGCGGGTCACGACTGTCATAGGTGCACAAAACTGTCACCAGAGAGTCCAATGTGTCCAACAGGACGGCTTCACATTCCCTCTGTTGTCCAAAACTCAGACTTTACTTTCAGTCCAATAACAGAACCGACTCATCCTGTCGGCTCTGCTACAGCGGAGAGCGCCTGCCAGCTAACGGCTGACCCCGAGATTCCACCAGATACTGTCGGCTGCGTTACATCTCCACCACGCCAGCGGAGCTGATGGTCTCGCTGTAGTCTCTGTGTGAACTTCGAGCAGGTCCGCTGTGCTGCGTATCTCCGGCAGTCCAGAACCCTCCAGAACAAATACACAAGACTTCTATTTCTGGCGGATGCCGGAGCGCGACGCAGCATTTCAGCTGAATTTAGCACCGAGCAGACAGGAAGTCATGCACCGAAACAACAATATGACATCTGGTTACTTTTCAAAATAAAACACTCTGTGTTGACGCCAGCACACAAATCTCAAAAAGAGACAAACACGAGCTCTTCTGCTAATCCTTCGGTCGGGAACACTTCCTGTTGTTGTAACAACACAGACCTAGAACTGCGGTCGCCAGCTATTATGTGATTATTGCGGGAACTCCTTGGTCTCTTGACGCCAGCTGTCAACAGTACTGCGCCGGGCTGGACTCAAAATGCAACCGGTGGGGGTTGCTGGTCAGCTTATGACTGAAGCGTACAGTACATAAAGGAGCAGTCTGTAGACTGCAGAGATGCTCTGTGTGGTCGCGTCTAACAGTACAACACAGAGTAGAAGTGTGTGAGACTGGATTAAATCTGAGCTGACACAATGTAACAGATCGGTTTGAACAGTTACTGTAGGTTCAATCCTTCTATTGATCAGCCTGTGACACGTCATGTGGTGACACGTCATGTGGTGACACGTCATGTGGTGACACGTCATGTGGTGACACGTCATGTGATGACACGTCATGTGGTGACACGCCATGTGGTGACCCTCCAGACCCCCGTCCTCACCCTCCAGAGTAGAACATGACGTCCATGAGCAGCGTGGCCACAGAGGGCAGCGTGTCCGGGTCCAGACTGGTCACACAGAACATGTTACTGGGGCTGGACAGTGGGTGGATGATGGGCCGGGGCACTGCAACACAGACAACACACAGACAACACACAGACGACACACAGACAACACACGTCTGAATTAAAGAAGCACTCAGTCTCTTCATGTTTTATTAAATCTGCTGTCGACAGTCGGGCGAAGCTAAAAGCTCTTCATAAATAATTAGTGTTATTGATGTAAAACATGGAGGTTGATCCTGAGTGGTGAATTTATCTGAGTGAAGCACAGGATGATTTAATCTTCTTTAATCTGTGTGACACACTTATTAGTTAGTTTACCCAGTTTTGGCTTTACGAATCCGTTGCTGACGCCCAGATCGTGAGCAGCGACAGTCTCTCCGTTGACGACCCGAAGCAACGTGAACTCAGAAGACAGCGTGTGCATGACCATCGGCAGGTCGCGCTCTCGGACCTGAACACACATCAGACACATGTTCAGAGTGAAACATGATGAAGGGAGGAAGCCTGTCTCATGGAGGAGGAGGAGGAATATAATATAAGGAGTTGAATCGAAGTGTAGAAACAGTTGGTGTGTCTGTGAGGAGCACGAGAACAGACGGACTCACTGAGGTCCAGTATCAGCTGATCCAGAGTGGAGGGGTTCTGAGTTCTGACAGGAAGCTGAAGATGTTTGAGACGCGTGAGGACGAAACACTGATCGACTGTCTCAACATTCAGAGACCAGAGACTGGGTGGGCTGCTGAGGCTCCGAGGTACAACCAGCATCTTGTTATCAGAAGGTCGCAAGTGTCCTTGGGCAAGATACTGAACCCCAAACTGGTCCTGATGTGCTGGTTAGCACCATCAGTGTGTGAATGTATGAATCACTGTAAGTCTGATCAATGTAAATGATTGATTCACACAAATCAAAAAATGACCCTAACCCGAAAAAGTTGATGTGTGTGTGTGTGTGTGTGTGGGTGTGTGTGTGTGTGTGTGTGTGTGTGTGTGTGTGTGTGTGTGTGTATGCCAGATAGCAAACAGCTGATGATACCTGGATTCCAGCAGGCTGAGCTGCTGCTGATCCTCTTTATGTAACAGATTATCAACATGGAGACACACTCACACACACACACACACACACACACACACACACACACACACACACACACACACACACACACACACACACACTTCTTTCAGTTTCATAAACATGTCAGCGCTGCAGAGCAATAAAAACCTCTGTGCGGCCACAGAGAGGATTTACATCAGTCTGAGGTACAACAGAGCCCAAAGTACTGCTGTGTGTGTGTGTGTGTGTGTGTGTGTGTGTGTGTGTGTGTGTGACAGACACTGTGAACCTGATCAGTTTTCTGACTGCATCCAACACAAGTGATCAATGACACAAGGCAGAGGACTAGGGATGTAACGGTATGAACACACTGCGGTAATAGTGACCAAAATTATCACGGTTATCGGTATTTTTTAAATGTCTTCAAAATGTTGAAAAAACACTGAAAAATTGAAATAATTTCATCAAGATTTATATTTAAATATATTTATTATATATTGAAATAGTCCAAATCCAAAACCTTAACAAACACTGCAAAATCAACATTAAATAATTATAACAGAATGAATCAAAACTGTGCAAAATAGTTCATTGGCTTTTTGTGATGAGGCAGCCTGTTTCTGAAACGTGTCCTTTAATGTCTGCGTCACAGAGGTAGAATGAGATGTAGTGGCAGCATCAGTCGATTGGCCAGCAGACCCTCTCTGTGAAAAAAATGAATAGAACATCATTGTTACTTATTATTAAGGGTTCAACCAACAGATCACAAAACTCACAATTTAGATCATTTCAGTTTTGTGAGAAACAGGTTGGATCATTTTTTAGATCAAAACAAAAAGGATTATTGTTAAATTAATTATGAATATTCTATTTTGACTCTCATCTTTATCTAGACACTTGTTATATTCACCATTTTATATTATTCTTTATATATAGTCTATTCTACAAATAATCCACAAGTATCATGTATTTCTGATATTACTGATATATATTGCCTGTCTGTTTCTCTGCCTGCTCGTCTGTTGTCAGTGGACTCGGTCAGTCTGATTGGTCAGATGGCTGCTGAGCCACAGGTAGACGCTGCTCAGGTGAACAGAGCTGAGATGAAAGTCAGTCATCTCAGTCAGTTTGCGTTCACTAACTCAGTCCACTCAGTACGTGTTTGTCTCAGATCCTCCTCACTGCAGCTCTGCAGCAATATTTGGGGAATTATTAGGTCGACTTTAAAAAGTGAAATCTACAATTAAGCGGTTCAGATAACGAGCCAAATCACAGATCAACTTCGTTCAGTTATACCATTATCTGGTCAGTTTACATTAGTGACAACAGCAAATTAGACAGAGAAAACTCGACACATACATGATGCACCCGAGCTTAATGTTATCTTACCTTGCATTTGCTGAACAGTTGCAGGTGATGGTCGTAAAGTGAAAGTAAGTAAATTGGATGTGTTTCCGCCCCTCGCAGCAACTTCCTTCTCGCAGCTCCTGCAGACAGAGCTGCCATGCTCCACCAGCTGTCCCTGAGCATTCTTATAATAACCACAATACACCCAGACTGCAGATTTGGTTTTCTTTGAAGGCAGAAAAATGGCGTGAGGGCCGCTATATCACGTCCTCCCTCCGCCATGTGTTCTTCACTTCATAACAAGCGCACGTTGCACGCTGCGCATGCGCCGCGAGTTTTCCACGCCGTGGTTACCGACCGCAGCGGTTACCATGGTAATTAAAACTTAAACGGTAACCTTCACCGTCGGGAATATTACCGTGGTTTACCGTGACACCGGTAACCGACTTTTAGTTTTGATGGAGTCGACAGGAGACAGCAGAACAGATTCTCTCGGCTCAGAGACGTTAGTGAAATCAGACGGATTCATCAGTTACAAGTTTGCTCTCTGAAATGTCGATCGGTGTTTCAAATGTCTTGTTTCGTCCACAAAGATCTTCAGTTGACCGTCAGCAGGACTCAGAGTGAGAGCGACCATCAGAGCAACGTGGTGAAGAGGACGAGGTGTGAGGAGAGGAAGTGTAGAGAACACCAACATCACGTCTCCACGTCCTGTTTATTCTGTTCTTATTAAACTGGCTCAGCTAGGAGAACCAGGACTGTGTCACACCTGTGGCTGCAGTATTTCTGCTGCTTCTCTCAGCCTTCATACAGCTCAGAGTTCTCAGCCAGTCGACCAGCGTGTTTTAAACACACGATGCTGAACACAGCTCAGTAACGTGGCGCTGAGACGAGGACACTTTCAAAGCAGGCACAGAGATGTTTGTTGGTGGTAACAGAACGAACACACAGCTGCTGCCTCACACTCATCGTCCACCACCACGTCTCACTCAGTGCGTTTATATGACACTCAAGAAAACTGAATTACTGGGTTAGTCCGACTATGATCGGATTTTTAAGATGCATGTGAACACCTTAGTCTGACTGAAATCAGACCAGGTCGGATTTCTCATATTCGGATTAAAACACCTAGATTATTCGATTGATAGTTGCATTACTCCTGCATGTATACGTTCTATCAGACCGGATCGGATTTCATGTTCTGCGCAGGCTCGAGGTTTTTTTCCCGGGGCTGTGAGCCGGAAGTAGAAGGACGGCGGCGTCTTTCCTCCGAAATCACCGCAAGCAAGAGCGCCATTGTGCATCTAGTTTGGGTAATTATCATGTGCACCATATAGTAAATGTACAAAGATGTAGCTTCGTCTCGCTCTTCGTACGCCATCTTTCTGGAATGCTGAGGCAGAGTTTGTTGTTGCTGGTGACGTAAAGAGGTCAGCCGGAGGTGTTTCTGTTACCACTAGTTGAAATGAGTACAGCGCCACCTATCGTACCGGGTATGACATGCTTCGGACAATAATCCGATTTTCTCACCGGCATGTATACTCAAATGTATACTCACTACAAGTGCAGCTGTTTGAGTAGCATAGTGGAACTATGGCTGTAATCCGACTAAGCTGTGCACGTAAACGTACTGACTGTGGAGGGCGTCATGTGCCGGTTCAGCAGACGTCGCCTGGCCCGGGTGTCTTTCTTTAATATGAACAATGAGTTATCCAGTGGTTCAATAATAACTTATAGTTGACAGCTGATGGATGAGTGAGTTGTTGCAGCTCTGGTACTTTGAGTTGTGTTGTGTTGTGTTGTGTTGTGTTGTGTTGTGTTGTGTTGTGTTGTGTTGTGTTGTGTTGCGTTGCGTTGCGTTGTGTTGTGTTGTGTTGCGTTGAGGAGGATCAGTGTAGTGTAGCTGTGCTCCACACTCACCAGGATGAAGTCGGTCTGATAGGTGGACAGCATGAACACAGAGATGTTGTGGTCGGCCAGCGGGGCGATGACAGATTTGGCGATCTTGGTGACTCCGATTGGCTGAGAGTTGGAGGCGTTCCCGCCCCCTGACACCACATTCAGAGCCAACCACGTGGCGTCAGCGACACTGATGTGCTCCGACTGAGGCAGCTCTGAGGACGGACACACACTCAGATGATTGAGGACCAGAACAGTCTGGATACAAGTCAGCTGTGTGTCTCATGATGTTTGTTACACACTGTTGTATTTATATCATCCGGCAGACGTTTAACTTGTCACACTTCCTGTTCTGACTCGCACAGTGTCTGAGCTCCTCACCGGGACGCTGATGGAAAAGAAGCTGTGACGTCGTGCTGAGCAGCGAGCAGCGAGTCATCTTTGTTCCTACGTCTTCTGTTCCACTTCCTGTTTGTCGTCTTTACACTTTTACAGTAAATATTCAGCAGTATTGTTTTCTCTGAGATGACAGATTCACAGCATCGTTAACAGCCTCGTCCCCTCTGTGTTACAGAGTCAGTGATGGAGCTCACTGTCAGACCACTAAACATTTAACCCAGTGTGGGTTCTGATTCTGCAGCTTCTCAGCATTTAACAGTCAACTAATTAATAAAAAGTCAAACATCTGAGATGTGAGTTTAATCAGGAGAAACACTTGAATCAGTCCACACAGACATGAGAGGTGTTTCCACTCACCATCTCGTGGAATCACCAGTTTTACATACTGCTCCTTTAAATGATGAGTTGAAGAACTGATGATAAAATAATTAAAGCTCATTAAAATGTGAACATGTAATTTTAGGTGAAGTCTTTAATCATCTCAGATTAATAACCAGTCGGACTCGATCCAGATGATCAACGAGCTCCAACACGCAGCAGACTGACCTGAACATTCAGTAAGACTAACGTTGACCCGTTCTGTTGACCGGGTCAGAACAAACACACGTGTTGTGTCTCTTCTGTCAGGTACAGCATGTTGCTGGAGTCTGACAGGTGATGAGTGGAGATCACCTCAGAGTCAGTGAGCAGCATGTAACACCTGGCCTGTGGTTGTCACGGTAACTGAGAGGTCACCCTGGAACAGGGCGTATAATGATGACACGGTGTGCTCAAACACTGATCACACATTACACAATGCGTTACCACGGCGACGCCTCCACAAACCTTTAAAGCCCTCCTCGTCCACGATGATGGTGTAGTCCTCCGGAGTCTCCGTCAGGCTGAAGAACTTACACCTGAAGGGGCAGAGAGGACAGGAAGTGAAGACACATCCTGAGTTTAGTGTCAGGGTCACATGTTGTGTCCTCGGAGCCAACAAACACTGACGAGCTGAAATCAAATTTATTCAACTCTCCTGTTCCAGGTTTGACATTTATCACGTCATCGTCATCATCATCTGAACATCATCGATCAATGACAGTGATATCCCTGCAGTCCTGAGACTGAGACGACACCCAGTCTCACAAAGACCAGGACTGATACTACAACAGAACCAAACAGAACAAACCTCAACACAGGCTGTGAACAGATGTCCATGTTGTTGAATGTGGTGATGTACGGTGCAGCACACAAACAGTCTTTGGGTTTTGGACTGTTGTTGGACTAAAAGAGACATTTGAAGACGTCACTTTGGACGCAGAGGACATTTTTTGACATTTTATAGACTGAACGATTTCTCAGACTAATCACAAATGAAAACCATGTCAGAGTTTTCATGATGATGAAGATGATGACGATGGCGACAATGTGTCTCATGTCATCACAGAGTTCTGTTTTTAGTTCAGCTGCACACTTTCAGACGCGACCTTTTCCTTCACTGTCGTCGTATCAGAGCAGAAACACATTCCACAGCTGTTTCTGTCTGCAGACCAGAATCTGTCCTGAGAGGATGAAGATGAACGACAGCACTGTGACATCACGTGTTGATGAATGAAGCTCACACGTCACATTTATCTGCGAGCTGTGAAAACAGCAGGGACTCAAACTAGCAGGACCAGCAGCCAGCCAGCAGCCAGCCAGCAGCCAGCCAGCAGCCAGCCAACAGCCAGCCAGCAGCCAGTCAACAGCCAGCCAGCAGCCAGCCAGCAGCCAGTCAACAGCCAGCCAGCAGCCAGCCAGCAGCCAGTCAGCAGCCAGCCAGCAGCCAGTCAACAGCCAGCCAACAGCCAGTCAACAGCCAGCCAACAGCCAGTCAACAGCCAGCCAGCAGCCAGCCAGCAGCCAGTCAGCAGCCAGCCAGCAGCCAGCCAGCAGCCAGTCAACAGCCAGTCAGCAGCCAGCCAGCAGCCAGTCAACAGCCAGCCAGCAGCCAGTCAACAGCCAGCCAACAGCCAGTCAACAGCCAGCCAGCAGCCAGCCAGCAGCCAGTCAGCAGCCAGCCAGCAGCCAGCCAGCAGCCAGTCAACAGCCAGTCAGCAGCCAGTCAACAGCCAGCCAGCAGCCAGTCAACAGCCAGTCAACAGCCAATCAGCAGCCAGCCAGCAGCCAGCCAGCAGCCAGTCAACAGCCAGTCAGCAGCCAGTCAACAGCCAGTCAGCAGCCAGTCAACAGCCAGCCAGCAGCCAGTCAACAGCCAGTCAACAGCCAATCAGCAGCCAGCCAGCAGCCAGCCAGCAGCCAGTCAACAGCCAGCCAGCAGCCAGTCAACAGCCAGTCAGCAGCCAGTCAACAGCCAGTCGACAGCCAATCAGCAGCCAGCCAGCAGCCAGCCAGCAGCCAGCCAGCAGCCAGTCAGCAGCCAGCCAGCAGCCAGCCAGCAGCCAGCAGCCAGTCAGCAGCCAGCCAGCAGCCAGCCAGCAGCCAGCCAACAGCCAGCCAACAGCCAGCCAACAGCCAGCCAGCAGCCAGTCAACAGCCAGCCAGCAGCCAGTCAGCAGCCAGTCAACAGCCAGTCAACAGCCAGCCAGCAGCCAGTCAGCAGCCAGCCAGCAGCCAGTCAACAGCCAGTCAACAGCCAGTCAACAGCCAGCCAGCAGCCAGACAACAGCCAGCCAGCAGCCAGTCAACAACCAGCCAGCAGCCAGCCAGCAGCCAGTCAACAGCCAGCCAGCAGCCAGTCAGCAGCCAGCCAGCAGCCAGCCAACAGCCAGTCAGCAGCCAGCCAGCAGCCAGCCAGCAGCCAGCCAGCAGCCAGTCAACAGCCAGCCAGCAGCCAGTCAGCAGCCAGCCAGCAGCCACTCAACAGCCAGCCAGCAGCAAGCCAGCAGCCAGTCAGCAGCCAGCCAGCAGCCAGCCAGCAGCCAGTCAACAGCCAGCCAG
This sequence comes from Diplodus puntazzo, assembly GCA_963678695.2. Lineage (NCBI taxonomy): Eukaryota > Metazoa > Chordata > Actinopteri > Spariformes > Sparidae > Diplodus > Diplodus puntazzo. The sequence continues at coordinate 32,559,554 of OZ023167.1, read as the reverse complement.
CAGCCAGTCAGCAGCCAGTCAACAGCCAGTCAACAGCCAGCCAGCAGCCAGTCAGCAGCCAGTCAACAGCCAGTCAACAGCCAGCCAGCAGCCAGTCAGCAGCCAGCCAGCAGCCACTCAACAGCCAGCCAGCAGCCAGTCAACAGTCGTCACTCACATTCTGTGTGTCTGCAGGAAACTTGTCAGGGAGACTCTAATGAGGCTGCAGGTTACAGCAGTTTGATCACTTTACACACACACACACACACACACACACACACACACACACACACACACACACACACACACACACACACACAGTTCTGTCTCCACTGTTTATATTCAGCCCACACTATCGTCACGGTCCATCAATCTGTTCTTTATTTCCTCGATTAATTGTGAAGTTGTTTGTTTTATAAACGGTCATAAGACACAAAAACGGGCTGTGGACAGAACTGGACATTTGAGGACGTCATCCTGAGACTAATGTGATGAGTCAAATGAACAAGTGTGGAGCAGAGAGGACAGACGGTACTGATGAGGACGGAGGTGGGCTGATGAAGGAGTCATCAAAGGGAGGAGGCAGTGAGGTCAGCTGAGGAGGGCAGTGTGGACAGAACCAGTGTCATCCGAGGGACTCAGATCAGAACCGCTGCCATCATTAATGATGAGACTCAAACAAGCCACATCCACAACAACTGGACCTAAATCTGTCCTGTATGACAGAATCTGTCACAGATCAGGAGACGTTCAGCTGTCTGACGTCCGTCCTCCTTCAAACATCAAACACACAGTATAAATGAACTGGAGTTAGCATGCTAACCAGCTAGCCATGGCCCGTCCTGGTCCAGTGCTCCTGTGATAGCAGCGTAAACACCAACACTCTCCTGGTCCTGAGCTCCCGGGATCATCCACTAGCTGGGGCTAGCTGGGGCTAGCTGGGGCTAGCTGGGGCTAGCTGGGGCTAACTGAGCTAACTAGCTAAGGGCAGCTACAGTTAGCAGCTGTTAGTGGTTACTGGTGATGCTGCCTGCTTATTCTGAGTGTGAATCATCACCACAGGACAGAAATGACAGCAGAGATCAAGTCTGACACACACAGACACAGTCACAGACACACACACACACACAGACACACACACACACACACACACACACACACACACACGCCACACAGATTAGAGACCAAACAACTGATCAGATAATCCAGAGAATAATGAACAGATTGATCGACTGACAGTTGTTAGCTGCAGCCTTATTAAGCACAGAGTAGAATATATAAGTCTTAATGATGACTTATGACACTGTTTACAAGCCTGAGGCTATTAATTACGACCTCCCAGATGTCACCTGAACACACCTTGTGTTCTTAAAGATGAAGTGTTGGTGTTCAGATCACCTGTTCACCTGACGTCAGGAGTGACCACAAGCAGCTCACACCTGAGTCACACCTGAAGCAGCTGTGAGGGTGCATTACACTACAGTACTACTACAGTATTAATATACTACAGTACTACTACAGTATTAATATACTACAGTACTACTACAGTATTAATATACTACAGTACTACTACAGTATTACTGCAGTATTACTACAGTATTACTACAGTATTAATATACTACAGTATTACTACAGTATTAATATACTACAGTACTACTACAGTATTAATATACTACAGTACTACTACAGTATTAATATACTACAGTACTACTACAGTATTACTACAGTATTAATATACTACAGTACTACTACAGTATTAATATACTACAGTACTACTACAGTATTACTACAGTATTAATATACTACAGTACTACTACAGTATTAATATACTACAGTATTAATATTCTACAATATTACTACAGTATTCATATACTACAATATTACAACAGTATTAATATACTACAGTATTATTATTCTACAATATTACTACAGTATTAATATACTGCAGTATTACTATAGTATTAATATACTACAGTACTACTACAGTATTAATATACTACAGTATTACTACAGTATTAATATACTACAGTATTACTACAGTATTAATATACTACAGTATTACTACAGTATTAATATACTACAGTACTACTACAGTATTAATATACTACAGTATTACTACAGTATTAATATACTACAGTATTACTACAGTATTAATATACTACAGTATTACTACAGTATTAATATACTACAGTATTACTACAGTATTAATATACTACAGTATACTACAGTATTAATATACTACAGTATTACTACAGTATTAATATACTACAGTACTACTACAGTATTAATATACTACAGTATTACTCAGTATTACTACAGTATTACTATAGTATTAATATACTACAGTATTACTACAGTATTAATATACTGCAGTATTACTACAGTATTAATATACTACAGTATTACTATAGTATTAATATACTGCAGTATGATTACAGTATTAATATACTACAGTATTACTATAGTATTAATATACTACAGTATTACTACAGTATTAATATACTACAGTATTAATATACTACAGTATTAATATACTGCAGTATGACTACAGTATTAATATACTGCAGTATGAATACAGTATTAATATACTACAGTATTAATATACTGCAGTATGACTACAGTATTAATATACTGCAGTATGAATACAGTATTAATATACTACAGTATGAATACAGTATTAATATACTGCAGTATTACTACAGTATTAATATACTACAGTATTACTACATTATTAATATACTACAGTACTACTACAGTATTAATATACTACAGTACTACTACAGTATTACTGCAGTATTACTACAGTATTACTACAGTATTAATATACTACAATATTACTACAGTATTAATATACTGCAGTATGAATACAGTATTAATATACTACAGTATGAATACAGTATTAATATACTACAGTATTACTACATTATTAATATACTACAGTATTGATATACTACAGTATTAATATACTGCAGTATGACTACAGTATTAATATACTGCAGTATGAATACAGTATTAATATACTACAGTATGAATACAGTATTAATATACTACAGTATTACTACAGTATTAATATACTGCAGTATGACTACAGTATTAATATACTGCAGTATGACTACAGTATTAATATACTGCAGTATGACTACAGTATTAATATACTACAATATTACTACAGTATTAATATACTGCAGAATTACTACAGTATTAATATACTACAATATTACTACAGTATTAATATACTGCAGTATTACTACAGTATTAATATACTGCAGTATGACTACAGTATTAATATACTACAATATTACTACAGTATTAATATACTACAATATTACTACAGTATTAATATACTGCAGTATTGCTACAGTATTAATATACTGCAGTATTACTACAGTATTAATATACTACAATATTACTACAGTTTTAATATACTACAATATTACTACAGTATTAATATACTGCAGTATGACTACAGTAGTACTGCAGTACTTGGTTAGTACACTTGGTCATATTGAGGTATCGGCAGCCTGAGTTAAAGTAACATTTAGAGGGTAATCTGAAATACATGATGTAATCAGTTGCTTCTACATAGTTCAGATGATCCACATACACACACACACACACACACACACACACACACACACACACACACAGTGAACTAATTAACTCAGCCCAACATTAATACACAGTGGTGGTTGTAACGTCATCGTAATGACAGTGTACAGGCCCGTAGTGACGTCACAGTTTGATTAAAGTTTTCTCAGATTGAATATCCTCCTCACAGGACACACACACACTCACACTGGCCTCGGCCCAGCTACAGATGGCACAGAGCTCCAAACTGACACCAGAGAAGGACAGGCCTGAGCGCGCGCGCACACACAAACACACACACACACACACACACACACACACACACACACCAGACACACACACACACACACACACTAGACACACACACACACACACACTAGACACACACACACACACACACACACACACACACACCAGACACACACACACACACACACACACACACACAGTAACGTTACATGCAGCCTCCGGCGTTACTTTGCTGTAACGTCCCCCCGCCGTAAACACATATATGTGTTTGCGTGTGTGTGCGCGTGTGCGTGCATGTGTGTATGTATGTGTGTGTGTGAAGTTCGTACCGGGTCTTGGAGGCCAGGAAAGCGAGTTTGATTAATCCGTGCGTGCAGATCTGGATCCCGTCCTTCTCTATACTCGCCACTTTCAGGCTGTGCTCTAAAATGTGAAGCTCCATCTTTTACGTCTTCGCATCTGAAGCGACGACCGAACCGCCCCGAGCCCGAACCCCGTCACAGAACATGCATGGATGAATACAGGGACGGTCCGGGCGGCTGCAGGCGGTCCACAGAGAGAGACGGAGCGAGGCAGGCTGGAATAAAGAGCCCGAGAGCCGAACACCGAGCTGCTGCTGCTCAACACCGAGCTGCTGTCAGAACTGCAACGGAACCGAGCACACTTCTGTCGGGCTTTTCAAAATAAAACGCTCCGCCACGGAGCTAGCTGGGAGAGTGGAACGTTAGCATCGTGTTTCATGACGTCACAGCTAGTGTTAGCTAAACTGTCCCGGGCTGCGACCTGAGCTGGCCCGAGTTTGACCCACATTGTTTTTAATTAATATCATTTAAATCACTAACTATAACCTTCTCAACAAATATCTTAATAACCAGCAAACTCTGAGGACTCAGGCCTGTCTGCTTTCAGGCATTTAAAGATAATAAAAAAGATTAAAAACTAATGCTAAATACAAAGCTATGCTAGCAGCTATTCTACCAGCTATAAATGAATGTACCATATGCAGAAAAACCCTGAATATTAATCAGATAATCAGCGAGGGACACGTAGCCATACAGTATAGCCTGCATATATATATATATATATATATATATATATATATATATATATTATATATATATTATTATACATATGTATTCATATATGTCACTTTTTTTTCAGTGACAGATTTTTTTACAATGTCAGTTTTTTTTCAGTGTCACTGATTTTCAGTTTCAACTTTCTGTCACTGTTTGGGCGTCGAGAGGGAGGGGCCTGAGGGGAGGGGCAAGTAGAGCGTGGTTTGCATATCATTAGAGAAGGTAATGGCAGCATCCTGCGGGAAGGCGGAGCTGGACGGTCCAGCCACAATAGCATTTAGGATCCGTGTGCCGGCCGTCTCTGGGCAACACAGAGTCCAGCTACCTCGCTGACTTATCTTCAAGCTCTCTCCTGATGTGTCCAAGTCTCTGTGTATCTGGTTCTGTCCCGGAGCTCCCGAGGTAGTAGCATGGAGCTAACGAGCATTAGCGGAGCATTAGCCCCAGTTGTGTCGTTCCGAGCCGGTGCTGCAGCGCCGACAGCAGCGCTCCGGTCCGCTCCCCGAGCTCTGGACCACCATACCCCTGTACACGCATACAGAGACCGGACAATAAAGCAGAGTGCTTGTAGAAAAATCAGAGAGGAAGTTGGACTACCTGCTAAGTTATGAAAATATGTGTTTGTTACTTGATTACAGCCGTCTGCTGTACTTTACTATGAACCATAGTAGCACAATCACAGCTGACTTTCCCCGCATAGTAACTGGTTGAGTTTACTCGCTTCAACTCAAAGGAGTCATTGTAGGAATAGTGATATTATTCACATGAACTGAGTTTATAGGGAGACAGTGTCCCTGTATGTGTGTACAGCGGTATGGTGGTACAGAGCTCGGGGAGCAGACCGGAGCGCTGCTGTCGGCGCTGCAGCCCCGGCTCGGAATGACACAACAAGCGAGAAAAGCCTGCTGTTCTACTGTTGTGCTAACTGGGGCTAATGCTCCGTGCTCGGCGCCCCGGAGCTCGTTAGCTCCGTGCTACTACTACACTCCATAGGCATATAGAGACCGGAGCTCGGGAGCTCCGCGACAGAAACAGATATACAGAGACTTGGACACATCAGGAGAGAGCTTGAAGAAAAGTCCGCGAGGTAGTTGGACTCTGTGTTGCCCAAAGACGGCCGGCACACGGATCCTAAAATGATCCCACAGGCTGCAGCCATTGCCTTCTCTAATGATATGCAAACCACGCTCTGCTTGCCCCTCCCCTCAGGCCCCTCCCTCTCGACGCCAAAACAGTGACAGAAGTTGAAACTGAAAATCAGTGACACTGAAAAAAAACTGACATTGTAAAAAAATTAGGGCTGTCAAACGATCAATTTTTTTAATCGGGATTAATTGCATTTTGTCCATAGTTAACTCGCGATTAATCGCAAATTAATCGCAATTTTTTTGGCACATTTTTTTGGCACATTTTTTTCTGTTCTTAATGTACCTTAATGTATTTTTTTCATGTTCTTAATACTTTTAACAACTTAAGAAAGGTCAAATATGCTTGCATTATGAAAATGTTTATTCAACACTTCAAATCATGCAGGAAAATAAATCCAGGGTTGTCTGCTTTTGGCGAGGGGGGGCGACGGGCTCTCTGCATCTGCCGTCTGTTTGGCTTGCAAGTGGTGTCCACTGACACTGCACGTTTTTCTTCTTCGCCTTTTTCACGCAGTGTGCTACTTTCTGTCAGTCAGTATCACACTGATGATCGCCATGGCTCCGGTGCAGCAAAACAATAAAAAGTACGACTTGAAATTCAAACCTTCTGTCGTGATATATTCAGAGGAAAACTCGGGAGAAGCAGCCGCTAGACGTTTCTCTGTTGACCCCAAGAAAGTGAGAGAAACGGAGCTTCAGCGTCTGTCAGAGGAGGACAGCAGCAGGGCCAGGCTGCCTGCTGGAGGGAGGAAGAAGGCTAGCGAGGAGCCTGAGATAAACATGCGGGGATGAGTTATCAGCAAACGGGCACGCCATGAGAGAGTGTCCCGCAAAATGATCAGGGCGATGGAGAAACAAATGTCCGCCACAGTGAGTGACAGCAGAGATGAGGAGTTTGCAGCGAGTGCTGCTTTTCAGTCCGCCGTGTTTTTAATGAACCGCCAACCCTGCTTCTTCTTCTTCTGATTCCCTTTCTTCTTCTTCTGCCACCCTCTGTATCAAGACTACGGGTGCCGCCGCCGGCCGTAAATCATACAATGTGCGTTTCTTTTAAATTTTTTTTTTATACTGAGCTTTAATCGCGCATTAAAAAAATTTACGGCATTAAGAGGACGTTGCGTTAACGCGTTAACTTTGACAGCCCTAAAAAAAATCTGTCACTGAGAAAAAAGTGACATGAAGAAAAAATCTGAAGATTGTCATTGAAAAATACAAAAAAATCCCAATAAAATAATAAGATTTTCAGATTTTAATTATTTTGATTAGTTTCTTTTTTCAGTGCCAAAACTTGTTTCAATGCCAATACAACTGTTTTCAATAAAAATGTTTCAATGCCAATTTTTCCTTTTTCAGTACTGGTTTTGTTTTCAATGTCAAATTTTTTTTTGGATGCCAAATTTTAAAGTCACCGTTCTGGCTCCACATGTTTCCTCCCGTAATCACCTAAGATACCACACCTTACCCTAACCACATAAGACAAGGCTCACCTTAAAAAATCTATAACAGTTCAAGTGTACGTTGTAAAGGGAAAGTTCACACCGCTTTACATCACCGTCAGACTGGCCTTTCTTTTGGCACTACATTTTCTCAGCCGTAGAACCTCCGTATCCCTGATCGGTGATTACGGGAGAAAACAATAGATATGAACTTTATATGACCCCACTTCAAAAAACCCGAACTATCCCTTTAATATATGTGCGGTGTACATCAGTACTTCTGATATTTCAGTAGGTTTCATTTACTGCCACAAAATCGCTTGTATTTTATTGTGATGAGAAGAAAAAAGCAGTTGTTAAATGTCATCCTGAGCTGTAGAAAATTGATTTGATAATTTTTAAACACTAAATACAAAAGTAATTAACAGATGAATTAATTATAAAATATTAATTAGTTGTTGATTTCTAGGGGAATTTCATTGAAATAATTTCCTAATGTAATTAAAACTTGCATAAAATGCGGTTTAACATCTTCCCTAACTAAAGTAAGTAATAAATAGAGTGGTAGGGCTGGACGAGGACTGCAGCATTTCTTAAATCCTTCTTAAAGTCAGATTAAATTAATCTGAGTGTGTTCAATGAGTCGTTTTTATACCGTGCCTTTACTTTGAAGGCTGAGCGGAAGTGGCTGTCCCTCCAGCTTGCCGTAGCTTGTCGGAGTGTTCGCTGGAGCGCAGAGGAGCGCTGCTTCCCATGTTTGCTCTTAGACTGGAATAGTTAGCAGCTGGTCGCCCTCAAACAAACAACCTGCCATTCAAACGGCGGGGGCGGGTCTTCGGCTGCGCGGGGCATCATGGGAGATGGTGTTCTCTGGTGTTTGTGCTATACAGGCAGAGCAGCAGACTCTTTTAAAGGTGTTAAAATCCGAGTGGAGGCAGCCGACATGTTTCAACACTCACACACTTTAACTTTTCTAAACTCACGCCTTAATTTCAGATCAAGTTAAATTAGATCAGATAATATAACACATACGTTTACAGGCACATGTTTAGTAGAACAAGACTGTAGAGAAATAAATCATAAAAAACTGAAAAATACAAATAAATAAAGCCAGTTTGTGACATTTCCTACCACTCTATAGGTAAACTGTCACAGGGTTCATTTCCATCTTTTCAGGTGGTCATTGTGAGACTGATGTAAAAATACAGATAGTCACTCACACTGCACATCATAAATACATAAGACACGTGTATCCATAGATTATCATACAGCAGACATACACATATAGTAAGAGTAGGAAGTACATGTTAGTCTATTATGTAATACACACACAGGGATAACAATAAAATACTGTCACGTACAGGAAGTGACAGAGTTTACACTGTAGAATATCATAAAATACATTAGTCATTTAACATGATGAAGTGATAAATATGTCTGAGTTATTTACTGATTGTGTCACTCTGAATAAAGATAATAAGAAGTAATCATGAATGAACATGTGGCTGTAATGATGTCAGCATGTATCAGCAGCTGCTGTCACACTGAAGTTAATCTACACAAACATCATCATCGTCACATTACGACTGTCAGGTGTGTTTACACTGAACACATCACTGACATACAGTCGCCTCCTCCTGTTACCATGGCAACTGTGGCATAGAGACAGCCATCTTGTCCTCATTGTGTTCAGCAGGCGGTGTGTCAGGTGTGTCGGAGGACTGAGCTGAACCTTTACCTCCGTCAGACCTCGCTGAGTGTATTTAAAACTGTGGTGAGGTCAGAGCATGTTTTATAGATTAAACTCACTGTGATTGATTTCCTGTTGTGTTGAGTGTGTTGGTGTGAGATTTTAACAAACACACACACTCAGGTTCCAGCAGCTCGTGAGATTGAAGTGGACCGACACGTTTTCTAAGACAACAGGACGTTAGAATGGATTGATGATGATGATGATCAATAAATAAATTCTTGCACAGTCTGACAGCAGGCGGTTTTCTCAGTCTTCTGCAGTCATGTGCATCTGCGCTGGTTGTCTCCAGTCCATCGGGTCGTGTGTTTCTGTTGGTTACAAAGAACCTGAAGCACAGGTGAGCTGGACCCTGTAGTCCTCTGTGCTCAGACCGTACGTGATGTAAACGTGGAGGTGGTGTTGAGGCTGAACGACACCAACAGTTTTCTGTCAGCTGATCTCAAGCTCACAGATGTCGCTTCAACTTTAGACTTTTAAATTGTGTGCAGAATACGGCAAAGTCCATTTTTGTGTGCAGGCGAGAAGCTGGTCCATCATAGTATGTTCTATGGAAAACAGATGTGCTCAAAAACCACATGAAAATGTCAGGTGACGTAGTATAGAGAGTGGGTGGAGGTCCCAACAAGCTGAGTTACATCCAGCATTGAACCACAGACACACAACTCACATCAGAGTGTCGTGATGCTGCTGTCAGATCAGCTGAGGCACTGAAACAAACTTTACCCAGAAAGCCTTCCTTTGACTTTACTTTGAATGTTTCTATGATTGTAAGACTTATATTTATCATGCTGCTGTGTGAATTGCTTTTTATAACTTGGATTTTTTAAAACTCCATAAATGAGCAGATGTAATTTATTTAAATTTAACCTTAACGTACTTTGTTCCTGAACCCTAACCCAACTACAGCGTTAACCACCTGTGTATTTATGTTTCCATGACAACACAGCTGATCCAGGTGCTCTGAGCTCACAGAGTGAAGCTAGACAAACATCATGTGACTACATGTGGATCTGCTCGGCACAGCTTGTGTGGAGGATTCAGTGTTTCTACTTTAAACAGTTTGAGCGTGTAAAGACATGTCATCTGTGCCCACTGGTTGATTATTGTGATTATTAATATTCTTCATGAAAGTTCAGAGTTTTAAACTGCTCTCATGTTGAAGAGGACGATGCTGTGAACAAAGTTAAATCCTCTGAAGCCTCCGAGCGAACAGTCTCAGAGCGCTTTTTAATCCTGATTTTAATTTTGACTGCAGCATCACAGATATCAGCAGAACTCCGTCTCTTTTGTTTCTGTCAGACAGTAAATGTGTTTCCATCACACCAAAACTTTGACTCCCTGACGAGTGTCCTGGTGTAATGGATCACAGCAGCGTGGTGTTAATTGTGTCTCGCTGAGGGCCTCCGTCACTGCAGTATTTCCACCAAACACTCTAATTGCAAAAACAATTAGTTATAAGAGCAACAACAGGGTATTAATGAAGTCAACACAGACGGGAGCTGTGCTAACAGCAGAGTGAAAGTGTTTCCCCTGTGACCAGGCTGTTGTTCTGCTCTCTACAGGTGAGATTATCAGACAACAGGTGTATGAACGATCAGACATGAACACTGAGCCGGTAAACGTCCTGAAGGAAGGAAGCTCTCATTCCTTAATATTGCCTGTTGGATCATAATGAATAACGACTGTACTTTAATTATCGTCTGGTTCAGCTTCTTAAAACAGAAATATAGAGAGTATGTAGAGAGCAGCAGGCAGAAACTTCCCTTCACTATATTTGTTTTGTCCAACAGGAATCCAACAGAACTCAGCAGATCATTAAAGTCCAATAGGACAAAGACATGAGCCTGGTTCTGTCCAGGTGACATCATTCATTGTGACGTCACGGCTAACATCACGGCTGACGTCTGTGCTGGTCCAGTGTTGGTCCAGTGTTGGTCCAGTGTTGGTCCAGTGTTGGTCCAGTGTTGGTCCAGTGATGGTCCAGTGATGGTCCAGTGTTGGTCCAGTGTTGGTCCAGTGCTGGTTCAGTGCTGGTTCAGTGTTGGTTCAGTGCTGGTTCAGTGTTGGTCCAGTGTTGGTTCAGTGTTGGTCCAGTGTTGGTCCAGTGATGGTCCAGTGATGGTTCAGTGTTGGTTCAGTGTTGGTCCAGTGTTGGTTCAGTGCTGGTTCAGTGCTGGTCCAGTGCTGGTTCAGTGTTGGTCCAGTGTTGGTCCAGTGTTGGTTCAGTGCTGGTTCAGTGCTGGTTCAGTGTTGGTCCAGTGTTGGTCCAGTGTTGGTTCAGTGCTGGTTCAGTGCTGGTTCAGTGTTGGTCCAGTGATGGTCCAGTGATGGTTCAGTGTTAGTCCAGTGTTGCTCCAGTGTTGCTCCAGTGTTTGTTCAGTGTTGGTCCAGTGTTGGTCCAGTGATATTTCAGTGTTGGTCCAGTGTTGGTCCAGTGTTGGTTCAGTGTTGGTCCAGTGTTGGTTCAGTGTTGGTCCAGTGTTGGTCCAGTGTTGGTTCAGTGCTGGTTCAGTGCTGGTTCAGTGTTGGTCCAGTGTTGGTCCAGTGATGGTCCAGTGATGGTTCAGTGTTGGTCCAGTGTTGCTCCAGTGTTGCTCCAGTGTTGCTCCAGTGTTGGTTCAGTGTTGGTCCAGTGTTGGTCCAGTGTTTGTTCAGTGATAGTTCAGTGTTGGTCCAGTGTTGGTCCAGTGTTGGTTCAGTGTTGGTTCAGTGTTGGTCCAGTGTTGGTTCAGTGATAGTTCAGTGTTGGTCCAGTGTTGATCCAGTGTTGGTTCAGTGTTGGTCCAGGGTTGGTTCAGTGATAGTTCAGTGTTGGTCCAGTGTTGATCCAGTGTTGGTTCAGTGTTGGTCCAGTGTTGGTCCAGTGTTGGTCCAGTGTTGGTCCAGTGTTGGTCCAGTGATAGTTCAGTGTTGGTCCAGTGTTGGTCCAGTGATGGTCCAGTGATGGTCCAGTGATGGTTCAGTGTTGGTCCAGGGATGGATCAGTGTTCAGAGCTTCAGAGAAACAAGTCCAGTTTAGGTAGCATCAGACAAGACACCTGTCCACCTGAACACCTGCAGTGATGGAGGACAGGATGCACATTGAGTCAATGCAAGGGTCAGCCTGTCAATCATCTGTTTATGTGTCACAGAGAGAGAATAGAATACAGGGTTCGTATGGGTGCTTGAAATCCTTGAAAGTGCTTGAATTTCAATGTTGTGTTTTCAAGGTCTGAAAAGTGCTTGGATTTTAGTTTAAGTGCTTGAAAGTGCTTGACATTATAACTCTGTGTCTTTCACAAATTTGGAATCAGACTGGATAATTAATTTCTGAAGTTTTTGCTATTATGAAACATAAATTTAGATGTTTACAGCATAATACAATGTACATAATTGTGATAAAAAGTGAAGAAAAAAATCACGAGTTTATATATTCCTGTACGTAGTTTACCTCGGCAATAAGGTGCTGGAAAATCTTGAAAATGACCCTTAAAGTGCTTGAATCTGACCTTGAAAAATGTGTACGAACCCTGAGAATAGAATAGAATTACTTTATTGATCCCAGACTGGGAAATTATTTTAGAAGAGGGTAATGATAAAGCGGTGTGGTGGTGACGGGATGTGAACGTCCCTCCTTCCAATCCTGCAGATCCTCTCAGGATGCTGTGGGCTGTATGTGGATCCAAACTGTTCAGGGATCAGTTTTTCTGGACTCATTTGACGTCTGAAGTCGGTGTGGACGCAAACAGGAGGAGTGACAGGAATAGAGCATGAGATGAGAGGAGGACGTTGGTTCGACATCACAGATGCATCGTTCCATAAAAAGATGTATTTCTGTTGCTCTCAGGTTGTTTTCATGTTGGAGCAGCACTTCCTGTCTGAGCTCATTGTGAGGCCGAGCTCCAAGCCTCAGGCCGGATCAGAGTGTGTGTGAGCAGCACAGAACCGGACGGATGGTTGTTACGGACTGCTGCTAGGTTGATCTATGGATCCACTGGAGATGACTTTCATTTCAGAAGATCTTTAAATGCTGCAACGGATTAAAATCAGAGCAGAAAGAGTCCTCAGATGCTGTCAGGCGTCTTTCTGAATGGATTACAGACAGACTGGACCTCCGTGTCAAGTCTCTGACTCCAACATGTTGACACCTTTGTCACGTGACTCGCAGCTGGGCAGGCTTCAGTTTGAATATGAGAAGTACATGGAATGTACAGAATCATCCACAAACAGGTGATCATTTGCTGAGATCACACTTTACCTGTAAGAGCCACGTGTTCAGTCTGAGAGTCGATGAAGTGAGTTTGATATGAATGAGCATGTTTCATTAGTGAAGTCCTGATGTGTGTGCTGCTGCTCGGCCTCAGACCGAGGCTGATGTAAGATGGAGGACGGTATGAGCGCTAATCTCTTCCCCGTGACCCAGACTAAATCCTGAGAACAAGCAGGGTGTTGGCAGGCCTCAGCCCCGTCTTAAAGTACCTCCCTCCACCAGTCCACACCGCTGAGATCTGAGCAAACACCATTCTCCATGGATGAGTGGACTCTGGACTCCCTCAACAACACAACATACCAGAGCCTGTTAAACCTGCAGCTTATACAACAGTCCAGTCAGCTGTTCATCAACCGGCTGGAGACTGTAGTAGTCCCTTTTCATCAAGTCAACAAACTAAAAACCAGCTTCAGATTCGCTCCGCAGTCGACAGCGTGAACACAACACTGGGTTCACTGTAACAAGGGGAGTTACTCTTTAACACATGATCTGTCAGAAATCTGCATTCATATGTCTTCAAACAACCAGGTCTTTGTTCTGCGTGTGGCTGAGTTGTGTCCTCACATTAACCCAAACGTTACCAACAAAGTTCAAACCAGAGAAACTCACCAGTTTCCTCAAGGTAACATTTCATTGGGTCGCCCGTGGAGAGAGTCAGAGAGGGTCCGAGAGAGTCAGAGAGGGTCCGATAGGGCGAGAGGTTCCGAGAGAATCAGAGAGGGTCCGAGAGGGTCCGGGAGGGTCTGAGAAGGTCCGAGAGAGTCCGAGAGGGTCCGAGAGAGTAAGAGAGGGTCCGAGAGAGAGTCCGAGAGAGTCCCAGAGGGTCCGAGAGAGAGTCCGAGAGGGTCCAAGAGAATCAGAGAGGGTCCGAGAGGGTCCGAGAGAGTCCGAGAGGGTCCGAGAGGGAGTCTGAGAGTGTCCGAGAGTGTCCGAGAAGGTCCAAGTCCGAGAGGGTCCGAGAGAGTCCGAGAGGGTCCGAGAGGGTCCGAGAGAGAGTCCGAGAAGGTCCGAGAGAGTCCGAGAAGGTCCGAGTCCGAGAGGGTCCGAGAGAGTCCGAGAGGGTCCGAGAGGGCCCGAGAAGGTCCGAGAGAGTCCGAGAGGGTCCGAGAGGGTTCGACAGAGTCGATTGAGACCAAACGTAACGAAAGGAATACTTGACTGCATCATTTTTACCTTAGCAGCGTCCAGCTCCAGGGGTGTGTGTTTAAACTGAGCCCCTGCCTTAACTCAGCACTCAGCAGAGACTCTGGTTCTGGTTCTGGTTCTGGTTCTCTGTCTCCTCTCTGTAACGTTACGTTCATGAAGTAAAGTCCATTTCCCCTCCAGCTCCAGTCAGCAGTCAACATACAGAACAGAAAGACCCGACAGTGGAGGTCAGCTGCGGATCACTGCTGCAGTCAGGCCGATCAACAGGAGTGGATCTCTGAGCTCGGTTCTGGATCAGAGCAGAATCTGATGAGGCTCCAGGTGTTTAGTCCTCCAGAAGTTCTGGATCCGCACCCACTTCCTCTGAGCAGCTCAGCAAAGTGTTGTGTTCTGACAGAGAGCCCTCTAGTGGCAGACGTGACATGTTGCGTGCTGCCTGGTGACTGCGCAGCGTTCAGGAAGCGACACGCTGATGGACGAACGCTCAGTCAGAAATGTTACAGTCACAGTTGATGTTGTCAGAGAAGTGAACTTATGATCCTCAGCTCCACATTTCATTTCCTGATTTGTGAGGTTGCCTCTGAGGTCTGAGCAGCTGTAATGCTCTCACACACCTCAGCCTCCAGAGCCACTCATTCATCAGCTCACACATTTCCATTTGTTAGATAGATGGAAAGCTCAAACACTCTCATTTCTGCTGTGCTCAGAGACATAAATCACAAGTTCCACACATCCTCTACGTCTACCTGTTGACAGCAAAGTGAACGAGCGTCCTCCGCTCTTTATATATATTCTCCTACTGCGGCTGTCACACAAAACCTGCTGTCCCAGGAACAATACAGGATACAAACGAGACTCTTGGTGTGTTTCTGCTCTCAGCTCCACATTATTTACTCCACAGATGTCGAGCAGAGATTAAATCAGAGAAGGATGCAGAGTGGTCTCTCTGAAGAACCACAGAAAGGCCTGATGAAACTGTCTGTCCTGGCTTCTGGTTCCTTTTCCCAAAGTCTGACTTCATTGACTGAAAGTTAATGTGATCAATGATTAGTACATTAACAAGTTAATCTTCAAGTGACTTGCTTATAAATTGGATTAATGGATTTGTTGGCCACCAGGGGGCAGAAACTCACACAGCTGACAGCTGAAGTCAGTGGACAGTTTGCTGTCAGTCACAGATCAGATCAGATGGTTCATGTGTTCATCATGTTCATGTGTCCTGATCAATATCTGCTGCAGTCTTCTCTCTCCGTCAGCTGAACGTCTGTGTGTCAGCAGCTGCTCTCTGACTGTCACAGTGTTGTTGTTGTTAGAAACAGCTCCATCATCACTGTGAAAAGATGATTGTGACTGTTTATGAAACATTAATGGAGCCAAAACAATCAGCTGAAAGAGGTTAGAACGAGTTGAATGATGCTTTAGAACAGCTGTAACACTGACTGCGTCTGTGTCTGCGTCACCACAATAAAACGTTTCTGCAAACAACACAATGTTCACAGGTATCAGATCAACAGTTCCACAGTAAGAATCACCTGGTATGAGCTGACCTCATGTCAGCAGGAGAGTGAGGCGTCAGGACGCTGTCCAGCTGTTTGTGGACACAGAAGCAGATGTTTTAAGACTGGACGTGATGATCTGTGTGTCTGAACCTAACCAGAGCACAAACACACAGCTAACACCACGTAACACAAACAGGAAGTGACAACGAGGGCTGTGATGATGTCACACTCTCACAGGATGATTACTGTGGCCAAAAGAATTCACAGAAACAGTATAATCATGATAGACAAAATGTTCTCATCAAAAAGATGTGAACGTAGTTTATTGTGTGTTTTGTGAAATGAATCAAAACTCTACGAGTGTCGAAGGTTCGGAGGGTCTGTGTGACCAACATGACAGCAGCCACACGAGCTAACAGCTAAAGGCAGGAGCACACCGGCCCAACCGTTGGACGTCTGAAGCGTTTGGAGAGACTCGGACGAGGTCGGGAACAAATATGTTCGGTGTGTTCAGCTGCGTTGGAAGCTTTCAGAGCTGCGCGGACGTTGTCTGCTCCGACTCAGCATGTGAAGTCTGAGGAGGGCTGTCGGGACGTCTGAGCCATTGGATTCTCTGATTGGTTGTGTGCCAGCTGAATGGCCGTTCTGATTGGCGGTGTGCTAGCGAATCAGCGCAGTGTGTGGGAGGGCGGAATGCTGTGTGCACTTTGTTTTTCTATGCACTCCGTTCTGTCATTCTCCGTTTTCATGTTTTGCAGTACTGACATGAGACTGGCTGTTATATGTCCGTTCAGGACGAATTAATCTGAGTGCGTTTGGTAATGCCTCGCTGCATCTTTAGTATGCAGCTGTTTTTATCTGAAATAGTTAAGTTTCGTTTTCATTGAAAGTAAAGAGAGTTGCGTGCATAAGCCTCTCGTTTACAACTCACAACACAAGCGCCAGCCGCTTATTGCATCTCGCACAAGCGCAGAACGTACACGCTGCTGTGGAGCTGGCAGCACGTCGAAGTGGTGTGTTTCAATGCAACTTTTCTGCAGAACGGGTCAGACGAGAGGCAACAGAGTGGTCGGATAAGGCTGTCGGACGTTCTGGCGGTGTGTGGGGGGCTTAACAGCTAACAGCTAACTGTCACTGCGGCTCATTACTGCCACCTACTGTAACAAACAGATGATGATTATTTTCACCATATTATCATGAAGTAATATCAGTTACTATGAAGAGTTACTATTGATACCAGTTAACCTGATATTATTGTCAGCTGTAACACTCCTGTGGAGCTGTGCGTTAAGGTATACACCTGCTCCAGGTACCCTGTCCTGAAGCTTCTGGTTAGATTATATAGTTTCATATGACACCTTCACATTAATCACTAATAATCAATATAACTACACAGACTTGTGTTTTGTGACACGCTGAAGTTGTTACTGCATTGTAGACGCTTGAGAAGATGGTGAACATAAGATGTTCAGACCAGAAATCACTCGAGTTTCAACTGGAAATCGATGTTGAAATCCTGGTTTGTGTGTCTGAGGATGAGAATATAACCAACATTGAGACAGTCTACAAGAAGGGTCTGAGCCGGCTTCACCTCCCGAGGAGGCTCAGGTCCTTTAATGTCTGCAGCCAGATGCTCCAGATGTTCTATCAGTCTGTTGTTGTGAGCACCATCTTCTTCTTCTGTGGTGTCCTGGGGTGCTGAGTGAAGGACGCAAACAGACTGAATAAACTCATCTGTTGTCGGCTCCTATCTATCTATCTATCTATCTATCTATCTATCTATCTATCTATCTATCTATCTATCTATCTATCTATCTATCTATCTATCTATCTATCTATCTGTCTTTCTGTCTAATGCAGCATTAACACGTTTGTCCTCGTGTGACACGGCAGGTTTCAGGTTGAGACTGAAACATGGATGAACTGTTGACAGGCGGGTGGTGACGTCATTCTGACGGGAACAGACTGATCTGGACTATTTATCATCAGAATCCAGTCACTTGTTCTTTAATTAATCTTTGAAACACATGCAAGCAGAAATAAAGAAAACAGAAAGAAGGAAAGGAACCACGAGCTGCCCGTTGGGACTCAAATATCATTTGAGACAATGCATTTATATTCATACTTTCAACAATAATGCAAACAGGTGCCTGAGTGTTAAAAAGGAACCAAAACAACAAAGGAGAGAGTTTAATTCACATCAAGTCACGCTCCAGATAGTCAATACAGCAGCCAAACAGGCGATGCGATAGTGTTCAAAGGTACAAAATGTCGTCCAGAAGAAAGACTGACTCGTAGCATAATCTGAGAGGATCCACAGTCTAGTTATTCTTATACAGAAAACAGTATCAAACATTAGGCAAAGTCATCTCATGACAAAACCAAGAACAGATGCATGCAGTTTGTTTTTTTCCATAATATTCAGCTTGCATACAAAGGCAGACAGATTACAAAATCAAAATCACATGTCAGTTGTTTTCATTACATATTCTTCTGTTGTGTAGAGGAGGTTTCTGAGGTGCCAGCCAGGTTTCTGTGGCTCATTAATCAATGTGGCCGAAGACGCTCGAATCACTTAAAGAAGACAGAAATGTGACGTCGATGTGATGCATTAAACATTTCACACTCCAGCTCTGAGGCTGTGGAGTCAAAGTGAGTGAAGAGTGGCGTGAAAGCAGTGTGATGGTTCTGATAACACACGTCAACAATAAAACCACGGGTCAACACGGGTCAGCGCCATGAGAGGAGACATGAGGGACGTTTGTCAGAGTCCAGCGGCTGATCAGACCTGCTGTCCACACCTGTCCTGAGGATCTGATCACAGGTGGACGTGAGTCTCATTTGGATCTATATCTATATGAAACAAACCCGTCCATCACTGAGACAAACAGACTCCGTGTTTCTACTCAAAGACAGAAAGAAGTTCATGTAGAACATTTGCTGAATTAACAAGAAGGTCCAAATAATGCAGAATGAGTCAGAGACAGAGTTTCACAGAGTGTATAAAGTGTCTCCAACTCAACAACTCACTAAACTGACACATTTGTTAAGGGAGTCTGGGGACTTTCTCCACGGGGACAAAGAAGGAGCCTATATTGTTCCTGTGTTAGTGTCTTTGTCTTTCTCTGTGAAGAAACATGTCGTCTGTCCAGTGATGGATGTGTTTATTTACATGAAGAACAGGAAGTGACATCAGATCACAGGTGGTCACTCAGACACAGCTGTGAAGTGACAGACTGAGCACTGAACACTGATCGATCCCTGATCGAAGCGTTGAGCCTGACAGGAATCCTGATCGCTACACGAGAACTGTTTGTGTTACCAGTCAGTGCACGCTGTGGGGGGGGGGATGCAGAAAAGGTCATACTGCAGAATGAAACTCATAAAATCACAAATACAAGGCCTGCATCCAGCCTGCTGATCCGTGAGGGCAGCTCGCGTCCTGGTGAGTCTCCAGGAGTGCTCAGGGACTCGGGGATCAAACCTCAACATAAAATATTAAATGGGGAATGAAACATAAATAACTGAACAGGTGAGAGGGAGTGAAAGTAAAGTGTGAGTGTATGAGTTGAGTGACGGAGCCTCTGGTAGTTCAACCTTCTCTATTCCCAGCTTTAATTTAACATGTGAACGATATCAACAACACAGAGCACGAAGCTGCACATTCTCAGAGGGTTACTGTGGAATAGAAGGGGTTAAACATGTACATTCTGTTTGCTTACATTAAAAAATCCTCAACAGATGCAACAACATATTAACAGTTTACATACACGGCTAGAGATTATTAAAAGTTCTGCCCTGTCACCCGGCCCGTCTGAGCAAAGCTTAACGATCGCACCGACTGTAGCAGCAAACGTCAGCGACATCAGGCTGTTGTAAACATACATGCTTTATTTTCTTTTATATCGGACGTAAACTTTTAAAATTCGGCCCTTTTGACAACCAGCAGGAACATTTTCAGCCTGAAAATGTGTTTTTTTTTTTTTTAAGTTGAAAGTGATTGTGTGTAAACAATAAGCTGCACAAAGCCGACCAACCAGAGCCGACCGACCAGAGCCGACCGACCAGAGCCGACCAATCAGAGCCGACCGACCAGAGCCGACCAACCAGAGCCGACCGATCAGAGCTGAACAATCAGAGCCGACCGACCAGAGCCGACCAACCAGAGCCGACCGACCAGAGCCGACCAACCAGAGCCGACCGATCAGAGCTGAACAATCAGAGCCGACCGACCAGAGCCGACCAACCAGAGCCGACCAACCAGAGCCGACCAACCAGAGCCGACCAATCAGAGCCGACAGATCAAAGCCGACCAACCAGAGCCGACAGATCAGAGCTGAACAATCAGAGCCGACCAACCAGAGCCGACCAACCAGAGCCGACCAATCAGAGCCGACAGATCAAAGCCGACCAACCAGAGCCGACAGATCAGTGCTGAACAATCAGAGCCGACCTATCAGGTGTTGTGGTGGTTCAGTGGGCGATGTCACCCTTTGGACTCCTTCTTGTTGATGACAGCTCACAGTGATCATCAGCTGCATGAGATCTGCTTTACCTTCAGCTCCTGACCAATCACAAGCTCTGACATCACCGTGCACTCAGACAGCTGTGAGGACAGACAGCTGAGTGCAGACAGACAGCTGAGTGCAGACAGACAGCTGAGTGCAGACAGACAGCTGAGTGCAGACAGACAGCTGTGAGGACAGACAGCTGAATGCAGACAGACAGCTGAGTGCAGACAGACAGCTGAGTGCAGACAGACAGCTGAGTGCAGACAGACAGCTGAGTGCAGACAGACAGCTGAGTGCAGACAGACAGCTGAGTGCAGACAGACAGCTGTGAGGACAGACAGCTGAATGCAGACAGACAGCTGAGTGCAGACAGACAGCTGAATGCAGACAGACAGCTGTGAGGACAGACGGCTCTATGGATCCAGGTGTTGCTGTGACACCTGTCTCATATTGATCAGTATTGATCGGTGGTCACAGACACAGGGACACAGTGGGGGTCCTGCCCACTGACAGATGAGCATCATCCTCCTCACGTCCTCTAACAGAACTTAAACTAGATGTTGTGTTGTGAACTGGTTCTGGTTAGGTTCTCCTGCGCTGCAGCTGACTGGACTGAAGGCCTCAGTACACTTCAACAAGCTGCTCGTCTCAGGTCTCTCCGAGTCCGGACCTCCAGCTGACGGCCAGAGGGTCCACTTGAGGCGTGGACTTGAATGGACTTCACTGATCTAATTACCCATAATTCACTGCAATATGGACAAGACGTTAAAGTACTTATCATCAATGTGAATGGTTTATTATTATTATTATTATTATTATTATTATTATTATTATTATTATTGTATAGAACTGAAGTTCTGCAGCCGTCAGAGGTCTGTGGAAGCAGCTGGTGGCAGGTTTTGAAGCGTACTGAGGCCTTAAACTGTCCAGTATTTAAAGGACGTTTGGTGTTTTTCTGACTTTGTTGTCATGTGACTCAAACTGAGGGCGAAGCTAACTGATCCTGAGTGTCAGAGCTGAACAGCAGCACACCGACGCTGCAGCAACACTCGACAATCATTTTAAAGTGCAACATCTTCAACAGAACATCTGATGGTTTATTCAGCTGCTCCTGACGACAGTTATTCCTCTAACGTTTCTGTAAACTCGTCAGTATGAAGTGTTGCTACATCCTTGGTTGTCTCTTCTCTCTGTGAGCGTGGGAAGGCTGCTCGTGCTGATCTCACTGATCACTGATCATTAAACAAACCCATTATTCGTCTGACTGGTGTAATAACGAGCGAGCAGCCGTGAATCTGGTCCTGAACATGAGAACACAAACACCAGGTCGGATAAATGAGCCCTGTCAGAGGAAACAGGTTCCTGTAGAGGAGCCGCAACATGAGGAGGATCCGGGGGGGAGGGACATGAAGGCAGGAGTCCGATCTGATTGGACGACAGGATGTTCAGTCATTCAATGAACCAGGCAGCTCATTGGTCAGCGTGTGCCAGCGCTCGATTTTCTTGTCCTTGTTTTTGAGGCAGTCGAACCAGTGTTTGAGCCGCTCGCCGTTTGCATTGATGCCCAGAGAGACGCCGCCTGAAACAAGGACACATGAGTCACATTATCAGCCAATCAGAGCAGCCTCACTGTATCTTAGCAACAGTACAAACAGCTGGAAACAGCCACAGCTGTGAAGAGGAGCACTCACCTAACCCTACCCTCCGCTGTAACTGAGTACAGTTAGTGACTGTGATGATATGGAACTACTTCACTTGAGTATTTCCATGTTCTGTCTCTTTATACTTCTACTCGACTACTTTTCAGAGGGAAATATTTTATTACTTTTTACTCCTCGACATTTATTTGATCATTTTAGTCACTATCTGATATCTGATACTTTTACTGGAGTACTGTTCATATGTGAGACTTTCACTCTGACCAAAGTAATCTAGTTACTTCCACTGCAGTCTGGCAGAACCAGAACCATGCCATGATGCTGACTGGTCCGTTCTCAGAGCTTCAGCTGCTCTCACCTATGAAATCGTTGGACTTTCCGATGTCGTAGTCCCACACGGTCACCTCCAGGGTCTTCTTGGTCAGGTCTGCATATTTTATGTCGTAACAGAACTCCTGCACAAACAGAACAGAACAGAACAGAATCAGAGCTGCGGTTCTTCATGTTAGATCTGACAGTGTGAAGCAGAACTGTTGCGTCTCCTCCTCATCACAGAACTCTCTTGGCGCTTCTCCGGCTGTTGTATCATCCCGGTTACAAACCTGAACGATGTTTGTTTCACTCGGTGGTAAATGGATTCTGGTCGTCGTGCCGCCTCATTGAGTCTGAATTGGTTCTGTCGGTGCTGGAACCAGCTGCAGCTGAGCGTCGCCTCATCGTCACGCCGACAGACTCACTGATCATAATGTTCACGTGTTGGAGCTGAATGTAAAACACATCCGGGTTCTTTAACAGAACCACAGTATGATGACTACAGTTCCACGAAATGAAAACATTTCTGCAGCAGAAGTTCTTCTGCGTCTCGGTCCATTTGGGGTTTGTGCTCCACCTGACAGATCGATGCGTCCACACAGAGGACGACCTCGCCGCTCGCCTCTGACAGAAAGGCCACGAGGTGACGGACGAATACGGGAGCAAAAAATGTCAGAGGAAATGTCAGCCGCCGGCCGACGAGTGTTTGTCTGGGGAGGAGACGTCCGAGGCGAGCCGCCTGGAGCCCAGGAGTTCTGAGGGGACGACCGGCCTCCAAAACATGTTGGCGTCTCTGCAGAACATGTCCGGGTCGTTGGGCTGCAGCCAGACATCTCTGATCTCAACTGTGTTTCTAATCAAGACGTGTTCATCTGATCTGGATCAGTCCGGAGAGAATCAGGCTTGCTGATGACTCGTCTCTGTTTCACAGCACAGGACATGTCAAGCCCCATGTTTCAAACTACTAGAGATGATTCTTCTGGGCTGGTTCCAGAACCAGCTGTTAATACAACACGTGACATCATCTTGTCACCTGATTGGCTGTCAGCCAAGTTTGTCTCTCCACACATCCAGCAGAGAGCCGACTCTCTCTCACCTGACACATGAAGGTCCACTGTCCACTTTGTCTTTTAGCTCTGCTCTCCACTGGTTCTTGAGGAGACACGGGTCTGGGTTCTGAGCCTGAATAGGGCCAGCTGATTTAATCACCAGAATGTTATAATCACCAGATATAGTGATGATAAACATAAGCAGCCAGTCAGAACGTGTACGTGTCTTCTGTTCTCTGCAGGATGAAATGTTCCGAGCGTTTTCAGAAACCTCTTCAGGTTTGCTTCAGTATTATAATATATTTAACACAGCTGTCGACATGTTTTGAGTCAAATTAAATCAAAATGATCCGTGACGTCATCTTTTCTCCTGTTTTGAAGTCAGTAAACTGTTGATCATGTAGGATCCCCGCTCACAGAGAGAACACGTGTTTCAGAGCTGACAGCAGTGCAGAGGACGGCTCACATTTCATGGACTCAAAGATCAAACTCAGATTTTCAGTGGATGAGAAAAGATCGCAGGTCAGGTAAAGTTTCTGTGCTGCACCGGCGATGACTTCATGACATATTGTGCCTCCGTCCACGGTCTCATGAAGTCACCTGAGGATGCATTCAGAGAAATGTGCTCATGTTTTGACCTGACAGCCGAGGCAGAGAGGTCAGCCAGCACAGAGACCACCGGACAAACACTCAGTTCAGCTAAAAGACAAATAAAACCCAGTGAGAGAGAGAGAGAAGCTGCAGTTTTACCTCGTTGAACTCTGGATTGAGCGTCTTCTTCTTTACTGCTGTCTTGTGCTTTGACTTTTTGTTCTCGTCCGGCTTCAGATACCTGCAGCAGAGCAGAGAAGTCAGACCGATCCATCAGAACTGTAGTACAGGTGAACAGAGGACTGACAGGCAACAGCGAGGGGACATGACTATATACTATATATTATATATGTTATACAATCACTTGGTAAACAGGTCTGTGAGGCTGCTCTACTGTTTCATCTATATTATCCTCACAGACACGTCAGAGCACCAGTCTGCACGTTTGTCCTCTAGAGGGAGCTACAGTACTGCACTGTGTTTGTGGGAGGCCCGTTGGGCTCAGTTGGACCTGATCAGGGCCCACTGAGCTGCACGTTGTGAGAAACTCAGTCCTGATGAAGTGAAGCATCTATCTATCTATCTATCTATCTATCTATCTATCTATCTATCTATCTATCTATCTATCTATCTATCTATCTATCTATCTATCTATCTATCTATCTATCCATCTATCCATCTATCTATCTATGAGTGTAGTGACTGTAGGTTCTGTGTATTTCAGTCCAGTGAGCAGCTCCTGCAGCACCTGCAGCTCCTGCAGCACCTGCAGCTCCTGCAGCTCCTGCAGCTCCTGCAGCTCGTCACCTCCCTCTCTGCTTCACGTGCCCACTGGAGCTACACACACTTCAGTTTCGGAGGTAACACTCAGACTCAATGCAGTGTAAGTGGGTCGTTGCTACAACCGTCCCCTGAGGGCGGAGCTGATGCTGTTGTTGATGAGGATATTGCAGTGAACCTAATCGTCCTCATGTGATGGGACTGCTGACCCTCAGGCACACGCAGCTCCCAGTCAGAGTTAGGATGCAAACAGTGCTGCTGAGCTCTACAACCGTTCTAAATGTTCTTACTGTGGTCAACCTGCTGCAGCTGAGCGCTGAAAGCACACCTTTAAGATGTTCTTTACCTCTGAGCTTGATGAAGAGCCATTAAGGAGAGCGTTGACTCCAACAGCTCTCATGACGTACTTCACTGTTCCACGACTGTGGTGATGTCATACAGCACAAGCCTGTGGAGAACCTGTCCCACAGTATGGACACAACAGAGCCAACACTTACCGGGCACCTGACTGAACTTGGTGCATCATCACATGTTGGCAGTGTAAATTTCTGCAAACCAGATATGTTGAAAATGTTCATTTATCTGTGGTGCAGCTTTTGGTAGGACACCAGTGGAAGATGATCTGATGTCTCCTCACACATGTACAGTGTTGTTGCCACAAACACGGCATGAATGTCCCTAGGTAGCACATTTTTAACTTTTAATTTTCTCGCTCCTTTGTGGCAATAAAATCAGGATCCTATGCTACACACCAGGTGGAAAATGTCCCAAAGTCTCGTCAGAAACTTCTGCTTTTGTCCCCAGAAAACAAAGCTGAACATTTCCAGATGTCTCTGCAAAAATATCTTGTTTTG
The DNA here is from genome assembly GCA_963678695.2 of Diplodus puntazzo. Lineage (NCBI taxonomy): Eukaryota > Metazoa > Chordata > Actinopteri > Spariformes > Sparidae > Diplodus > Diplodus puntazzo. The sequence continues at coordinate 32,533,673 of OZ023167.1, read as the reverse complement.
TTGCCACAAACACGGCTGGAAAATGTCCCGATGCCGTGGTTAAAACTATCCAGTGGTTTCACATTTAGAAATGTTGAGACAGAGCCTGGACTCCGTCTTTGTCATGCAGCTCCACCTCTGAGATGAGAGTCAGCTCAGACACATATGATCTGAATGTGATACGACACATAATGTAGAAATGTCAGTATGGCAGACGCTCACAGATTTGTGGTCTGCAGAAGCATGTTACTGTGGTGACTGTGGAGCTGCAGCCTGCTGTCTGTCTCACTGTACACATTTCTTTATTCCCTCTCACACGAGCTTGTCAGTAAATCCATTATCTGTGAGTGTCCTTCAAGCTTCAGGGAGATTTTCTCAACCTCAAACTGTTGGAGAATTGTTGCCAGCCCCTCTGCTCTCCTCTGCTCTCCTCTTTGAAACGACTCGCTCTTTTGTTCTCGAGGTGTGGACGTCAAAGTGGGAAATTAATTGCACTTTCATTGCTCAGCCAGATGAAAGACTTGGGAAATGTTCAGGTGTGATAAATATGACTCTGCTTCAAATTGCAGCCCTGCCAATGGCCTCTTGTGCTGTGTGTGTCTTTCATGCTGCTGATAATCACCGGTAGTCTGCTAAAACATCAGCACTGCCAGCTAATCCATCTCTGCACTTCTACACACTAAAAATAGAATTATTATGACGAGCATCCGCTGTGTGGAGAGAGACGCAGTTAACAGGTGGATTCATGTGAAGCCGGCCATGTTTGTTAGTCGTGTGTGTGCACAGTGAAGTGAATCCACATCGTTACGTTTACTCATCGTTGTTTAATTCTGGGTGATTCTTAACCGTACTGAAAAGCTTCTGTCGCCAATAATCAGGAGGCCTGAAGGCTGATTGTTCATGATGCTGCTGACCTCTGACTTTAGTCTCTGCGGCACACAGAAGGTCCGATTGTGTCCCTGATCCCTGACCAGCTCCTCACTGAGGACGGTGAATCCATCAGCGCTCGCTCACACAGCTCACTGCTCTTTGGAATTTTACGTCTATATGGCAACCAAATATGTTCAAACGTATCGTATCAACGTTTCTACAACTCGTGTTGTATCATGTTCACATGTCATGTTTGAGATGTAACCAAGTTTTTCTCAGAGAGGAACGTTTTTTCTTTTTCTTTGTCTTTTTTAAAGATTGTACACAATATTTTTGACAAATTCAGACATTCAAAGTCTCAATGAATTCTGGGATACAAGAACTGTAAAAATCTTTCAGATCAAATGATTCATCAAGAAAAAGTGACGTATAACTGTTAGTCGCAGTGATCAAACACATTTAGTCCTAGATTAATATTTACTGATCTTCTTTTGTCTACACTGCTCACATGTTTCACCTCTGTAAGGTGATTTTCTTTGTTTAATTTTGACCTCTGTGGGCCTCCGTCACCCTGTCGGGGGGGGATCACTGAGACTTGTGGACAGACACAGTTACGTTCCAGCTGTTCACGGTCTCGTGTTGATATTAAAGTCTTAAGTTGCTTCTGAAAGACATTTCGTGAGGGTTCCACAGCTTGGTTAGAATAAGATTACAGTCTCTGGGCTGATTGATGAGTTCTGGGAACTCTGTGACGATGTTTCAATAAAGTGTGATGAGTCAGGAAACAGTCGAGACCATCAGACGGGCTGTAAACAAGCTCGTTGTCTCAAAAACTGATGAGAGATTTTTTTTTACATTTATGGCATTTATCAGATGCTTTTGTGAAAAGTGACTTACAGTAATTGATACATTCACACACTGAGGCTGCCATGCAAGGTTCCGACCAGCACATCAGGAGCAGTTTGGGGTTCAATATCGTGCCCAAGGACACTTTGACATGCACACCAGGGGAATTGAACCAGTGACCTTCTGACAACAAGACGCTGGCTCTACCCCTGAACCACAGCCACCCTCAAAAAAGTGAGAGTGAGACCAGAAAGTCTGAAGGAAACTAGAGTGAGAGCAGAGGGTCAGAGGTGAGCTGTGCTGGACTGTTGCTGGTGGTTTGACTGTCTGCATGTTAGTACAGATAGAAATGATGCTTCCTGTTTGCATACTGACGTTTTGACGTAGGGGTCAGAGAAGCCGTTGGCGTCCATGGCGGCAAGGTGGGCGCAGCGTATGATGCCCACCACCAGGCATGACTTCTGGGTGTTGTACTTGAGAGAGATCATGATGCGTCCTCGCTCCTCCAGGGACTTGTCCTCGGTCTTGTTGACCTGCAGAGAGTAATAATGACAGGATGAGAAGTCAGAACAACGTCTGCAGGTGTTGATGCATCATCTGTCACCGTCTCTCAACCCTGCAGCTTTCATTTCATAATGCTGTTAATCTGTGCAGACAGCAGAATCATTACCTGGACATGTTGTCACTGTGTAAACCAGGGACTTAAACCAGGTTTAAAACCTGAACTAGAAGTGTGCTGCAGCTTCAGCACTTCTGCCTCGTTAAACATCAGCCAAACACTGATTGGCTGATTGATGTCACCTCCGCTGTAGACGGTGAGTTAATGACCTCATCAAAATTAATTTGCAGCGTTCTTTAGAGAGCAGATAAACATCTGAACCGACACCTGACCTGTCGGCAGCCGGCCTTCACACTGATTCAGCAGGAGAGCAAACCTTCACACACACATTCACATTAACCTGACGTCTGTTTGGATGATCTGAGATCAGCTTGAAGCTTTGTGTTACAGTCTGATGTACGACTGATTATCATCAGTTCATCCCTGATTTAAAGCTGCAGCCTGAAACATGGTTCTGATCCACCATCAGTCAGCCAGTGGCTTCTCGTTAACGGTCGGTGGAAACGTATCATCGTCTTTACCACCGTGACTGAGTCTCAGCTTCTTTCAGGATCCTGACACAGAACATTCTGGACTTTTTCCAGCCGCGGCGCCTCAGGATCCATCTGAACTTTATTTCTCACTTCTATGATCAACGACTCAGAAATGCAATTTCCCAGCGGCTCCCCCTCAGCTGCTGATTGGCTCAATATTCCCGTACATCAGCATTTATTTTAAAGCACATTTACAGAATAAGACCGTCCATATCAGCAGAGTGAAGGCACAGAGGCTTAACAACTTCTGGCTTATCAAGAGCTACTTTAAAGTGGGCTGACCAGGATGACTGGGACTCAGTCGCTTCAGTTTGTGTTCAAATTGATATTCATTAGTTTTCTGTCTCATTCAGATTCTCTTCATAAAGACAGACACTCCTCACTCAGGCTGAGCTGTGAAGTTCAACTAACACACACTTCCAGAGAGAGCAGTTTGAATTCTGTGTCTTTGGTCAGATGTAGTTTTACAGTATTATAAGACAATCAGCACCACTTCATAAATAACACTGATGAATCTCTGAGGTGTTATTATGGATCCCACTGGGTGATTTTGCCGCCCACCCTGCTCCGCCTTTGATTGGCTGCCTTCAGCAGTTACATTCTCTACATTTGACTCAAACTGTTAACTCACACTATTTTCATTATAAGTAGCTGTTAAAATACAGGAACACAGTGTGTGATAGGCGTGTGTCGGAGCATCGCTGAGTCACTCCAGTGGTTGCTGTCACCGTTATTGTTAATTTCCGAGGAAACCGACAGCCCATGTCAGTCTGTCACAGTTTCTCCCGACAGTTTGCACGTAACTATTGTTTGTCTTCATGTTCAGCTCTATTTAAACAGTAAAATGGCCCTTGTGTTACCTCCAGTTGTGTCTTTGTGTTCTGATACAGTGATATATGAGCTGTAGTTTCCAGGTAAACACACAGACTTCTTCGATCTCTCTCCTGGTCTCCTGCTGGACCACAAACCAATCAGAGTGGAGAAGGTCTTCCAGGAAACCAGTGGCATCTATTAATATCATCCTTGAGTGAACTTCCTGTTGTACTGTATTTTAAAGATGTAAAATGTTGTATTCAAAACAAATAGAGGCCCTCTAGCTGCCGTTAGCCAGTTAACTCAGTTAGCTCAGTTAGCCGTGCAGCTAGTGGCCCAGACTGGGAGCTCGGAGCTCCGGTATGGAAGCGAATCTGTTCCATAATTCAAATTAAAATGCATTAACAGAAATGCTTTTTCATTTTCAGAATATAGCTGCATTATGTGACTCAAAAATAAAATGAGTAATAAATTATCCAAATTGCATTTTCATTTTCTTCTTCAAGACTGCTCACTTTGTAACTAAATTAAAATGATAAAGAAAATTACATTTAAGACTTAATTTTCAAAATATGCCCCAGCAAAAAGTTGCCAAAATTCAATTTGAAATGTCAAATTTGAAAATTAAAATGCATTAGCAGAAATGCTTTTTCATTTTAAGGTCATCGTGCATTATGTGACTCATAAATAAAATGAGTAATAAATCATCCAGATTGCATTTTCATTTTCCTCTTCAAGACTGCTCATTTTGTGCCAGGGCTGAAAAGTAAACTGCTTTTTCGTTTTAAAGCCCGCCCCCCGCAAAAAGTGTTTCAAAATTCAATTTGGATTCGCAATCCCAAGCGGCGCAGGAGAGTGACGTCAGAGGCCTCGCTTCTTCTTCAGCCCAGTCTGACCGACCGTGCTACACATCTAATACGTTAGGGGGCGACAGTGTGCATGTTCGACGCTGGAGCAAGAAGAGAGACAAGGGGACAGTGTGAAGGCTGTGTTGTTGTTAGCATAGACTGTGGTACATGTTGTCAGAAACAGCGGGGAAATCACCACCATGTCCAGTTCTGTACTGCGGTCAGGACAGCCATGGTTCGCGTTTGCTTGGTCAAATCAGCCGCACATTTTTTTCCAGTGCGCAAATGCTCTAACATTTACGGTGATCGTAGTCAGAACCGTGAAGCACACACGGTACTGTACAGTCAGTACTCCCGGTAATAAACTGAAGGTATCAGCTGGACTGTACGTCGACGTCGCCCCCATATTGGATGTGGCAGCTCAGCCCCGTGAACTGATACAAGCCAATGGAGTTTATCAAGCTAACAAAGTGCTATAATGTCTGTCATTTACACATTCACGCACGTACGGATACATTCAGGAAACAGAGAGGAACCAAAAACAACGTGTGTAACGTTCTCTGATTATTATAAACGTTAACTACTCCTCATATGTTCAGTATACAGGTCGGCACAAAACCATTTGTTTTTGAGTGTTTACAGTATGTAACGTTGTTGCTGTGATGATACATGACAGTTCTGTGTCTATAATAACCTCCTGACATGTAAACGTGACGTCTGTGGAAAAACGTCGTTTTTATAAATACAGTGATTTTTGATAATCTTACTAATAATAACATCATGGAGACTCAAACTCTGCATGTTTCTTTTCCTTTAGCAGTGAATATATGTACTCCATGACAGAACATTATAACAAATGATTATGTATATAATAACATGTAATGGTTAAAACAAAAAAAGGTCAAGAGTAAAGTTGAAGTAGGCTACTATTATAAATATGCACCATATATAGTTACTACTATTATCAATAAAATATTTCTGATTTCTTATCATCCTATATCTTGAAGTCAGTTGTTCATATTTAAAGTTGAATTAAATGGTTGACAGTATGGTGGACAGACGTCACATTTACATGTCAGGATCCGGTTATTATAGCCACAAATTAAATATTAAACTGTCATGTATCATCACAGTTACGTTACTACATTAGCAGCTGTAAACACTCATAAAAACATTATAAAACACATCCTGTGGTTTTGTGCCGACCTGTATACTGAACATATGAGGAGTAGTTAACGTTTATAATAATCAGAGAACGTTGCACACGTTGTTTTTGGTTCCTCTCTGTTTCCTGAATGTATCCGTACCTGTGTGAATGTGTAAATGACAGACATTATAGCACTTTGTTAGCTTCACTCCATTGGCTTGTATCAGTTCACGGGGCTGAGCTGCCACATCCAATATGGTAGCGATGTCGACGTACAGTCCAGCTGATACCTTCAATTTATTATCGGGAGTACTGACTGTAAAGTACCGTGTGTGTTTCACGGGTCTGACGGTGAGACTGCAGCGGACCCATCACTCACTACCAGCAGCTCTTCAGAGCGGCTTCGTTACGATCACCGTAAATGTTAGAGCATTTGCGCACTGGAAAAAAATGTGCGGCTGATTTGACCAAGCAAACGCGAACCATAGCATGTCCTGACCGCAGTACAGAACTGGACATGGTGGTGATTTCCCCGCTGTTTCTGACAACATGTAGCACAGTCTATGCTAACAACAACACAGCCTTCACACTGTCCCCTTGTCTCCCTTCTTGCTCCAGCGTCGAACATGCACACTGTCGCCCCCTAACGTATTAGATGCGTAGCACGGTCGGTCAGACTGGGCTGAAGAAGAAGAGAGGCCTCTGACGTCACTCTCCTGCGCCGCTTGGGATTGCGAATCCAAATTGAATTTTGAAACACTTTTTGCGGGGGGCGGGCTTTAAAACGAAAAAGCAGTTTACTTTTCAGCCCTGGCACAAAATGAGCAGTCTTGAAGAGGAAAATGAAAATGCAATCTGGATGATTTATTACTCATTTTATTTATGAGTCACATAATGCACGATGACCTTAAAATGAAAAAGCATTTCTGCTAATGCATTTTAATTTTCAAATCTGACATTTCAAATTGAATTTTGGCAACTTTTTGCTGGGGCATATTTTGAAAATTAAATCTTAAATGTAATTTTCTTTATTATTTTAATTTAGTTACAAAGTGAGCAGTCTTGAAGAAGAAAATGAAAATGCAATTTGGATAATTTATTACTCATTTTATTTTTGAGTCACATAATGCAGCTATATTCTGAAAATGAAAAAGCATTTCTGTTAATGCATTTTAATTTGAATTATGGAACAGATTCGCTTCCATACTCCGGGAAACTGCATGCGTTTATGTCTCTAACACAGGAGTTTCGGACCAGGACCAGCCGGTGTTGGCCTTCAGTGGCCGAATCAAAGACACGCTGGCAGAAAATGATCGTGTGAAGAGACGCTCAGGACGCACGCTGAACCGAGACTCTGACAGAGTCCTGTTGCCACGACTTCAAAACTAACTTGCAGAAGTTTTGGATAATTGTGCTGAAAACTCTTTTGCGGTTTGAAGCTTATTAACACAACCTCATGAATAATACACAGATGGACAGTCATGATTCCGCCTCCTGAAAGCTTCAGACAATCAGGATCGATAATCATCACAAACTGTTTGTGTGTCCTCACACTGACGCCCAAACATCCTCCACATTCAGAGAATAATAAAAAGACAGAGGTCTCAACAGTCTGTCCTACAGTGTCCTCAGCAGGATGCTAATCAGATGTCTGCAGGACGCCGACTCTCTCTACATGAGTCACAGATGACTTTTACAAGACGTCTCTCTGGACTCGTCCGACACGCCAACACGTTTCAGACGGTTTACTGTCAGATCCATTTAGTCCCGTCTCTTCTACTGTTTATCCATGTTTAGGACATCCTGCTGTCGTCTCGTCTCTCTGACTCCTTCAGCAAGATGCACTCTGGGAAATGTGTGACAAACCAGCAGCTGACAGGAATACGAGACAAAGAGAGGGAGGAAACCTCAGGCGGCTGGATGGTGTCCAGGTCGGCACACCTGACAGGTGCTCACATCTTTACAGCACAGCATTCAGCCTCCAGCCGTCCTCCAACAACAGAACATCGTTTAACAAGCTTCACCACACAAAGACTGCTGTGACATCATTAATCACAGAAAAACACACTCAAACCCTCAGCGACGACATGTTCTCCTTCTCTTCCTGTTTCCATCAGTCTGCTCCAACATAACATCAGCTCACATAAACAAACAGACGACTGTGCATCAGTGTCGCTGAACATTTGCAGCTAATTGTACCGCTGCCTCGAGGAAAACTCAATTAAGATCGGCTGGAGGATGTCCATTAATTTAATTTAACGCACAGGATAACCGGACACCTCCGACGTGACTGTCTGAACATCATTCAGAGCAAAATAACCAGCTGAGATATACATCTGCCTGCTCACTGCTCACCGGCAACACAACAGCAACATAACACAACAATATCAGTGTACTGACTGAGTTCCAGGTATTAGTCTGGACCTTACCAGGAAACAGACAGACTCTGTTCAGTTAGCTCACTTCATGTGTCTGGATGCAAATGAACCACTGAGACAACCAGACACATGTTCACTCAAAGACACAAAGACGTTCCTGTAGAACATTTGCTGAACTTACAAGAAGGTTTAATGTTTAGAATGTGTCTGTTTCAGTTTGTTCAGTTTCTCCTCATGAAACAACTCTTACATCACTTCATGTGTTCAGTTAGTGTGGTGATGCTGAGGTCGCTGCTTCACTGTGTAATATTCTCAATGTTTAAGGTTTCTCTGATTACAGGCTAACAGTGCCGACATACACAGACACACTGTTCTGTCAAAGCTGGAGGTTTTCACACGTTTCTGTTGTCTCTGCTGTCAAAAGTCTCACCAGAACAACAAAAGCCCAGTTTTAGATGGAAATGCCTGCTGGCTCGGTGCGGCCCGGTGTGTTTACAGAGAGGAGCTGAAGGCGGAAAGCTTTCTGCTCTGCTGGCTCTTGAAGTCCGAGACGGAGTTTGTGTCTGAACACAGGCTGTTTGCTGTGTGGAGAGCAGAGCAGCCACCATTTAATCACCTCGTCCAGCAGCCAGCAGGCCAGTCTCATTCATGCTTCTGGGCTGACAGTGGAGCGTGTTGGCCGGATGTCAGCCGGTACACCTGAGGACTCACCTGTCACAGGCTGATATATAGTTAAAGACAAACACTCTGATTGGACGTCGCCTCAAAGTCTTCGTTTAACCTTTTTTATTTCTCGTGTCGTCAATAAATCTGTGAACTCAGAGGATTTATGGTCCTGCTGAAGTTTATTCAAGTGTTCAGGCCAGAGAACAAGAACCTGAGTGGACCGAACCACACTCACCACACACACACACACACACACACACACACACACACACACACACACACACACACTGTGAGGGAATGTAACTACGTACATTTACTTTGTCTGTCCTGAGGTTACCTGTACAGGTGTGTCCTTGCGTTCACCTGTTGCTGTCAGATGGATGTGTGCAGCCCTGACCCGGTGTTGGCTCCAGCAGACAGCAGGAGGTTCTGATCCAGCAGTCAGTCTGCCAGTGATTGTCGGACCTGTGTGATATACCTCTGTTCCTCGGCTCAGCCGGACAATTAAAGGTTGACCTCAGAGCCGATCACCACTCGGTGTCTCGCCCTGTCTCGTTTCCGTGCATGTAGAAGCCGTTGTTGTGTCGGCTCCTGCTGTAATGATGCCGCTGTGCTCCAACTGTTGGAGAGGCCAAACTAAAGGTTACAGCCGTTAGCTGAGAGGCCGAGGGGTGAGGATGTTTAGTCCACAGCAAGAGATCCAGACGAGTCACGACACTGTGAAAGAGTTTGTTCACTCCTGAGACACGACACTTGATCAGTGAGATGTAAACGTTGGACCTGCTGATGTGGTTTTATCTGAAATGGTTTGCAGGCTCGTGGAGTCCTGTGGCCGACGAAGGAAGTCGGTAACAACTAACTTCATCTCTTACGTATGTTACGTAACTCGGACTTCTCTCACTTCAAGAAGTTATGCTGGTTTTGTAATTACAGCTTCAAACGAACCAGGCTGCTATGAAAGTCTGATATTTAGTCAGTCTTTTCATTAAAGGTCCTGAAACCCTCCACCAGCCCCTGATGGGGGCTGCTGGGTCCTGAACACACATTCTGCCAAAGTTAGAAAAGTTCTGGTCACATGACACCAATCAAAGTCTGCTAACATTTGATTAAAAATGCTGCCAGAGCTGTCAATCAAACCTTCTAAGACCATGTCCACACGGTCCTGCTGAGTGTCAGACTGTTGGATTCTGGACTCAGACTGGTTCTGCTGCAGTCTTTGGCCTCAGTGTTTCAGAACATGTTTGTGTGTTGGGCCTGAATGCCAGCGCTCCGTCAGCTGTAGCCCCTTCTCTTGCATCAGCACCGCCGTCCCTCTGCTCTCTGTGAGGCGCTGATCTGAGGGATCCACCAGGACTTTGGCAGGAGACGGGCCGGTGCTGGCCCGGCTTCCTGTTCCTCGCATTTACAGCCTCAGATCCTGAACAACCCACGCAGTGTTACACAGAGCTTCACAAGAGGAAATCAGAGACGTCAGGTCGTGACTGTGTTGATAGTAAAGACAACACACACGTTCTGAGAGCGTCCTGAGATCAGCTGACGTCTGTTTATGTCTCTGAGACGCTTTGACTGACGGAGGAGCTGACTGACGGAGGAGCTGACTGACGGAGGAGCTGACTGACGGAGGAGCTGACTGACGGAGGAGCTGAGCTGGTTAAAGCTGCTTGATACACACAGAGAGGACAAACAGGGTGGAGTTCTCAGCAAACACGAGGCAGTGCTCTGAGCTCCAAACACCCTCCACCCTACAGCATCCACCCTCCATCCTCCACCCTACAGCATCCACCCTCCATCCTCCATCCTACAGCATCCACCCTGCATCCTCCACCCTACAGCATCCACCCTCCATCCTCCATCCTACAGCATCCACCCTCCATCCTCCATCCTACAGCATCCACCCTGCATCCTCCACCCTACAGCATCCACCCTCCATCCTCCAGCATCCACCCTGCATCCTCCACCCTACAGCATCCACTCTCCATCCTCCATCCTACAGCATCCATCCTCCATCCTCCATCCTACAGCATCCATCCTCCATCCTCCATCCTACAGCATCCACCCTGCATCCTCCACCCTACAGCATCCACCCTCCATCCTCCACCCTACAGCATCCACCCTCCATCCTACATCATCCACCCTTCATCCTACATCATCCACCCTCCATCCTCCACCCTACAGCATCCATCCTCCATCCTACAGCATCCACCCTCCATCCTACATCATCCACCCTCCATCTTCCACCCTACAGCATCCACCCTCCATCCTACATCATCCACCCTCCATCTTCCACCCTACAGCATCCACCCTCCATCCTCCACCCTACAGCATCCACCCTCCACCCTACAGCATCCACCCTCCATCCTCCACCCTACAGCATCCACCCTCCATCCTACAGCATCCACCCTCCACCCTCCATCCTACAGCATCCACCCTCCATCCTCCATCCTACAGCATCCATCCTCCACCCTACAGCATCCACCCTCCACCTTCCTCCCTACAGCATCCACCCTCCATCCTACAGCATCCACTCTCCATCCTCCACCCTACAGCATCCACCCTCCACCCTACAGCATCCACCCTCCACCTTCCTCCCTACAGCATCCACCCTCCATCCTACAGCATCCACTCTCCATCCTCCACCCTACAGCATCCACCCTCCACCCTACAGCATCCACCCTCCACCTTCCTCCCTACAGCATCCACCCTCCACCCTACAGCATCCACCCTCCACCTTCCTCCCTACAGCATCCACCCTCCACCTTCCACCCTACAGCATCCACCCTCCACCCTACAGCATCCACCCTCCATCTTCCACCCTACAGCATCCGTCCTCCACCCTACAGCATCCACTCTCCATCCTCCACCCTACAGCATCCACCCTCCATCCTCCACCCTACAGCATCCGTCCTCCACCCTACAGCATCCACCCTGCATCCTCCACCCTACAGCATCCACCCTCCGCTGTGTTCATTTTAACATTAAACATAAACTCTGTGGGCAGTCAGCAGATATTCCCTCACAGGTCGATGATACTTCACTCTGATCTCTCCAAGCACATAACCCACTCCGGTTCTGATCTGTGCTGTGGTCCACAGTAATAATCATAGATTCTGTGCTATGTACTGGACCTGAACATGTGATGTATGGAACAGAACCTTTATCATTATTAATCCCTCCACAATAAACAATAAGGTATTTCTAGTCTCCTTCCAGGACGTTTAATGTCCCCGACAACCTCTGTAGTCTCATTCAGACACTCGTTAGCAACCGCTAACTGTTTTTAACACATGAAGAGCTTCAGAATTAAACTGTGCGACGTTAATGATGAACAAAAGCTGTAATATGTTCAGCCTGTGGAACCACACACTTTATTATAGCAGACTGTATCTGCTGAGGAAGCTCAGGTTCTTTGGACTGCAGGGACCTCCTGACCTCTTTCTATGACTCTGTGGTGGCATCAGCCATTTTCTATGGAGTCGTCTGCTGGTGCAGCAGCATCTCGGCAGCAGGCAGGAGCAGACTTGATAAACACAGCGCTGGGCAGCTCCGTCAGCAACAGACTGATACACTCAGTGTGTGAAGGAGAGGTATCGCAGGTCCTTCCTGCTGCTGTCAGACTGAACAACCAGCACTGCTCCATACAGACCTCACCCTGCACTGTGCAACAAGTCTGTACAAACTCATTTCAACACCCATATTTAATATCTATACTTAAAATCTGTATCATTATCTTCATTATTTTACAGTACATTATAGTATGTACATTATAGTACAGTAAAGTATAGTATGTACATCAGTGGCGGCTGGTGACTGAAAAAATTGGGGAGGACAAGAGGAAAACCAGTCCACGGTGTCATGTTATTTTATACAAGTCAACTACGTATCCCTACTTTCTTATATTCAATGAAAATTAAGCAATAAAACAATGATTTACAAGACTTCTTTAAAAAACATTTTATTATTATTTGTATAACGTTTTTGCCCTAAAGTAGACCATTCACTACGAACTGCACGTTTAATGAGCAGGAACAAACCAACTAACTAACTTCAACTTGCCTGTTGAATCATTGTGTTTGCTTTTGTGAACTGACACATGCTGAGCAAACGACAAACAGCATTTATTGACGTTGTTGTTGCGGCCACGGCGACGGCGGCGGCGGTGATACAGTGGAGTTATTTTTCATATTGCCCGTTCATTCAGTTTAGACAAGTGTAATAATGATGAGGGAAACTCTGTCTCACCCTCCCAAATGACAGCTGTAGTTTTACAGCTTTTACCTGGTCTTTTTTTAGGCGAGGGATCAACCCAGGTGGGGGGCGACCTCCATTCCGAAGGATCGCCATTCCGCCATTCCGCTATTCCGCTATTCCTAAAATTTCCAAAGGTCTGTCATTCCGAATTTCCGAGGGGCCGCCATTCTGAAGGTGTCAATCGCAGTGTTTTATTTTGAAGGGTAGGGTCAGGACCGGATTCTCTCGTGTTTGTTAGTTTGACTTCCTGTCCGTCTTGACGCGATCGCTCGCGGAAAATAGACCAGATGAAACGATCACTGCAGGGCACGAGCCGGCGGCGTGTCTGGTGTGTGTGAACGACACAATCGGTTAACATGGGCCGGCTAATAATGTACAGTGGGCTAACATACAAGACAAAAAAAACACCAATGTGTACCCCTTCCGGGATTTGATCCTCAGTCACCTGTGTGGCAGGCAACTGCTCTACCCACCGTTCTACCACAGTAGTCAATGAACATACTTCATGACAGCACAGGACATCACACTCATCACTCATCACAATCGCCCAAAACAACTGTGTTGTTGCTCTGTATTGTGTCCCGGTCGTGCTGCTAACGTTATGTCCTCCAGCAGGACGAACAAAACAAAAACTATGAATTATCTTTCTGACTGTTTCTCTCTGATTTCTCCGAACAGTTTTTTTTATTTCAGAAATTTGCTTATATTTCCTTTGAAACCGATTTCAATATCGCTGAAAACTCCATATTTCTTGTCCGAGCATGGCTGGCAGTGAAAGCTGTAAAATACATAGAAGTATTTTTTGTTTACGGTTGTATAAATGTGAGAATGAAATTTGGGAACTGTTATTGGACCAACCTGCTGTCAATCTTGTATTCTGGTTGCTGATTGGTAAGGGAGGACGTCCTCCCTTAGTGCGTCATTTTACGTGTCTTAGCCAATCATAGATCAGCATGAAAAAATCCTAAATGCATTGAGTGAATGGAAGGAGATCCTCCCTCCGCCCTCCTCTAGCCTCCACCTTCCTGCCCCCTGCTCCTCTCACAGACTGCTCTGTCTCCTCCACCTGCAGCTGTCGCTGTTCAACCGTTTTAAGTGGATTTTCTTCCAAAGAAGAAACTTTTTTTATGATATAATATATATATAATATTTTATAACTGATACTGAGATTTGGTAATGATTTATTTCAACCAGTTACTCTTTCTTAAAAAAAAAATTGATCTTCTTCTTGCCTCTCAAAAATAGAGGACGACCAACCTCCTCCTCCTCTGAGCCTCCTCTGATGTGCATTATAGCATGTACATTATAGTATGTACATTATAGCACAGTAAAGTATAGTATGTACATAATAGTACAGTACTGTATAGTGTGTAGAGTGTAGTTAAGCACATACTACACTTAATACTGTACTGTTGTGTGGTATTAAGTCTAGGTTGGAGTATATAATGTGTATATTAATGAGCAGCAGTGTACCTGTAAGTCACCTGTGTACAGTAGCATGGAGACACATAGGTGTGTGTGTGTGTGTGTGTGTGTGTGTGTGTGTGTGTGTGTGTGCAGCACTCACAGGTAACTGTTTCTCCAGGCAGTTGTTGAAGTTTTTGGTCTGGTTGGGCTTCAGCTTCTTCAGAGGGATCCTTGTTTCCCCGATGAACTCATTGTGGCGGAATTTGTCCTCATCACACACTGAGATCCTGTCAGGAGGAGAGTGGGTCAAACATTTGTTCCTGAGAGACTTCAGTCCATAAAACCAGTCATTGTACACCTGGAGGCCATCGCTCTCATCATTATCCCCCATCATCGTCCCCCACCATCACCCCATCATTGTCCCCATCATCGTCCCCATCATCGTTCCATAATCGTCACCCATCATCATCCCCCGTCATCGACCCCATCATCGTCCCATCATCTTCCTCATCATCGTTCTCCACCGTCGCCCCATCATCATCCCCCATCATCGCCCCCCACCGTCGCACCATCATCATCCCCCATCATTGCCCCCCACTGTTGCCCCATCATCGTCCCCCATCATCTCCCCCCACTGTCGCCCCATCATAGTCCCCACCATCGCCCCATCATCGTCCCACATCATCGTCCCCCATCATAGCCCCATCATAGCCCCATCATCGTCCCATCATCGTCCCATCATCGTCCCATCATCTTCCTCTTTCTCGTCCCCCATCATCGTCCGCCACCATCGCCCCATCATCATCCCATCATCATCCCCATCATCGTCCCCATCATCGCCCCCCGTCATCGTCGCCATCATCGTCCCACATCATCGTCCCCCAAAATCGCCCCATCATCGTCCCACATCATCGTCCCCCACCGTCGCCCCATCATCATCCCCCATCATCGCCCCCCACCGTCGCACCATCATCATCCCCCATCATTGCCCCCCACCGTCGCCCCATCATCGTCCCCCATCATCTCCCCCCACTGTCGCCCCATCATAGTCCCCACCATCGCCCCATCATCGTCCCACATCATCGTCCCCATCATCTTCCTCTTTCTCGTCCCCCATCATCGTCCGCCACCATCGCCCCATCATCATCCCCCATCATTGCCCCCCACCATCGCCCCATCATCATCCCATCATCATCCCCATCATCGCCCCCCGTCATCGTCGCCATCATCGTCCCACATCATCGTCCCCCAACATCGCCCCATCATCGTCCCACATCATCGTCCCCCAACATCGCCCCATCATCGTCCCACATCATCGTCCCCCACCATCGCCCCATCATCGTCTCCCATCATCGTCCCCCATCATCCCCCACCATCGCCCCACATCATCGTCCCCCACCATCGCCCCATCATCGTCCCACATCATCGTCCCCCAACATCGCCCCATCATCGTCCCACATCATCGTCCCCCAACATCGCCCCATCATCGTCCCACATCATCGTCCCCCACCATCGCCCCATCATCGTCTCCCATCATCGTCCCCCATCATCCCCCACCATCGCCCCATCATCGTCCCATCATCGTCCCATCATCGTCCCATCATCGTCCCCATCATCGTCCCCCACCATCACCCCATCATTGTCCCATCATCGTTCCATAATCGTCACCCATCATCGACCCTATCATCATCCCCCATCATAGCCCCCAACATAGCCCCCGATCATAGCCCCATCATCATCCCATCATCATCCCCATCATCGTCCCCCATCATCGTTCCATAATCGTCACCCATCATCGTCCCCCATCATTGCCAGAGGCTACAGGAGGGCATAGACTACAGGAGCACACTGAGCTGCAGTTTTACCTTCCACATGTTGATAATGTTGGTCAGTTGTTGTGTGATGCATAAAGCAGTTTGACTGGACCTGTTCTTACTCCATCATGCTGCTGTTGTGGAGTACGACCTGTTTCAAGTGTGTTTCTCTGCATAATTGGACACAGACGAGTGTGTGTGTGTGTGTGTGTGTGTGTGTGTGTGTGTGAGCATTGTAATCGGAGTCCCAGAAGATCAAATATCTTCTCTGCTACCTGCACAGGTGGAGCTGAGTCCACATTTTGATTTAGAGACGGAGACGAGCGCTGCGTCTGTCTCACTGTGTTGTTCCTGGAAGATGTTAAATGAGGACTGTGTGCAGACAGCTGTCCATCACATCGTCTCCGACAGCATCCACTGTTGTTTCTCTAACAATGCACACTTCTTCTCCTCCGGCTGCACAACACAACACATCACAGCACAAGACAACACGTCACAATACAACGTGGCACAACACAGCACGGCACATCGACACCGCACAACGCAACACGTCACAATACAACCCGACATAACACGTCACAGTGCAACACGGCGCAACACAATACGTCACAGTACAATACGGCACAACGCAATACGTCAACAGTACAACACGGAACAACGCAATACGTCAACAGTACAACACGGAACAACGCAATACGTCACAGTAAAACACGGCACAACGCAATACGTCACAGTACAACACGGCACAACGCAATACGTCAACAGTACAACACGGAACAACGCAATACGTCAACAGTACAACACGGAACAACGCAATACGTCACAGTACAACAAGGCACAACGCAATACGTCACAGTACAACACGGCACAACGCAATACGTCAACAGTACAACACAGCATAACACGGCACAACGCTATACGTCACAGTACAACACGGCACAACACAGCACGCGCATCAACTCGGCACGAAACGATGCGGCATGGCACAGTACGACACATCGACACGGCATGATACAGACCGATGCAACGCAGTGTTTATATGATACAATGATAGGGCAACATCCATTGTTGCTTCTCTAACAGTGCAGTCTTCTCCTCCTTGTGATGGAAATTTGTACTTCATGAAGAGAGATATGAATTAAAGTCTTATACAGGAATGTTCAACGTAACTGTTTAACGTGACCTGTGACCTTGTTTTAGGTTGTTTTACGACCCATGTGAAGGATTGAGCAATCACTGAAGGTTATCACTTCCTTCTCTGGGAATTATTTCTTTAAGTGCAGGAGGGCATAAATTAGTAACTATCAGAGTGAAAACACATCCACAGAGACAGATAAATGCTTTCCTCCTCAGATACTGAGTCTTCCCTTTGTAACAGAGCTGCGTGTTGCTCTGTGAATGCTCCTCTGCTACAAGATTAAAACCCTGTTTGAACTTTGAGCTCCGATTTCCTTCCTCCAATTCTAAATTATCACAGAATTATTTTAACACGCCTGCTGCACAACAAAACACAACATGGCATAACAAGACACGGCACAGCACCACATGGCACAACACAGTGTGAAGATTAGATGAACACATTAATTAGTTTATCATTCATTAATAAATCAACATTTGATTTAAACTGTACAGTTTGTTGTAATGTTCATGAAATTAAACTGTTTTCCTTCATAATGGAACAAATGTTTTAGTGCAGTGAGCAGTAGATAGATTATCATTGATCTCCTCTCATCACTAAAAGGTGCAGCATCTATAAAATATGACGCATTGCATCATGGGACTGTCGTGTAGACTCACTGGTCTTAAAGTATCTGGTTCTGTCTCTACACACACAGCTGGTGTTGTCCAGTCTCGTTCAAGTTATCCTGTGGTTTCATGCTTACAAACTTTAAAACACCATCTTGAACAGTGGTCTCCAGCATGGCAGCCATCTTGATACAATCATGTCCCAACATCAGATGAAAATACAAACTGTGACAAAGTCTCTGCAAATATCAGTTTGGTTGCCACATTCTTCTGACATCTTGATAAACATATCCAGTGGTTTCATGCTGACAGATGATGAAACACAGCGGTCTGTGGCTGTATGTTCAACAAACAGACAGCACTGCACACACACTGAGGTCTCTGGGAGGCGGTTGTGATGTACAGCGGACTGAAGTGTAAACGTTACATAAGCTGCTTCAGGCTCAGCGTGAACACTTTGGTAAAAATAAAGAAGAGTGAAGTAACACTCGACTTGTGTAACAGGTTTATCAGAGAACGCTGTGTTCTCAGGTTTATTCTCAGGTGTTGTAGTGAAACACAACAAACAGGAAGTCATCACACCACCACACACACACACAAAGTTTCCCTTCTGCTAAACTGATGAGAGGAAATCACACATTCGCAGTAACATGAATGATAAGTCGTAGTGAGGAGGAACAACAACGTGGTCTCTGCTGAAACGTCTGCTGTCACATTCAGACTTTGACGGAGAGATTTACCTCCAGAGACCAGCGCTCACACACCTGACGGATGACAACACATCCACAGCAGAACACAAACATCCTCACTTGTCTCCTTCACTTCCTCCCTTCATGTCCTCCTCTCATTATTAACACATGTATAGGCAAGCACAGGTGAGCGTACCTGAGTGTTTTTCGGACCATATCCTCGTCTGTGATACCGTAGTAGGTCAGGGTCTCGCTCCACACAGGGTTGAGTGTGTTGTGCAGCGTCTTGGTTCGTAGTTTGTTGGCCTGAAAGACAAATTGAAGACGAGTGAACAGACAGCTCGTCCCTCAGGTGTCACTTTTATTGAGACGCTGCCAGATTCCTGTAAACATGCTGAACGTGTCAGTGCACTGAGGGGTGGAGCTAAACAGTCTGCCTGCCTACCTGTGTGTGTGTGTGTGTGTGTGTGTGTGTGTGTGTGTGTGTGTCTGCCTGTCTGGCTGTCTGTCAGGATGAAACATTAACAGAATGTTGTATTTACATATTTGACAGTTGTAATCAACAGAGTCAGGAAGAGGATGAAGAGGAGGAGGATGATGAGGAAGGTGAAGAGGAGGAAACATGTTTGTGTTTAGTTCAGAGAAAAGTCCCAGAGCTTCATGAAGTCTAAAGACAGAAACAGACAGATGAGATGGTGGACCTGACACAGCTGATCCTGACACATCTGATCCTGACACAGCTGATCCTGACACAGCTGATCCTGACACAGCTGATCCCGACACAGCTGATCCCGACACAGCTGATCCTGACACAGCCAGCCTGGTTCTGAGCTGAAGGACCACGTGGAGTCATCTTGTGCTCACACTGACACATGTTGTCTCCGAGCTGATGTCACACAGGACGTGTTGTTTTTAACACCGTAAACACTGAATATATATTCAGACCGTAACAATCTGTTGGTTCAGGAGAGAAACTATTTCTGTGTGTGATCAACAGTTGGACCACCCACCGCTCCAGTGCAGCGTGTCGGCTGCAGGTTGGCAGAGACAGCCGGGCTGCTCTGGTGCTTTCTGTTATACAGGATGGTGCTGCCAAACCTGGCAACCTCACCGGGACACCGAGCTCAGCACTGTCCCCCGCCGTCTGCCAACAAGTAGTCACAGCTTTTACATTTAATTTGTGAGATTAGGAGGTGTGAGGACACTTGTCCCCAGAGACAGACAGGAGAGCTGACTCATCACATCCTGACCTCAGATCTGTTTGTGTCATCAACGTGAGACGGACAGCGGCCCTCTGAGACGAACACCGTTCCTCTGAGACGGACAGCGGTCCTCTGAGACGGACACCGTTCCTCTGAGACGGACAGCGGTCCTCTGAGACAGACAGCGGTCCTCTGAGACGGACACCGGTCCTCTGAGACGGACATCGTTCCTCTGAGACGGACAGCGGTCCTCTGAGACGGACAGCGGTCCTCTGAGACGGACAGCGGTCCTCTGAGACGGACAGCGGTCCTCTGAGACGGGCAGCGGTCCTCTGAGACAGACAGCGGTCCTCTGAGACGGACAGCGGTCCTCTGAGACGGACAGCGGTCCTCTGAGACGGGCAGCGGTCCTCTGAGACGGACAACGTTCCTCTGAGACGGACAACGTTCCTCTGAGACGGACAGCGGTCCTCTGAGACGGACAAATATGTTAAATTTGTCCATCAATAATAATTAATGATTATTTGGGATGATTATTAATTATGATAAATAATATGATCCAATTTGCATTAGATCACCTCGGGGCACCACCCTTGAAGAAGGGTTTACCAAATCGGTCTCATAAAAAGGTACTGAGCTGTTTATAACTTAACTAACTTAATAACTGCAACCAAATTTTCCATAACAGCTGTGATGGTTGAAGGATTTTGGAGTTCTTGACAGTGAAGAGGTCGGCAACATTCACTATGTATATATTAAATAGACAGCAAGAAGGTTCAAAAGTCTTTATTCAACACAAAGATCACAATCCAGCTAACCTGTACTATATACAGGTGGGTGTGTGTGTGTCTGTGTGTTTGAGTGTGTGTGTGTGTGTGTGTGTGTGTGTGTGTGCCTGGCAGAGCAAAGAAACAATGGCGGTCAGTAATATCACATGTAGGTGTGATTTGCTCCAGGCTCAAGAAGCGTGTGTGTGTGTGTGTGTGTGTGTGTGTGTGACATGATGCCAGGTTATAGAAGATGGTTAGTTCATGCAGAGACTGTGAGTCTGTGTCTCCCAACATGTTGATTCCTCAGACTGGTGTTGTGTTGATTCCTCAGACTGGTGTTGTGTTGATTCCTCAGACTGGTGTTGTGTTGATTCCTCAGACTGGTGTTGTGTTGATTCCTCAGACTGGTGTTGTGTTGATTCCTCAGACTGGTGTTGTGTTGATTCCTCAGACTGGAGTTGTGTTGATTCCTCAGACTGGTGTTGTGTTGATTCCTCAGACTGGTGTTGTGTTGATTCCTCAGACTGCTGTTGTGTTGATTCCTCAGACTGGTTTTGTGTTGATTCCTCAGACTGCTGTTGTGTTGATTCCTCAGACTGGAGTTGTGTTGATTCCTCAGACTGGTGTTGTGTTGATTCCTCAGACTGGTGTTGTGTTGATTCCTCAGACTGGTGTTGTGTTGATTCCTCAGACTGGTGTTGTGTTGATTCCTCAGACTGCTGTTGTGTTGATTCCTCAGACTGGTTTTGTGTTGATTCCTCAGACTGCTGTTGTGTTGATTCCTCAGACTGGAGTTGTGTTGATTCCTCAGACTGGTGTTGTGTTGATTCCTCAGACTGGTGTTGTGTTGATTCCTCAGACTGGTGTTGTGTTGATTCCTCAGACTGGTGTTGTGTTGATTCCTCAGACTGGTTTTGTGTTGATTCCTCAGACTGGTGTTGTGTTGATTCCTCAGACTGGTGTTGTGTTGATTCCTCAGACTGGTGTTGTGTTTTGCGCTGATGATCGACTGCTGCCTGTCGTCCTGTTCATCACAGCTCAACTCTTTCTGTCTCATACGTCAGAGTCATAATGGCTCTGTAGCGCCGTCACTACGCTGCAGCAGACTCTCACCTTGTGCTCCTGTAAAATCATGATCATTGTACAGTATCTGATCCGTGTCAGTGATCAACAGTCTAATCTGGAATAATTACAGCCGTCTGATTGTGTTTGATTGTGTTCTCAGAGGAGATGAAACTGTAATCTGGCTCTGCAGCAGAGCGTGAAACTTCACTTCTGATTAGAGCGCCAGCAGAACTTATGACCTCTTTAGTGGGTCTTAATGAGGCTCTCAGACCGAGCCTAATGATTATTTTAGAGCAGCGGGGCATGAGGTGACTATCACATCCTGTTTTGTAAAGGCTGACACAGCAGACAAATCCCTGGAAACCAGCAGCCTCAGGGAGAGTTTTATTTCACTAACCAGTCAAATAATCCATGACAGTCCCTCAGAAACACAAAAGAACTGAAAAGAAGATGACATTAGCAGTGATAGCCACCAGAGCAGGACACATAAAGAATGGAGAAGCCCGTCGTGCACTTGGAAAGAGAGGGCTGCGTCACACTCTGTAGAGACAGATGGAGTCAGAAACACTGCAGCTTTTACTGAGAGCTAGAACTTTTCACCAGAAGAAGAAACAACAACTGTTCAGGAAGTTTTAAAATAACATCATTATTAAGCTTCAATCTTTTGAAGATGGAGCAAACTCAATGTTGTAGATAACAAGAGGTGAGCACCATCCTTCAGCCGTCACAGAAATGAGAACATAGAAGCCTTTAGATGATGATAATACTGCCGATGAGACACCACAAAACACTGACAACGTGCTGACAACCAGCAGCTAGCAGCATGTTCAGCTAGCAGCATGTTCAGCTAGCAGCATGCTCAGCTAATAGCATGTTCAGCTAGCAGCATGTTCAGCTAGCAGCATGTTCAGCTAGCAGCATGTTCAGCTAATAGCATGTTCAGCTTGCAGCATGTTCAGCTAGCAGCATGCTCAGCTAATAGCATGTTCAGCTAGCAGCATGTTCAGCTAGCAGCATGTTCAGCTGGCAGCATGTTCAGCTAGCAGCATGTTCAGCTAATAGCATGTTCAGCTAGCAGCATGTTCAGCTAGCAGCATGTTCAGCTAGTGTGCCGTCATCACGGACAGCATGCAGCTCAACAGAACCACGGCTTGCTCCTTTAATCTGTCAGAACACCTTCAGCTCTGTGGGCCAACAACAGTTATCTGGTTCTAAAGACATCAAGTGTCCGTTCAGAACAAATGAAGTGAGGATTTTCTGCACTGATGTAATTATGTGTCAGTGTCTCTGTCATGTCGGAGAGCTGTACAGTAGGTTGTGTAGTGGTCCTGCTGCTGCTCCTCTCTGCAGCTCACTCAGATGTATCAGTGTGTTTTCTGCTGTGTAAATACGAACCTGCAGCTTCTTTCAGTAAAAACACACTGATTCTTCTGCAGGAGCCAAATAATGAGAGTGATCCTCGGGGCGTGATGAATATACGCAACAATCTGCTCCAGTGTTGGACGGATGTGATCACAGATGATACGTACAGTTGGTGGAGTGATGGAGCCGCCCGGCTCAGAGCCGAGCAGACGGCTGGTCTGTTTTATGGGTCGGCTCCGTGTGTTCTGTGACAGTTATTACCCCATTGTTTCATTACAGTCGTCAGGCCGCCGGGTGTAACGCTCTCCGAATGGCTAATTACACATTCTCATGGTAATAATCACAACTCGATCTGTGCACTCGCACTAATTAGTCCATTTTACATTTCTGGGAAACAAGTAGAGTCACAACAGACAGCGTCAGTGTGAAAGTCCTGTCAGACTGATGACACTCAACATGTTGGGACATACAGTCACAACACGCTGGATATAACGTGACATCATCAGATTGATACCATAACATCCTAATTTGTAATAAGACATGGATTTTGTATTAAAACATTTTTAATACCAATATCAAGTTAATGTTACTTTAGAAAACAGTTTTTGTTAAAGTAGAGTTAGGGTTAGGTGATTTTGGTGACACTACACTGAATATTAGTGAAGTTATTGAATATTTCTCCCAATAGAAATTCCCCAAAATTATGGCAAAGCACATTTTTTCCAAACAGTTGTAGTATAACCAGCAGGAGACCACTGATGTATGCAGTGATTTTGGTGACACTACACTGAATAATAGTGGAGTTATTGAATATTTTTTGTAGTTTCTCTTTTCGGTGTTGCACTTTGTAGACGGTCGTCTCACAGACGGCTGACCATAGAGACGAGGGCGCAGCCCTGATCTGATCTGAAAAATGTACCAAAGCGACTGAGAAAAACTGTAAATCCTCCAACATAAGTCAGTTACGTATCATATCAAACCGTCTGAGCTCACTTGCTGTGCTGTAAGTGTCGTTCTTCCGTTTTGAGATGCTGCTGCTGTGTGAGAAGCTTTCATGTGAGGTTAGGGTTAGGTTAGTTACTCCACCTGCACGATCCACAAACTCTTAGGGCTCTATCTTGCACTAAGCGCAATTGACTTTGTACACTGGCGCTTGTATAATTCCTATTTTGCATTCGGTGCACATCGGAATTTCCCCTCCACAGACGCACGTCCTTAAATTAGGGAATGAACTTGCGCTCCGGAGGGCGGTCCAGCGAAAAGAGGAGGCGTGTTCCGGCGCAAACGTTCACTGGTGCTATTTTGCTGTTTCAGAAAACAATTCCGCAACAGACCAGGAAAAACCTGGTCTAAAGTCAGTGGCGCTTATTCAGATCCTATTTTAAGGGCGCATGCTTGGCCATAATGTAGCGTGTGCTCAACGTGCATACACTTTGCTTCTCTCATCTACTAGGAAGCAGTTCCCGTTTTTGCAAACCATACAAAAAAAGTTGAAAAGATTTAAACAGAAGAACTAATTCTTTTTCCCTCTGACATGCGAAGCGCCCGCCGTAGCCATGAGGGTCCAGGTGGACGGAGATGGAGTTGTGGGAGGAGGAAGGGGCACAACAGGAGCAGGTGGTGCGTTTGGAGACTTGAGGCGATGCGCCTGAGAGGCCGAAGCAACATCGCCACCCGGTCAAGACGGGCATTAATACCTTGCCGCATCCCCTGCAGTGCGGTCCGGTCTGACAATGCTGCCACGGCCTGTAGTGGGTCTGGATCCTCTGCACCTTGGTGTTTGCGCTGCTCCCTCATCAGCTGGCCCTTGCGCACTGCTCAGCCCGTGTGCACTGCTCCTGAGGCCCAGTGCGATGTCATGGGGATGCCAGCCGTAGAAACAATTGTGGCAATTTCCTCCCACGCCCGTTTAACCAAAGCTAGTTTGGATGGATTTCCCATCCCCATACAAGGCCTCGTCTCGGTCTTTTACAGCCCCGACGAGAACGTCGGTCTCCTCGGCTGTGAAGCGCTCCTGGCGTGCGCCTGGCAAATTCGCCATTATAATAGCAATCCACCATGGAACAAGCGCGCCTGCTTTTAAAGGGAATGTGAGATGACGCTCTGATTGGTTTATTGCACGTTACGCCCAAACCACACCTATGACTAACGCAGCTACTTCAGACCAACCCATTTTAGATTTGCGTCGGGTGCAAGAGTCATTTATCCCGCCGGCATAATAGCAACAGCGCCTGAGATCCGCCCACAAAGCTACTTGCGCTTTGCGTTTGATACTTGCATTTCAGATCGTTCAGATAGATCCCTTAAACTTACTGTGA
This sequence comes from Diplodus puntazzo, assembly GCA_963678695.2. NCBI lineage: Eukaryota > Metazoa > Chordata > Actinopteri > Spariformes > Sparidae > Diplodus > Diplodus puntazzo. Next base: position 32,508,353 of record OZ023167.1, on the reverse strand, counting down.
GAGACTACTCTGCACTCGGGCTGCTGTAATTCAAGGCAAGCCCACTACGCTGACCGGGCCAGGGGCACAGAGGCCACTGTGGCCGTACGGTGATTATTTTCTCACGGGGCATCAAGTGTGAAATTCCCACCCTGCCCTGCAGTCAGAACTACACGTGGAGAAGCAGCGTTCAGTGGTTATCCAGAAGGCTCTGAGCTGCTCTGTGCCTTCTTTCTTCAGTCTCGTCTCTTTCAAACCGTTTCTAACTTTCATGTCTCTGAACTTGTTCTCATGTTTTCTGTCTGAACTCGTCTTTAATGTATTTGATGTAATTTTATTCCCCTGTGAAGCACTGTCAGCTGTCCTGTGTCTCAACTGTGCTGCACAAATAAACTTGTGTTCACGTTACATATTAATGAACTGAGCGTCAAGCCAGAGACCACTGCTGGAGACTGTGTATTACACCTGAAGCCGCCGGATGTTCAAACTGGATACTTTTGACAAAACTGAATATTTGTAATGAGTTGTGGGATGTTACTGACAAGAAGGCGGGATATTTTCCAGCGGTGTTTGTGGAGACAGAACCTGGTGAACAGAACCTGGTGTTTTCTAACACCTGGCCAGTGCATCGACTCAGAGCCGCCACAGCATGAAGCTGAAGACTGAAGCTGCAGAAACATAAAGCTGCATCATGTCTGAACACTGACTCTGAACCAGGACAGAAACAACTAGCTGCCTCCAGTCTTCATGCTAAGCTAGGCTAACACACACACACAATAGTTATATAAAGTAAAGTGTTTTCCCAGTTAGTTGAACGGTTCCTTTGGGAACAGAAAGTCATGAACACACAGTCATCTTTCAGATCATCCTCATCCTCATCTTCCTCCTCCTCCTCTTCATCACATGTGATGACCTGCAGTTTACAGCTCTCCTCTGTCTCGTCATGTCTGAATCAAAGATGGATGATACGATCGGGGTGATTTGTTGTTGTATAAAGTTAATGGATCCTTTAGTTCTGGTGCGTCGGCCTCAAGGCCTCGAAGGTTTGAATCCTTCATTATATCTGATCGAAGTGCTTTGAATGAAGCAGCTTATTGAAGCTAAAGCTGTGATTATCCGTCCACCTGACTCACGTCTCTTTCTTCTGTAACCTTTTCAAACTCGTCTCATTTATTCGTTTGATCTGAACTCTGATTGTCCAGCTGCTCTCGACACTGAGCTGCAGTGATGTGTGTAGTCGGGCCCGATGGATCTGTAACAGGAGGATGATTCACCGTGTAGCCCAGTGATAATTTACTGCGGGTCAGTCTTTACTCTTTAAACTGCCCGGTGTTTGATATTCAGAGAGGAATCTGTGCTGACACCGAGACAAACGGCTGGTTCTGCTGTTCTGTAGAAGACAAAGAACAGAGTCGTGAGGATCCATCCTCTGGTTCTGAATGTCTGGGTCAATGTTCACGGCAGTACATCTGATAGTTGGACCAAAGTGTTAATGTGACTGAGCCCAACAGTTAGCAATGCTATAAGTAAAACAGTGTTCCTCGGTTTATGGTTCTGGCCTGGTGTATGAGCTTCCACTGGTCTGATGTGTGCCAGCAGTCGCCAGGTGGAGAGAAGTTAGCGGGAGCGTGGAGATAGCAGCTAGCTCCACAGGCTGTGCAGGGCTCATGTGTTGTTCTGTGGTACCAGAACTTCTCAGACTGAAGACGAGACAAAGCTGTCATCAGTCCGAGTCGCTGCACAGCAGCTAGTTTGCTTCACACGCTGTTTTTGTAGTTCGGAGTGTGAAGCCTCGTTCTGATCGTCTCTCCAGTTTGTCCTGTTACATTACACTGTCCACACTTCCTGTTTCAAATTAAAAGCCCCCTAGAGGTTCAGTGGACAGTAACCTTTCATGTCTTTTATATTGACATCATCAGTAACCTTTGTGTCAGTTTGATGTTACACTTTGGTCGTTAGTTGTTGGTTAGTTGTGTTGAATTGCTGTTGTGTGTTGTGTCACAGTGGTTCTGATGGACTGTGGTTCTGCTGGCATATTCCTCTCTGAGTCACCTGTGACAGCTCGTGGTCAAGCTCCTCTGGTATCGCTGCACACATCAACTTTCCTCTGGTGCTCCAAACCTCTAGTTCATACTGCTAGCTGCACGGCTAACTGAGCTAACAAGCTAACAGCAGCTACAGTTTGCAGCAGTTAGTGGTTACTACGCTGCCCCCTCTCTGTTCTGAGAGTGAATTACAGGTGGCAGTTTGTTACATTCTGCACCGTTTAAACCTCATATCTGACCCGTTTGAAATTTTTGGATGGGCCTGACCTCAGAACAGTCCACACGGACTCTACACACCCTGGTGAACACGAGTGCTGCTGTCAGAGGAAAACATGTTTCATGATATGTGAACAGGTTCAGAACTGATCCAGAACGGATCCAGAGCAGACTGACTGTTGATGAACTCACCTTACTGGCTCCTGGCAGCAGGTGCAGTTTGACGTAAGGGTCAGACAGCCCGTTGTAGTCCATCGGCTTGAGTCCCTGTGAATGAAACACAACATCAGGATGAGTGAAGAGGACAAAATCCTAAAGACATGAGACATCAACAATCTGTCGTCTTCACATCTTTGGACCAATCCAGAACCAGAACCCATCTTTAGGAGACCTTCAACATTCACATCACATCATTCTCTTCTGGACTTCTGTTTTACTGAGTGACAGCTGGAAGTCAAGGGAGAAAACAGGATGTTAGGGGAGAGACAGGAAGTCAGGCAAGAAAACAGGAAGTCAGGCAAGAAAACAGGAAGTCAGGGGAGAGACAGGAAGTCAGGGGAAAAAAACAGGAAGTCAGGCAAGAAAACAGGAAGTCAGGCAAGAAAACAGGAAGTCAGGGGAGAGACAGGAAGTCAGGGGAGAAAACAAGAAGTCAGGGGAGAGACAGGAAGTCAGGGGAGAGACAGGAAGTCAGGGGAGAGACAGGAAGTCAGGGGAGATAACAGGAAATCGGGAGAAAAAAAGGGAGTCAGGGGAGAGACAGGAAGTCAGGAGAAAAAATAGGAAGTCAGGGGAAAAAAACAGGAAGTCAGGGGAGAAAGCAGGAAGTTCCTGGCCGAAGGATTAGTAGAAGAGCTTGTATTTGTTTCTTCTTAGAGATTTGTGTGCTGGCGTCAACACAGAGCATTTTATTTTGAAAAGTAACCAGATGTTAAGTTGTTGTTTCAGTGCGTGACTTCCTGTCTGCTCGGTGCTAATTGTGCTCCGGCATCCGCCAGATAAAGTCCTGCGTATCTGTTCCGAAGGACTTTGGACTGCCGGAGCTGGACGGAGCGCAGCGGACCTGCTGGAAGTGAACACATAGATCAGCTCTGCTGGCGTGGCGGAGCTGTGACGCAGCGGACACGTCTGGTGGAATCTCAGGGTCAGTGATGTTCTGCTTTTGTTCTGGACGTTTGGATCACTGGACTCAGAGCAGCTCATAATGTGACGCCCGTTAACAAGTTTAACTTGTCTCCAGAGTTCCTCAGAATCAGTCGACAGTCGGGTCGACAGAACAGTCCTCTCTGAATCAGTGTTGAGACGTTCAGTCAGCCGGAGACGTGAGACTGAAGTGAAGATTCGTCCTGTGAGCAGATCAATGAGCTCACAGAGCGAAGAGGAGGAGACGTCTCTGTCAGCAGACGGGATCCTTCAGAACCGCTTTAAAAAGCTGACAGTCACTCAAACTGATGCTAACTGTGCTGTTTGTTCATGTTATCGTGTATGTTAATGATCAATATGACAACATGATGCTCATTAATCATAAACAAGATCAGAGTAATCATGAATAAGTGTTTGATCAGAGTCAGCTGAAGCTTTGTTGTCTGGACTGATGAAGTCGAACTCTAAAAACACTGGATGTTACATTCAGCAGATGATCCATAATAATAAATCAATAATCATTAGTGTGAGCTCCACATCACACTGATCTGAGGACAGCAGAGAACAGCAGCCTGAGGGACTCGTTCACACATCAGTCACTCTGCTCACAGAAAGGAGGACTGTTCTGTATTTCACTGAGTGGAATGCAGAACTGGGTTTGTTAGGTTCTGTGTCCAGGTGGTTCTGTTAAACACTTGGGTGAGGACATTTTCAGAGGTGGGGTCAGGAGTCACCTGCAGCTTCAGACATCAGACTGAGAGGACGTGCAGCTCCTCGTTTCTCTTCCAGGCTCATCCTCAATATGACGACTAACGACTAAGTGTTAATGTTGGAAGTCTGCATGTTTAGCATGCTAACAGCTAACAGCTAGCCCTGCCGTCACAGTCCAAAGCTGGTGCTGTGGGTGGAAGAAGAGCAAGAATCTTTATGTCACATCTCACACAGTGCAGACTGGTGAAACTGGTTCTGGTCCATCTCAGAGGACACGAGACGTGTGGCGATCAATATCTTGACCAGAGTTCCGTCAGTCAGTCTGTGTCTGCGTTATTCCTTCAGTTACACTTTGAAATGTAAAATATGAAGTTGATTCAAAGAGAGATTCAAATGAGATTCTGCGTTCACTTCCTCTGTCTCATGATCCAGCAGGATGCAGTTCTGCTCTCAGGCTCAGATCACAGTGGTGCTGATCCATTCAGAGCAGCTTTAATTACAGCAGCTCCAGTTGTGTGGATGTTTTCCTCAGACAATAAACCAGCGCCTGTAAATCTCCCTGCAGTACTTAATAATCCCACCGAGGAGTGAGGATGTGGTCCCGACTGTCTGAGGATGTGGTCCCGACTGTCTGAGGATGTGGTCCCGACTGTCTGAGGATGCGGTCCCGACTGTCTGAGGATGCGGTCCCGACTGTCTGAGGATGCGGTCCCGACTGTCTGAGGATGCGGTCCCGACTGTCTGAGGATGCGGTCCCGACTGTCTGAGGATGCGGTCCCGACTGTCTGAGGATGCGGTCCCGACTGTGGCCTGGTGTCAGCACTCAGCCGGGCTCCAGTCTCAGGAAGGAAACAAGCTTCATGAAGAGTCGAGTGTTTGTGAGCGTCAGCAGCAGAAGAACTGTGGTGATGAATGAATGTAATCAATAATATGTGATCATCAGTGTTGCTGTCAGTGTCGTGTGAGCTCTCACAGATCAATGACTCACACTGCAGCCTGGACGGGCCACACAGGGTTCTGATTGGATCATTTGAAGAACAGGTAATAAAGACCGGTTCTAAAAACGACTCTGGTAAGAAATGTGATAGATTTTCTGTGGAAAATAGTAAATGGCCTCATAGAATGTGTCCAGCAGCCCCGCGGGTCAGAACACAGCACGTCACATGAGCTGAGCGACGCCTGCGACCCGGTTCTGAAAACTCCAGCTGCACTGATGAACACATGACACCACCCGCAGTCCATCCTCCTCCACCAGACACCCGACGATGTGACGCTCTGTTTAAACTGCAACACCTCCCAACTCTCCCTCCACCCGTCAGTGCACAGCCTGTTAGTGCACCACCTGTTAGTGCACCACCTGTTAGTGCACCACCTGTTAGTGCACCACCTGTTAGTGCACAGCCTGTTAGTGCACCACCTGTTAGTGCACCACCTGTTAGTGCACCGCCTGTAGGTGCACCACCTGTTAGTGCACCACCTGTTAGTGCACCGCCTGTAGGTGCACCGCCTGTTAGTGCACCACCTGTTAGTGCACCACCTGTTAGTGCACCACCTGTAGGTGCACCGCCTGTTAGTGCACCACCTGTTAGTGCACCGCCTGTAGGTGCACCGCCTGTTAGTGCACCACCTGTTAGTGCACCACCTATTAGTGCACCACCTGTAGGTGCACCGCCTGTTAGTGCACCACCTGTTAGTGCACCGCCTGTAGGTGCACCACCTGTTAGTGCACCGTCTGACTGGACAACGTTTAAGAAAACACGTCACAGAAACACAAATCGTCACGTTTCAAACAGAAATCTAAACTTTATAAAACAAACAGGACATTTTGTTGTGTGAATTCTTTTTTCTTTCTGAATGTGGTTGTCTTTGTGGAGATATTGTGTTTGGATCCTCAGAACCAGCGTGTGTCACAGGACAGTAACTGGACTGAGTTCTGCTACAGGACCGTGAGACATCAGAATGATAAAGAAGCTCTGAGGTTTTGTACTCTCAGCACTGAGATGAATTTCTCCTCAGACACACAACAAAGATTTCACTCCACTGAAAACTGAAAGACGGGCCTGCTGCCATTATTTTAATTGTTCCCGTCTTTATGGTTCTTTTCGTTAATGGAGCAAAAAGGGAAAAACAAAACAAAAAGACGTCTTTCAGCCACAATTATCATTATTAGAGGCGCTGAGCTCTGAGCAGCACTCAGCACGAATCATGGCAGCAGAGACACATTCAGCTGTGGCTCTGCTGAGACAACTGTGGGCTTCACTTCTGTCTCAGCACAACCAGAGGGACACTCATGTCCTCTGCTCAGTCCACAGTGTGTTCTGATGTCCTCTGCTCAGTCCACAGTGTGTTCTGATGTCCTCTGCTCAGTCCACAGTGTGTTCTGATGTCCTCTGCTCAGTCCACAATGTGATCTCACCGAGACACAGTTTGTTCTCTGACAGCTCCTGAAAGCTTCAGACAATGAGAGGAAACAAAGGGATCAGGTCTGTCACACACTGAGACTTCAGCTCAACAGGACGGGAGGACGAGAGAGAGGACACCTCAGAGAGGACAGAGGACAGAGGACAGAGGACAGACGACACCTCAGAGAGGACAGAGGACAGAGGACAGACGACACCTCAGAGAGGACAGAGGACAGAGGACAGGTGACACCTCAGAGAGGACAGAGGACAGAGGACAGACGACACCTCAGAGAGGACAGAGGACAGAGGACAGACGACACCTCAGAGAGGACAGAGGACAGAGGACAGGTGACACCTCAGAGAGGACAGAGGACAGACGACACCTCAGAGAGGACAGAGGACAGAGGACACCTCAGAGAGGACAGAGGACAGAGGACACCTCAGAGAGGACAGAGGACAGAGGACAGAGGACACCTCAGAGAGGACAGAGGACAGAGGACAGACGACACCTCAGAGAGGACAGAGGACAGAGGACACCTCAGAGAGGACAGAGGACACCTCAGAGAGGACAGAGGACAGAGGACACCTCAGAGAGGACAGAGGACAGAGGACAGAGGACACCTCAGAGAGGACAGAGGACAGAGGACACCTCAGAGAGGACAGAGGACAGAGGACAGACGACACCTCAGAGAGGACAGAGGACAGAGGACAGAGGACACCTCAGAGAGGACAGAGGACAGAGGACACCTCAGAGAGGACAGAGGACAGAGGACAGAGGACACCTCAGAGAGGACAGAGGACAGAGGACACCTCAGAGAGGACAGAGGACAGAGGACAGACGACACCTCAGAGAGGACAGAGGACAGAGGACAGAGGACACCTCAGAGAGGACAGAGGACAGAGGACACCTCAGAGAGGACAGAGGACAGAGGACAGACGACACCTCAGAGAGGACAGAGGACAGAGGACACCTCAGAGAGGACAGAGGACATGTTTCTTAGTGTTTCTAGTATTTCGCACCGATGATTGGACAGACGTGGGTCGGAGGGTCGTAGGATGTTGTGTTGTTCAGTAGTCGTTGTGTTAGACTTGCTGGCAGGCAGTTCACATATTAAGACTTGTGGACGGTTATTAATGTCGTTTGGGCTCCAAAACCACTAACATACTAACTGACTTGACTGTTGGCCCGGCCCGGCCCGACCACCAGCTGACTGGAACCCTTCCTTCTCTTCACAGGATACACTGAAGCAGCCAGTGATTTAAGGGTGAACTGGTGCTGGACACACTGCCAGCATGTGGACAACAGCATTCAGTGAGGAGACATTATCACTGTTTAATATAAGTCTGCTCGTCATCATTACATCATGAATCATGCAGGAAGATAAACAGACAAAGGATTAATGTTGGAGCAGCGAGCGACTCCAGACTGTGTCGTTAAAAACCGCCGCAGGCTTCAAAGTGTGTGACTGAGCGACGACTTCACTCTGAGACTTTAAGGAAAAACGAGCGTCGGCTGAAATATGTTTTCATGGAGTGGAGAGCTGCCGGAGGGCTGAGCTGAGCCTGGGGACGGGTGTTTTATTTTGAAAGTGTTCCTGTCTGAAGGAAAGTGTGACACAGTGCAGCTCTGACAGACGAGCTGCAGGCTGGTCACATATTTCATATGTTTTGGTGGACACGTGAGTCGGAACTGAAAATGAGGCGTCAACATTCACTTTACAACCCAATATGTGTTCCAGCTGTGACGTGTTCAGTCTGCTTTCTTATTTCCTCCACTCTGATCCCGCAGCACCGGCAGCACCGGCAGCACCGGCAGCATCGGCAGCACCGGCAGCACCAGCTGAACTCCACCTCAGTCATCCAGCCGGCTGTAAACAGCCCTGAACTGCTGCAACAGGCAGCAACATAAAGCTTAACATCTGAACGCCTCCGTCATTGATTTCCTCGTGTTGTACACTTCACATGTACGTGTTTCCCACACAACAACAAAGTTATTGAGACGACACCGCGAGAGCTGATTGGACATTCATCACTCTTCATCTTCCTCTATTGTTGCCTCACCGGCTCCCCGAGCGCTGATTGAAGGCTGGACGGCCGGACGGCTGCTGATTGCTCGACTTCACTGTGAATACTGTTGATCATAATTACTGAGGACTGTATCCACACACACACCACACACACACACACACACACACACACACACACACACACACACACACACACAGCTGCTGTGTGTTCAGGAGAGCTGGACTCATCAGATCATGTGACTCCTTCTCACAGTCAAACCACAGCGGTTCCACCAGTCGGTGTCGCTGGAGGAGCGCGCTGCAGGCGTGGACTCATTCATGCTTTACGTATGAAAGCACCTCAGTCCGCTTCAACATGACGTCACCGCCCTCACACGTCCTGATGACACCACACTGCCCCCTGTGACGACCAGAGGTACTGCCCCGTAGGTCTGCGTCTCGTGTTGAGACTGTTGGTTTGAAACAAGATGGCGGCTCCTCCAGATGTTAGCGTAGCTGCTGTAGCATCAGTTCTATCAGAACTTCTCTTCTGTTTGATCCATCAGCTGGCTCCTCTGGTGGCGGCGCTCTGCTTCTGTTGATCTGATTGGTTGAAGGAAGCCTGCGATTGACGCTGATAGACAGATTGTTCGTCCAATCAGCTCGTCTTCAGATGGTTCTGTTGAATATAGAACAGAACGAAGTCTAAATGAGCTGCGGTATGTTCTCCTCTGGATCTTCATTATGTTGGAGAGATGTATCCACGCCCCACATGTATGTTGTGCAGTGATGATGCATCACTGTGAAGTGGACCAGACTCAGACTACATGATGGTTCTGTTGGTGGTCAGTGTCAGATGAGTTGGTCTCACAGGACCAGGCTGCTCTGTGTGAGCTCACCGTGACCACAGACATGTCAGAAATATACATTTCTTTATTTTGCACGTTTCTCTGGTTCAACACCAGCTGGTCCCTGACGTCTGTGATGTCATCAGCAGGAAGCTGCTCAGCACCGACTCGTAATGTTTGGATCTGTCTCGTGTTCAAAAAATCCTTAAGAGAAGAGATTTAGAGTTTAAAAGGTTGAAGGTTGTGATCTGCAGAGCGCTGTGCTGCAGGTGAGGACTGAGTGGACGTGGATCTGTTCCAACTTCATGGGTGAGATCATGTTGAATGTTTTAACGTATGAAAATCTGATCTGAGGTGAAGGAAGTGAGTCATTACTGCTTCATGATGCTTCTGTGGACACTTTCACTAGAACTTTCTGGCTGGCTGTTGACGGCTGAGATGACAGAGGAGGTTCAGTCATCAGCGAGCAGAAATCCACTGATCTGTCACTGATAACGATGATTCATGCGCTGCGCTCAGCTGGAGGAGTCGATGTTTAATGTTCATGAAGATTCATGACTGCTCACCTCTGTAGCACAGACAGAACCAACAGCCACCTCAGAGTCAGGGCTCATGTTACATTTCCTGATGTAAAACATGCTGACGATGGTGAAGCTGAATGTCCCACAAGACTGCTTGTTTCCACAGAGCTCTCAGCCTCTTCATCAGTCAGGCCATGTGTCTTCATTAGCATATCTGACCGCCCTGCTAACCTGCAGCTGGAGGAGCATCCATCAGCAGGAGCAGCAGATAACTGGACGGGTGAATCGATGTGATCCAGAGGGAGCTGTCAGGTGAGAAGAGGGGTTAACTGTGGAGGTGACTCCAGGCCATCCTGCAGTGATACAGGGAGGGAGGGGTCCTCTTCATCACTGAGGGATGTCAGCTCTGGTGATGGAGAGGCTGGAGGAGGAGCGAGGTGGAGGTGGGCCGGTGTCACCGGGTCACCACTGGACACATACGTGTCAGTGCCAGTTATGTCATCGATAACGCTCATCGATCAGGGGAAAACAGCAGAGAGGTTATTTCATGGAGCTGAAGCAGCTCTTAAACTGATAACTGCAGTGATGATGTCATTGTGTGGCTGCTGCATGTTTCAGCGGCTCAACGTAGAAGAGTTAACGTGAGATGTGACGTTCAGCACAGCGACAACGTGAAAACCATCACTAACAGCAGAGTTCATCAGCATCGCAGAAGACTGCAGCTGAAGTCTCCCTCGTCTCATTATTTACATTTCAGAGCTGACACAGCTAGCTTAGCGTTAGCCTGCAGCTAGCTTAGCGTTAGCCTGCAGCATCCCTTCAAGACTCCTCTCCTGTGTGATGAAGATGATGTTTCCTGATGCACAACAAAGAACAGAAAGACGAACTCTTCCAGCAGCAGCAGGAGAGAAGCGGGCAGCTCAGCGTGCAGATTTATTTAAAGACTCTCTGGTGAAGTCTAAAGGTGCTCATGTAGACAGAAGACAGGGGAGACGGTTCACCACAGACAGTCATGACAAAGACTAATTAGGACTAACGACCTGAACAGCTCTGATTGATGATGAGTTACCTGTAATGAGTCAGCACACTGGTGGAGCTGATCACTACATCTCGTTACACTCTCTGTTGTCAAGTGTTGGCTTTTAATTAACTGACTTGTCTTAGTGTCTAATTAATTCTAACAATCAGAACTGTTCAACCAGAAGAGGACTTAGTAATCACATTACATGGGGAGGAGCTGAGAGGAGCTGAGAGGAGCTGAGCTGAGGGTCGGTGCTGGTTGGATCAGGGTCACTGGGTCTGGACGGGACAGTTTGGGTTTGAGCTCTGCAGCTTACCTTCTTGTATCTGGGGACAGGAAGCTGATTTACATCCCGTCACACACAAAGCAGCGACACACAGAGACGATGAGAGCATGCAGAGAGTGAGGAAGAGGAGGAGACAGAAAACAGATTCATCACGGGACATTAAAGAGGAAGAAACTCAATTAAACCTGTTTATAAAGCAGGAGAAACACAATAAATCATTAGAACAACGGATGGAAATCAAAATCTAAATAATGAAAAGCAGAATTCATCCGACGGACCTGAAACACTCAGTCTGTCTGTGTCCATCAGTCAGACGGTCACTGTGGAGGTTTAAGGTTCACTGACTGAAATCTTTGAAGCTTTAGCTTCATCAGAAGGCGTCAGCCCCTACCTGCTGCTGTCTACCTGCTGCAGTCTCTACCTGCTGCAGTCTCTACCTGCTGCAGTCACTACCTGCTGCAGTCACTACCTGCTGCTGTCTACCTGCTGTAGTCTCTACCTGCTACTGTCTACCTGCTGCAGTCTACCTGCTGCAGTCACTACCTGCTGCAGTCTCTACCTGCTGCTGTCTACCTGCTGTAGTCTCTACCTGCTGCTGTCACTACCTGCTGCAGTCTCTACCTGCTGCAGTCTCTACATGCTGCTGTCACTACCTGCTGCAGTCACTACCTGCTGCTGTCACTACCTGCTGCTGTCTACCTGCTGTAGTCTCTACCTGCTGCAGTCTCTACCTGCTGCAGTCACTACCTGCTGCAGTCTCTATCTGCTGCTGTCTACCTGCTGTAGTCTCTACCTGCTACTGTCTACCTGCTGCTGTCTATCTGCTGCAGTCACTACCTGCTGCAGTCTCTACCTGCTGCAGTCACTACCTGCTGCAGTCTACCTGCTGGAGTCTCTACCTGCTGCTGTCTACCAGCTGCAGTCTCTACCTGCTGCTGTCTACCTGCTGCTGTCTACCTGCTGTAGTCTCTACCTGCTACTGTCTACCTGCTGCTGTCTACCTGCTGCAGTCACTACCTGCTGCAGTCTCTACCTGCTGCAGTCACTACCTGCTGCTGTCTACCTGCTGGAGTCTCTACCTGCTGCTGTCTACCAGCTGCAGTCTCTACCTGCTGCTGTCTACCTGCTGCTGTCTACCTGCTGCTGTCTACCTGCTGCAGTCTCTACCTGCTGCTGTCTACCTGCTGCACTCTCTACCTGTTGCTGTCTACCTGCTGCAGTCTCTACCTGCTGCAGTCTCTACCTGCTGCAGTCACTACCTGCTGCTGTCTACCTGCTGCAGTCTCTACCTGCTGCTGTCTACCTGCTGGAGTCTCTACCTGCTGCTGTCTACCAGCTGCAGTCTCTACCTGCTGCTGTCTACCTGCTGCTGTCTACCTGCTGCTGTCTACCTGCTGCAGTCTCTACCTGCTGCTGTCTATCTGCTGCAGTCTCTACCTGCTGCTGTCTACCTGCTGCTGTCTACCTGCTGCAGTCTCTACCTGCTGCTGTCTACCTGCTGCAGTCTCTACCTGCTGCAGTCACTACCTGCTGCTGACTACCTGCTGGAGTCTCTACCTGCTGCTGTCTACCAGCTGCAGTCTCTACCTGCTGCTGTCTACCTGCTGCTGTCTACCTGCTGCTGTCTACCTGCTGCTGTCTACCTGCTGCAGTCTCTACCTGCTGCTGTCTACCTGCTGCTGTCTCTACCTGCTGCTGTCACTACCTGCTGCAGTCTCTACCTGCTGCAGTCTCTACCTGCTGCTGTCTACCTGCTGTAGTCTCTACCTGCTGGTGTCACTACCTGCTGCAGTCTCTACCTGCTGCTGTCTACCTGCTGTAGTCTCTACCTGCTGGTGTCACTACCTGCTGCAGTCTCTACCTGCTGCAGTCACTACCTGCTGCTGTCTACCTGCTGCAGTCTCTACCTGCTGCTGTCTACCTGCTGGAGTCTCTACCTGCTGCTGTCTACCAGCTGCAGTCTCTACCTGCTGCTGTCTACCTGCTGCTGTCTACCTGCTGCTGTCTACCTGCTGCAGTCTCTACCTGCTGCTGTCTACCTGCTGCTGTCTACCTGCTGCAGTCTCTACCTGCTGCTGTCTACCTGCTGCAGTCTCTACCTGCTGCTGTCTACCTGCTGCAGTCTCTACCTGCTGCAGTCACTACCTGCTGCTGACTACCTGCTGGAGTCTCTACCTGCTGCTGTCTACCAGCTGCAGTCTCTACCTGCTGCTGTCTACCTGCTGCTGTCTACCTGCTGCTGTCTACCTGCTGCAGTCTCTATCTGCTGCTGTCTACCTGCTGCAGTCTCTACCTGCTGCTGTCTACCTGCTGCTGTCTCTACCTGCTGCTGTCACTACCTGCTGCAGTCTCTACCTGCTGCAGTCTCTACCTGCTGCTGTCTACCTGCTGCAGTCTCTACCTGCTGCTGTCACTACCTGCTGCAGTCTCTACCTGCTGCAGTCTCTACCTGCTGCTGTCTACCTGCTGTAGTCTCTACCTGCTGGTGTCACTACCTGCTGCAGTCTCTACCTGCTGCTGTCTACCTGCTGTAGTCTCTACCTGCTGGTGTCACTACCTGCTGCAGTCTCTACCTGCTGCAGTCTCTACCTGCTGCTGTCTACCTGCTGCTGTCTACCTGCTGCTGTCTACCTGCTGTAGTCTCTACCTGCTGCAGTCTCTACCTGCTGCAGTCTCTACCTGCTGCTGTCTACCTGCTGCAGTCACTACCTGCTGCAGTCTCTACCTGCTGCAGTCTCTACCTGCTGCTGTCTACCTGCTGCAGTCACTACCTGCTGCTGTCTACCTGCTGGAGTCTCTACCTGCTGCAGTCTCTACCTGCTGCAGTCTCTACCTGCTGCAGTCACTACCTGCTGCTGTCTACCTGCTGTAGTCTCTTCCTGCTGCAGTCTCTACCTGCTGGAGTCTCTACCTGCTGCAGTCTCTACCTGCTGCAGTTTCTACCTGCTGCTGTCACTACCTGCTGCAGTCTCTATCTGCTGCTGTCACTACCTGCTGCAGTATCTACCTGCTGCTGTCACTACCTGCTACAGTCTCTACCTGCTGCAGTTTCTACCTGCTGCAGTCACTACCTGCTGGAGTCTCTATCTGCTGCTGTCACTACCTGCTGCAGTATCTACCTGCTGCTGTCTCTATCTGCTGCAGTCTCTACCTGCGCAGTCTCTACCTGCTGTTGTCTCTACCTGCTGCAGTATCTACCTGCTGCTTTCACTACCTGCTGCAGTATCTACCTGCTGCTTTCACTACCTGCTGCAGTCTCTACCTGCTGTTGTCTCTACCTGCTGCAGTCTCTACCTGCTGCAGTCTCTACCTGCTGCAGTCTCTACCTGCTGCTGTCACTACCTGCTGCAGTCTCTACCTGCTGCAGTCTCTACCTGCTGCAGTCTCCATCTGCTGCAGTCTCTACCTGCTGCAGTCTCTACCTGCTGTAGTCTCTACCTGCTGCAGTCTCTACCTGCTGCAGTCTCTACCTGCTGCAGTATCTACCTGCTGCTGTCACTACCTGCTGCAGTCTCTACCTGCTGCAGTCTCTACCTGCTGCTGTCACTACCTGCTGCAGTCTCTACCTGCTGCAGTCTCTACCTGCTGCAGTATCTACCTGCTGCTGTCACTACCTGCTGCAGTCTCTACCTGCTGCAGTCTCTACCTGCTGCTGTCACTACCTGCTGCAGTCTCTACCTGCTGCTGTCACTACCTGCTGCAGTCTCTACCTGCTGCAGTCTCTACCTGCTGTAGTCTCTACCTGCTGCAGTCTCTATGCTACGCTACGCTAACCACAGCTTGACTCGTGCTCTGGTCACAGTCCTGATATTCATCTTGTGTGTGTGCTGTCGACCTGCACTGACCTCCAGCTGCTGACGCACATTCACTGAATGCTGTGTGAATGAAAAGGCCAGGGCAGAAGAACTGTTCAGATATTAATCACTATTGATCTTCACTGAGCCGATCGCTCCATCAGGGGAACATCTTGGATCCATATCAGAGCTGAAATCTGACAAGTGCAACAATGAGCATAAATCTTCTCTCTGCTGTTCAGATGTTGATGGATTACAGATGAAGACGAGTCGCTCTATGTAAAACCAGCTACACACAAAACAGCCAGTGTGTGTGTGTGTGTGTGTGTGTGTGTGTGTGTGTGTTTATGTGTGTGTGTGTGCTGCCACATCAGTGTGTGGGCGTCCTGAGCAGTAGAGGCCAGTCTGAGTCTGCAGCAGCAGCAGAGGGTGGAGGTAGGTGGAGGTGTGGGCACCTGAATAAACAGGCCTCAGATGTGATATTGAAAAGTGAGACAGCCTCTGATTCACTCACAGACAGACAGACAGACAGACAGGCAGGCAGGCAGGCAGGCAGGCAGGCAGGCAGGCAGGCAGGCAGGCAGGCAGGAAGCTGTGTGTGTGGAAGGAGGAGCTGCAGGACGACATCAAGCTCCCATTTACCTGAATGTGTGTGGGCGACCACGAGGAAATATGAGGTCAACTTAAAGCTGTGAAACAAACCTCCACCTGTGGGTGGAGGTCAGGACTCACAGCGATGATAAACAGTCATTGTGCTGCGTATGACAACATGACCACCGTGTTGTTGCATCATTCTGAAGAGATGTCAGGACATTTCCAGCAACAGACCAAGTATTTTAAATCAAACATGGTGTTTTTTAACCCAAACAGACCATAAACAGTCGTCACAGTGTAAAACACAGTTCAGCCTAATGGAATGTAAAGTTTCCACACATCTGTGCTGCAGAATCTTATTGCAGTGATCGGGTCGGGAGTCCGAATGGGTTTTTAAATTACAGATTAGTGTCTGCAACATAAAATAAAAAAGTGTGAACTTCTGAATGAATCTGAAAAGAGTAAAGGTCCTGAGGTGGATCCCTGAGGAACTCCACATGTGATGTTAGCTGAAGAGAATGAAGAACGGCTCCGTCACAAACAAACTTAAATCATGTTATAATATCACCATAAACTGAGCAGAGTTTCACTCCGACCCTGAAGAGGAACGTCACCACTCACTGAACAATTAAAGATAATTATCTGATCAATCAAACGCGCCCTCGTTGATCTGGCAGCGTTTGGGCTTTGCAGATTGTCTGTTAAAGATTCAGTGTGAAAACATCTTCTGTGGTGTTGCATTAAATGTAGAAAGCACACTGAGACGACCGTCTGAGACCGAAGAGAGCAGCAGGAGTCTGAGTTGTTGGGTCGAAGGTCTGGAGCTTTTAGTGAGACGAGGTCGGTCCTGTCAGAACTCTGTTCAACAAACACAACGGGCTTTTTTCAGTTTCTATAAGAGACGGGTTTTAATAACAGCTGTCCTAGTCTCTTCAGACAGAGAGACGTTAGATTCCACCCAGTGTCGAGGACTTGATGACTGAATGGATGAAAACAGCTTTAGGTTCATCGAAGTCACGTTGCTTG
Source organism: Diplodus puntazzo (assembly GCA_963678695.2). Classification (NCBI taxonomy): domain Eukaryota; kingdom Metazoa; phylum Chordata; class Actinopteri; order Spariformes; family Sparidae; genus Diplodus; species Diplodus puntazzo. The sequence continues at coordinate 32,491,761 of OZ023167.1, read as the reverse complement.
AACACTGAGCTGATACATACTGAATCATTCTTCTAGTTCCTTCTTCTTCAGATTAGCTGAGCTTTGCTGTCTTTGTATCGTTCAGCCCAGGTTGGATTTAAAGCTCCTGTAGGACACATTATTATTTTATAAAACCTTTTAAAAGTCTAAATTCAGTTCAGCGTCTGTGGCCTCTTCTATGCTCGTTGGTTTGCTGAAGTCATGTCGTCTGCTGACCTTTTGTCACTTTCGTTCATCGAACGCAGTTTAGTTTTCTGATGATGATGATGATGATGACGATGATGATGAGGATGACGGCGTGAGCTTCATCTGATATCTGCATGTTCGTCTTGTTCCTGGAACATCAGAATAAAAGTTGCTCCTGGGCCGTTTGATTATTTAAAGAATGACATCATCCACCATGTTCTGTCCCTGTAATATTTATTACACTGACTTCACGTGTTCCCTGGTTTATTTCTGCTGTTTGCTGAAGCTCAGGAAACAAAAACACAATGTTGTTTTATAAAAACATGGTGTAAAAAAACACCAACATGAACTTCTCCCGCGTGTGTTTTGGGTCTTTATCGAGTCGCAAAGCTTCAACTTTACAAAAACATGATTAGTTGGTAGCACCGATGTTCCAGGAACAACAGCAGCACAGCGGTATCAGATGGTTCTGTAAAACCCATCTGTCAGTCTGAGCAGCTCAGCACACAGATATCAGACGTAGAACTGAGTCAAGTGTTTAAACTTCCCCGGTTTCTTCTGATCCAATCAGAGAAATGCTTAATTGTTCCTGCTGAAGCTGCTGCAGCGTGGAAACACGGAGGAAAGTGATTCAGCACAGACGTGAAGTCCAGCGGGTTTATACAGTGTTGTAGAGAGAAAATGTTTTTTGTTGGGTTGGCTGGGCAGCAGCTGAAGTCCGCGAGCAGAACCATAGAGAAAATCACCACCATAAATCACGGCGGGCTGGCCCGATGCCCACTCTGGTCCAACAGCACCGCCAGCAGCAGCTCGTCTGATGCCCACTGTCCTCCACAGCATCCGGACAGAAGAGTCCAATCTGCTGACGACAGCCGAGCTGTCAGAACAGACTGAGAGCCAATCAGAGCAGACGACACCTCTGGACCGGTTACTGGATCAGCATCACTTGTTATTAAAGATTCTGTTATTACTGCTCACCTCCAATATCCAGCATGTTTTATTCATGAATGTGTATGAAGCCTGTAAACAGCATCAGAGTGTTTCTGCTGCTCCAGTTCTGCTGGTGTTAATCCAATTCATCTGAACCAATAAAAAAATATACTTAGGATTTAGAGAACATGTAAACTAGTTTGACGTGAGCAGAGAAGTTGACACAGCTAAGAGTGATGACTGAAAGAAGAAAGTCTGAGTTAACCTGATGGATGAGTGGGTGGAGACGCAGCCTCTGTCAGTGCACCACAAACAGACCTCTGCTCCACACAGCAGGAGTTAGCCCACACTGCTAACACTAGCACTTCTCTTTGATGCTAAGTTGGTTAGCTGTTAGTTATGTACGTAGCATAAACAGGGATGTTTTTGTGACTCCAACAGTCAGAATGTAAACATGATTTCAGATTGATTTGCTCGAGCTAACCGGAGCTAACAAGAACTACTAGTAGCTAATAGGAGACAACAGGAGCTAACAGGAGCTAACAGGAGCTACTAGTAGCTAACAGGAGCTGATAGTGGCTAACAGAAGCTAATTGTAGTCAACAGGAGCTAACAGGAGCTAATAGTAGCTAACAGGAGATAACAGAAGCTAATAGTAGTCAACAGGAGCTAATAGTAGCTAATAGTAGCCACAGGAGCTAACAGGAGCTAATAGTAGCTAAACAGAAGCTAATAGTAGTCAACAGGAGCTAATAGGAGACAACAGGAGCTAACAGGAGCTACTAGTAGCTAACAGGAGCTGATAGTGGCTAACAGAAGCCAATAGTAGTCAACAGGAGCTAATAGTAGCTAACAGGAGATAACAGAAGCTAATAGTAGTCAACAGGAGCTAATAGTAGGTAATAGGAGACAACAGGCGCTAACAGGAGCTAACAGGAGCTACTAGTAGCTAACAGGAGCTGATAGTGGCTAACAGAAGCTAATAGTACGCAACAGGAGCTAACAGGAGCTACTAGTAGCTAACAGGAGCTGATAGTGGCTAACAGAAGCTAATAGTAAACAACAGGAGCTAACAGGAGCTACTAGTAGCTAACAGGAGCTGATAGTGGCTAACAGAAGCTAATAGTACACAACAGGAGCTAACAGAGCTAATAGTAGCTAACAGGAGATAACAGAAGCTAATAGTAGCTAACAGGAGCTAACGGGCTAAATCTGGTAGCAGTATAGTTTTAGAGGCATGTGATTGGCTGTAAGACAAAAGGGTGGTGACAACACTACTGCCATCAACAGTGACATCATGAACATCACAGTTATCTTTGTCAGTATTGAACGCTTCAGGGCTCCGATCAGGCTACAAACCATTGTTTTCATTTTTGATTAATCTGCTGATTATTTCACGAGTAATTGATGGTTCAGTCAATAATAAGACTTTACATGTGGGTATTAAAATTTTGATCAGTGAATTGATTAATTGAGTATAGTTGCAGCTGTGTATTGTGGACTCGCTCCAGGTAACGTAGAGTTCACTGACAGCCGATCAACAGGACGAGACATCTGATTGGATGAATTAGTGTGAGTGTGTCAGGAGTCTGTACTGATGGTCAACATGGAGGAGGAACATTTACAGAAACACACGGCAGCAATCAGCACCAATCAGAGGGCGAAGTGATCAGAGATCCCCAGAACACAGGAAATTAGTCATAAACCATCCAATAACATCCATCTTTGTTCTGCTGTCACCTGCTCAAACCGCCACAGCTCCTGTGTTCTGATCGTTCTTCTGATCGTTCTGATCGCTCTGATCGTTCTGATCGCTCTTCTGATCATTGTTCTGATCATTCTGATTGTTTTTCTGATCGTTCTTCTGATCGTTCTGATCATTCTGTTCGTTGTTCTGATTGTTGTTCTGATCGTTGTTCTGATGGTTCTGATGGTTCTTCTGATCGCGTCATGTTCGTGAACATTTCTGTTCGTACTGAAGCAACATGGACGTCGATGTCTGTTTGAAGTGTAAAGTGATGTGGTGGAGACGTGTTGCTGACTCTCTACGCTCTCTGAAACATGTCTGAACCTGACTTGTGATCAGTGTTATTGGTTATAGATAAGTTAACGAGGACAGTGACTGACAGTTGAAGGCACTGTGAAGCCTCTTTAGTTGTTCGTAGTCTCCGTCAGTGTCAAACAGGACTCACTCTGCTGTGAGCTCTGTTTTGGTCTCCACCACCTCTCGTCTCTCTCCCGCTGGTCACATCAGCCTCTCTGTTGTCACGCCGCTGTGTCAGACACACAGTTGGTTATTGGTTGTTATTGTTAGTGTCTGTTTGTCGTCAATATGCTCGAGAAATGATTAATGTGCTGTGAGATGGAAATAGAAGCTGATCTGTGGTGGGACGTGTTGAGTTGTTCCTCAGCCAGAGTGTGGAGGCTGATACGAGAGTGGGCTGCTGCTACAATATTCATCTGTACCTGGCGTATTATTGAATTTGAAAACATATTGATTGACTGTCATTGGTTTATTGACCTGCTGTCTGTGCTGTCGATAATGAATAATGACTGTGACTATTAATAAGGCCACAGCAGCTGAAGTCTGACGAACACGTGCTGCACGTTGTCTGTCAGGTGTTGGTTCATTCAGTGTGTTTGAGCTGATTTATTCCCACTTTCTCTTTATGTAAGGAAACAATCATTGCTGATTAACGTCATCATAGGCATCATCATGGCGGCTCACCTTGGCTTTGTTAATGGTGCAGTGCAGCGCATTGTTCTCCTGGTCGTACAGCAGACTGAAGTCCAACGTCCCCAACGTGGCTGCAGAGACAGAGAGAGAAGACATCAGCCGCCGTCATCATCCTGTTCTCACATGTCATCCTAATCAACAGAGAAACTAACAGCACCAGCACTAGAACTACATGTTGGGTACATTCATACTGACATCAGTACAACATGAGTCACGTCACGGTCACAAGCGCTGAAACCACTTTGTTAACAAGACGCGTGCGGCAACAAAGATTTAGATTTTGACGAGACGTCGGGACGAAATGTAACGCACGGCTGTGTACTGTGACGAGGCTGCAGGTGAACTCGATGTTCTTGATGAGACGTCAGGACATTTCACAGCAACAAAAACAAATACAGGCAGGACGAGGAAACACAACTGAACATGGTGCGACGACACAGCAGATGTTTGATGACATCTTTGAAGAGACATCGGGACAGATTGAGGCAATAAAACCAGATGTTCTGAACCACAGCTTGATGTTCTGATCCGCACCAGAGCAGAACCAGCAGTGTCACAACAAGAAATGTGTACATTGCATCTGTTTTGGAGTTTGATGAGCTCCATGTGATCTGGTATAATGTTTGTTTTGCAGTTGAGTGACTCATGTAGTTTGTGTGTCCTCATCTTCTCCACACACTCAGTGCATCTGTAAAACCAGCAGCCATCAACATCAGCAGCACAATAAACTTGTAATCAGAGGCAGGGGGCGGCCAGGGAAAATCCATTTGGGCCTGGAACATTCTGGGCGACAGTGGGAGGGTAAATCAGTGCAAATGAGTAGTTGGATGAAAGTCGGGCTGAAAAATAAAGTGGCTCTAAAAGCTCGTGTGAAGCGTCCGCAGCCGAGAGATGGACGTGAAGTCGTCTCTCCAGTGATCTGATGGGTTCTCCTCCGAGGCTTCTGGTACCGCTGGTTGGTTTAAACCGTCTCCTCGGTGACCTTCTCCTGATGGACGGGTCGACCTCCTCACCCGCCTTCAATTAACCAGCCTGTCTGTAAACTCAGAGGCGACCGCGTCTCATTGAGCGGAGACTATTAATGACATGATGTCATCCTTTGTCCTTTCAAAATGCCAAGTGAAGACGGACTTCCTGTTGTCAGGATGAACATTTCTACAAACATAAACAGCCGCGTCTGTCGTTGGTACCAGAATCATGTCGTTTACTCACACTGATATTAATACGAGCAGCATGGACCATATTAGATTATGTGTTTGTGATGGTGCTGCTGTAACACCTCCTCCACGCTGCTCCTCCTCGTAAACACATCCAAAGAGATCTGGCTGAGGTCCAGTGGATGTGTGCGATGATCCGGTAGTAACCGTTTATTCTTATTAAACATGCACGGCAGATTAAGATCGGGTCGGTCCGACTCTGGAATATCCGACCCAGTCCTGGAATAAATGTTGGCAATGTCGGTTCTGTTGAAATTTGACCTTTCTTTAGTTTAATTTTCTCTTTCATGTTGTACATGTGTTCATGGTCTGGTTCGGTTTAAGCATCAGAACCACTTGTTAGGGTCAGAAAACATCATGTTTGGTTTAAAACACTTGAAAATGTTTTTGACGCCTCTAAAGAATATTTATATAAAACAAATGTTGAAATCTTAAACTGTGGTTTCTGGCTTGGCAACAGTCCAGCAGCGATCCTGACTGCGAAATGTCCCGACAACTCGTTAAAGATATCAGGTTCTGGTTCTGTCTCCACAAACTCAACTGGAAAACGTCCTGACATCCAATTTCAAATATCCAGCGGTGTCACTCTTACAAATGTTGAAACACTGTTTCAGTCAGTGGCTGTAACTCTTAAACATGTGATGTGAACATGTGACCTGTAAAGTACAAGTGTCCACATGTGATCGATGACAATTAGAAATCAGAACATCTGAACTGATTCTGGTCTCTGGACCGTTTCCTGATTTTGTGTCCCGTCAGTTTGTGTTCAGCCTGAACTGATCTTCACCTCTGACCCCACCGGTCCTCTATGAATACTCTTCAGGCCTTAACCTCGGCCCGGAGGCCCGCCACAGATGGTTGTGTTCAGAGAGGTGAACTGGAAGAAAACACGACCAGTGGTTGAGTGTGACTCCACGAGCAGCTCGGCCTGAGGATGCTGTCGTCACATGGTTGATCCCAGAGCATTGTGTTCACATCTCTCTCAGTCAAACTGCTCGCAGCACTTATTGTGAGCATAAAGGAATGTGCCGAACACAGAGAAGTTATTTCAGTGCGCCCGTTCAGCTGAGTCGCTCTTCTTGTTCTTCAGGAGGAAGATTGATTCTGGCTCTGACGGGCCGAAGACGTCTCCATTCTTAACCTACAAAGATCTCATTTGTCGATTGTGTCTCCAGCTGAGAGAAACAGCCGTCAATGAGCAGAGAATCAAACCTCGCTGAGTCGGTGAAAGCTGAGAGATGTGGGCTGAGATTCAGAAGCAGCAACAACACGAGGTTCGTCTCCAGGAACAGAGATGATTAGAAGACTGTAGTGTTTGTCCACCAAGGTTACGATTGAGCCTGGAATGTCTTTAATTAGTCCATAATCGTCTCTCCTCTTCCGCTGCTGCCGGCTCAGTCATCACGCTGGAATGTTCGTCATATTAACACATCGACGTTTCTACCAGACGTGTCCTGTTCACATCACATACAGTAACATCACATTATAGCCGTCTCATCTCAGGATGGTGGAGAGACGCAGTGGACACAGTCAACGAGACGCTGGGACGTCTCTGGGTGTGTCTGTGCTCTCATAACTGGATATTTTCTGTAAGACATCAGGACATTTTCCTGCCTTGTCTGAGGCGACAGATCCAGATATTAGTGACGAGGCAGCAGGACGTTGATGTGTCTGCATAGACAGAACCAGGCGCTGTGAGCTAGAACCAGAACGTTTTGGTGCGTTTTGTTCCTGAGCCTGACCAGAGCAAACACATTAAACATAAACTGAGCTTTATTCTGGTGACTGTGTTGCTGTAAATGGTTAATAATCAGATTTAATTATGCTCACAGTGACTTTAGAGAGACAAGCTGAGGTGTTCTTGCAGGATTTCTTCAGGTGTAAATGAACAAAGCCATGAACTCCTCCACAACATTAGTGCTGAGCTGACAGAGCTGTTGGCTGTGTTTATCTCGGGGTGACAGTCGGGCTCTACGAGGCGGTTTGTAACACTGTGTTGGACCGGGCCATCTGGATCGCTGTGGGGCTCGGCACAGTGAGATGCAGCAGCGCTGTGACTAATAAAGTGGAGTTGCTTCTCCGACAGCGGACTCAGATTCCACTCACGCTGTGCAACCTTATTTCTGTGACTCTCGTAAAAAGATGATGGGTTTCACTGTATTTCAAGTGGCTCCTTTATGGAAAGGCAATAATTACCCAATTTTCTGGAAAGAATCGTTAATTACTTAATTCCTGGCAAAGGCAGAAATAAATGAACATGATAACTGTCAGTGCTGCGTCCAGGTCTTTAATTAGAGGCTGCTGAGTTTCTCTAAAACAAAGTATTCTCGTCTGTACGTTGAGACAGACTGAGAGATGAATCTGTTCAGATGTGAGTCCTGACAAACGTCAGGCAGACGTGTGTTGAGGCAGGAGATGGATCAGCTGATGTGATTTTTGAAAGATGACAAAATGTTCACAGCGCCGTCTTTCATTGTGTGAAATATGTTGCTCCTGCTGTGTGTAATGATTTATGTGCTGAGGAAACTCTCAGCTGTTGTGAGTCGCTGCATGGAGCTCGTTTTAAAGCCTCCACATCGACCGCTCTTCTCTCAACGGCTGCTCGAGGCTTCGCGGTGACACAGACGTCCGGAGGGGAGCGTTTCCTGAGCAGGACATTGATTACAAGTCACATGAATCACAGAGTTCAACACTTCTGATCAGCCGCCATGTTTCTGTCTCCACAGAGAAGTCTGAAATCTCTAAACTCATGGATTTCATATTTTCTGTACTGCCAGCAGAAATTGTTGGTAAATTTGATCAAACTTGTCCTCCAAACTGCCATGGTTCACATCGACTGTCTGAAGAAAAACTCTATTCTTCTCTCACAAGGTGGAACTTAAAATCCTTTGCTGAGTGTCAGCCTCGAGTATGTAAAGATGTGTCAGTGCTGTTGTGATGTTGTAATGAACGTCACATTCAGTTCAGTCCATTCAAAAGCTCAAAGCAGAAACAGGCAGCTCACCACAAAGCACCACGATCATCATGGTTTCTATGAAGTGACGTTTTATAAAATTAATCAGACGTCGGTCCTGCTCGTGGCGTCAACAGAGGTGATGTACGAGATGTTAACTGTTGTTATCTTGTTTTCTAACACTGAAGTGTTTTTGTGAACATGAAACTGAAACGTATCTGTGCTTCACAGGAACCATCTCTGCTCTGTGACTGGAGAGTCAGAACAGGCTGTCGCTCAGGTCCGGCTCATGCTACAGTGCTGGTTTGCTGGTTTGCTGTCTCGGCCACAGTGATGTTAAAAGGTCTGATGAAGCAGACAGCGACGGAGTTTCCTGACTGCTATCAGAATGACCACAGCGCTCCGTTAAGAGGAGAACCTGGCAGCTTCATCACTGCGCTGCGGGCACACTGGAGAGGAGATTCCCAGCGAGCGAGGCTGACCGGACCTTCACTGCGAGGCCGACCGGACCTTCACTGCGAGGCCGACCGGACCTTCACTGCGAGGCCGACCGGACCTTCACTGCGAGGCCGACCGGACCTTCACTGCGAGGCCGACCGGACCTTCACTGCGAGGCTGACTGGACCTTCACTGTGAGGCCGACCGGACCTCCTGCTGGTAGAACACACACACACACTGAAACATCCAAAGCTCTCAAACACTCTGATGCACATTTAGACTTTTTAATGTCAAATCCTTGATGAACACAGCGACTGGATCCATTTGTAACTCAGGCATGAACACTTTCAGGTAGTAATGAGCACAGCCTGTGAAGTTAACACAGCACACTTTATGATGTGGGCTCGCTCGGGGGGAATGGAAGTGCAATTAGGGACGCCATTAACAGTAAATAGCTCAAACGTTGCATGAATTGAGTGCAGAGAGACGGTTCAACACTTTCTCACTCCAGCGTGCAGGAAGTGATCACAACTCCTGCGTGAGCTCACTGACTGCATGTCAGAGTCACCTTTAAGTTGAATGCTGTGCGGCTGTGGTTTAACACTGGACCTGATCTTGATCATCATCTGTTGCTCTGTATTAGTCACGGCCCCGGAGCCATGGAACACTTTAAACTACGAGTCCGCTGAGCCTCAGTACACTGACTCACCACGTCACAGGATCCAGCTCATCAGCAGCCTCTCGGTGTAAACATGCACCGAGTTCTTCACATGACTCATAAAACCCTCACAAACCGGTCCAGTATGTTTCAGTGGATCCGTCCCTCTCCACACCACAGTACTGCAGTCTGACCGACGGATTAGCCAAGTGTTCATGAATCTGTCCCCGCAGAGCTCCTGAGGACAGAGGGCATGATGGCTGAATGCATTAACATGTTAATGAGAACTAAAACAAAGTGTTGTAACATCACATTCAGGAGCATCAGCAGATGGTTTGGTGTATTCTGATTGTTACAGCACATTAGAACCCTGTAGTGTGATACTGGAACAGGCTCGTGTGATTATTGCAACGTATAAACAAGCGAAGAGAACGAGCCGGTTTCAAGCGGCAGGACGAGTCAAGTTGTCAGATCGTTTCACGTCAGGTGAAAATATTCTTCCCTTTAACAGACCAGCAGCAGCAGAGTCCATCTGAGTTTCACCTTTTATTCACACCAGCAGGATTAAATCCATCGTTACCTGAGTCACCTGCAGCTTCAACTCTCCCACAGTTTAAATGAAACAAGCAGCAGAATCCAACAGGAGGAATAAAATCTGATTACACGTCACACATCATCCCCAGCTGTGTGAGTCTGACAGAACCAGATGTTTGAACACAAACCATCTGTGATGTTTCTGTTACATCTGCTGGATTCACTCAGCTGCAGGTTGTTTCATCAGCTGTCTGATCGTTAGCTTCTGCTCAGCGTCAGCGCTGCACAGGTAGGTGTTTCTGACCGACATGCACCTGATGAGTCTCCATTTAATCTCTAGTTTCAGCTCCTCTGTGGACAAACCATGGGAACACACACACACACACACACACACACACACACACACACACACACACACACACACACACACACACACACACTCCCTGTCTCCTGAATGATGACACTGAATCTGTATTTGTACAAAAGCACCCAGAAAAGGTGATTAGAGCTGTGTACGTCCTGAACAGTGTTGCCACAGTTACCTTGAAAAAGTAATCCGATTACTGATTGCTGATTACTCCTTTAAAAATTAACTTAGTTACTTTACTGATTACTTGTTTTTAAAGTAACTGAGTTAGATTACAAGTTACTTTATGAGTAACATTCAGCCGCCCCCCCAACATAAACATTCAGCAGCCTTCAGATTTCTCTCCGTCTCTGCTGCTGCTTCTCCAGGCAGGAGGATGAAGGTACTGTACTGGTACTGGTGTTCTGTGAGGCAGCAGGCAGTGAGAGCAGCAGCATCTTGTTTATTATGGCACCAAACGAGGGCGAGTCAGCCGTGTTTAAGTGCAGCATTTCCTCTACAACATACCGCCCGACCAGCTTCTTCAACTCTTCCCCACTTATTGTTTTGCACTGAAGTCCAGCTTTTGTTGTTTGGGTGGTGCTGGACCTCCTGCAGACGTCGAGCCCGTGGCTTTGCTAGCAGTTCTCTGCTTAACACCACCTTGTGGGATTTGTCCTGTAAACTTCACAGTGCTGCGACTTTAAATTTGATGTTGTGTTTTTGAAGCTTGATAGTACTTTGTCGCCAGCACAGAGTGTACAACGAACCTTAATATTCTCATCTTTAGCTGACACGAACTCAAAATAATTACTGTATTTCCAGCTCGAAAGCGTGCATCGCTCTCCTCCCTCCATTGTTTGTTTGTGTCGCTGCGTGGTGTGACACGTGAGTCGTCCTCGTGCTGAAAACGTGACTTGTCGCGTACGTGACGTCACTCCCCGAGACGCAAGAAGAAAGCAGAAATATATATTCTTACTAAATAAAAATAAGAGTAACGCACAGTGACTTGAATAAGAATAATAAGTACAATAAGTTGCTAAGTAACTTACACTGGTGCTGAATGTGACCTGAGGTCAAAGGTCAGCCTCTGTTGATGCCCGCAGCCCGTCAGGGTTCTGTCACCTCACATTGTTATTCTGTGTGTGCTGGTGCTGATGAGTGTGTCTCACAGTGAGGATGCACTGAAGCGTGCTGCCTTAATAACATATACGTGTCAGGCAGAGGATGAAGACAGACAACAATCTGACAGGCTGGAAGTCTTTAACGTTTTACTGTCGGATCACTGAACCGGGCCTGTTTAAGCTCTGAACACCAGCTCTGGTAATGGCCAATCAGGTTGCAGGATTAACAAGTCTCAGCAGTCGTAGTGTTTCATTGTCTGTGGACGTTTGTCCCGACGAGAGAGCACGGTGATGTGAAGGAAAGTCTGGAGGAGCAGCTCGTCAGAGTGAAAACAGAAAGAGCTCAGTAGAACCGGTCATCAGAGCTGTCGAGTCCGGCTCGGTCTTTGTTGATGTCCCGTCTTGATGTCCCAAAGACAAAGAGGACTCTGGAGGTAATATCCAGTAGGGATGGTGGTACCACTGTTTCATGTCTGATAAGACACACTGAGTCAGTCGGACAGCCGTCCCCTCTCTGAAACTACACGTCTGAGTGGAAACACGTTGTTTTACCTGTAAGAAGTAAAACATGCTTAAACTGAACCACCGAGACGACTCAGTTCTGCAGCAGAGCTGCTTCTTGTTGTTTCACTTTACACAGAACTTTTAGCATTTTTTAAACATACGAAATGAATTTCAAAGAGCATTTATGATAAAGGAATTATAACTCAACACAGTGGAGTCCGGACCTCAACCACGAGCAGACCCAGCAGTGTGCGGCCCAGGCTGCTCAGCATGCAGCCAGCAAACCCTCTGTGCTGTCAGACCCGGTGAAGACTCTGGATTCCCGTCTGAGCTCCACGTGTCGGTTGTCAAACCAACATTAGCAACAATTTCCCAAAATGTCCAAAAGAACTCACACACTGTGCCGTTTCTCCGTCACACGCCGGCCTGGATCTGCTCGGTTTGACTCACACCTGAACACTGACAACAGTGTTCTGCTCTGCGCACCAAGACTACACTCCTCTTTATTCATAAAAGACATGTCTTGTTGTACAGCGGCCCCCCACAGACCCCCTACAGACCCCACAAACCCCACAGACCCCCTACAGACCCCACAAACCCCCTACAGTCCTCAAAGCCCCCCTACAGATCCACAGACCCCATAGACCCCCACAGCCCCCCTACAATGCCCCACAGCCCCCCTACAGTCCCCCACAGACCCCACAAACCCCAACAGCCCCCCTACAGTCCCCCACAGACCCCACAGACCCCCACAGCCCCCCTACAGTCCCCCACAGACCCCACAGTCCCCCACAGCCCCCCTACAGTCCCCCACAGACCCCACAGACACCCACAGCCCCCCTACAGTCCGTCACAGCCCCCCTACAGACCCCTACAGACCCCACAGACCCCCACAGCCCCCCTACAGACCCCCACAAACCCCCACAACCCCCCTACAGTCCCCACAGACCCCACAGTCCCCCACAGCACCCCTACAGACCCCCACAGACCCCAAAGACCCGCTAATGAACTTAACGAGAGTCCAATCTGTGTGCGTGCGTGGGTGCATGCGTGTGTGTGTGCGTGCGCATGCGTTTGCGTGCGTGCATGCGTGTGTGTGTGCGTATGCGTGTGTGTGTGCGTGTGTGTGTGTGTGTGTGTGTAAGTGCGTGTGTGTGTGCGTGTGTGTGTGTGTGTGGACAGAGGAGTGAGATGAGTCCACAGCGTTCAGCAAACACAGACGAGGAATCTCGACTAACTAAACACTTCAATGAGCTCAACAGAGAATCAGAGCCGGCGGTCAGAGAGCAGCTCGTCCCGATTGGACCGAGTCACTGAGCTCACACTGAACAACAGCTACAGTCACAGAGACGCGTTGTTATCATGACCTGCAGCTTCACCGCTGATCAGGGATCAGATAAAGAGTCTGGATCTGACTGTGGAGAGAGCTGTTAGACCTGATGGAAGCTGAAAGACAACCAGATGATCTGATTAACAACAGATCCACAGAACATCTGTGCTGGATTATTAGTCACGTTATCAATATTTCATTTTCTAATATCACAGATTAATACAGTACGATGTGACTCGTCAGGTATAAGACAGTTTATTCATCTCGCTGTGATCAGTTTCTCTCCATCGTCTTGTGACCGAGGTGAGAACTTTCCTCCACATTAGTTTTCCTGAGGTGAGTCGTGGGTGTGTGAGGAGGAATTTCACCTGCAGCACACCTGTTTACAGAAAGAAGATATCAAATGAACAACGCAGTAAAACTTCATCATGACTCCACAGAGGACAGACCACAGCGTGTGTTCAGGGAAAGTCATGTGGTTTGTTTGAGATAGTTCACACTGATTTTTCGCTCTTGAGGCTGTGTTGTTAAATTCACATGATAGTCCAGTTTGATGTTGGATTAGAGTTGATTCAGTTTAAGGAGACTTTTGGACCTTGGCGGAGGTATGCACTCTACTGAGTGTCATTCTAGTTCTGTGAGTTCTAGTTTTTTCTGGCTTTAATAAGTTGGTTCACGTTGTTGTGACTCATATTGTTGGATGTGCTGTTCATGTCTCTTCTGTCACTGGGACTGTCACTGGGAGGTTGATCCGTCTGTTAGCAGGATTAAGCTGTCAGCTCGTCTGTCGGCTGACAGGAACAAAAGGTAACTTTGAAGCCTGTCGAAAACCTCCATGATACTGTTGTCACACACTGTGTTAATCCACTTAAGCACAAAGTCCATCATCCCTCTGGAGTCAGAAGTCAGAGTTCGCTCTGAGCTGCAGCTGATAAGACTCAGTGCTTACTGGGCAAACTGCATTTTTATACATACAGAGCAGGAACAAAGATGGAGGCGGGCGGCGGTGGCAGCCTCCCCTGAGAGAACTTATCTTTTCCACCCCGCTGTACAGTCACTGGTGCAGCCCAGTGAATTAGACGGGGAGACGAATGCTTTCTCTTTTCCCCTCGATATGAAATTCTGTGGACGGAGCTGACAACAGACTGAAGGCTAGAAAAGGCTCGGTGATAAGAACCGACACCCGGCACATGTTCTGCCACCGAGGAGAGTGACGTTCAACAGCATCGTTCTGATGTGTAGGTATAAAATAAAGATGTTCTTTAGTCCATTTAGCGTAAACAGACAGAACCCATCAGCTGTGAGAGAGAGATGCCATCACATCAACACGATGATGAGCTGCTGATTCTCTCCGCTCCACATCCTCTATTAAAGATGAATGCAATCACACCCAGCAGCGTCTGGCAGATGGAGACATGCGAGGAGGCCAAGTTCAACATGGCTGCGGCAATATGATGTGAAAGCAGCTGTAAACAGAGCGATATTTAACTCCTGACTCCACACAGAGAGATGCAGCAGGTGGAGGTGATGGATGACGAGCCGACACCGTCCCCTCTCATTCTGCCTGTGATTTATCTCAATGTGAGCTGCAGGCTGTTATACGAGCTTCTACTGAATGTCACAATGTTTGATGAGAAAAGAGAACTTAACATAAAAGACGGAGCCAAAGGGCACAGACGCACATTTCTGCTGTAATAAAATGCAGTTTAGATTTGGATGGTAGAAGAAGAAATCATGATGGATGTCTCTGCGGCTGAGGCTCGCACAGTTTAAACATCTGTCTTCACTGAACTGTAACCGCCATACAGACATCTTTACAACAACGCTGGCAAATATAATGAAATGTGATCGCTCCACTCATGGCTCCACCAATCAGGACTCAAGATTAATAAAAACATCCAAATCAATAAGTAAATATCTGCAATCCTGTTCTATCCTGCTGCCTCAGTATCTGCCTGTTTTTAATGGAGTCTGGTTTGTGGTGCAGCGTTTAGAGAACAACAGATCTTCGCTGTGTAGCAGGTAGTTGGGACGACTTAAGTTGGAGGTTTTCTGAGTGGAATTTGATTGAATGTTGGTTAGTTGTCAATTTTTTTCAGTAAATTCAATGAATTCTACCCCAGCATCAGATATCTTGACAACTTTTACCCAAAGTGTTAGAAACCAGTTGGTTGGTTGAATTGTCAGCAGTATTACACAAAAACTAGTCATCAGATGTCGTATATTGTATCTTTACACAACAACACTGTTTCATACAACTGTGATGATGATGGTCGTTAAAAGTCGTTGACATTACAGTCTTCTATTGCCCATCCTGTGATGTGAGTGCTGCATAAAGTTTAAAATCCTAAGAACGAAAAGCCAGCAGGGGAGTAAATGACTCCAGACACATGAAGTAGAACCAACACAGAAACACACTGATGGCTGATGAGCTCTAGCGTGTCTTGTTGATAGACGACAGCTACAACATGTTAGCACAATATCTAGAACACGTTCTTCAGGAAGATGCACAGGTAACATGTTCTGCTGTGACCAGATGTGGCTCACCTGCTCAGCTCCTGATAGGACCACATTAAGGGTCTGAACATGATGAAGCTGCTCTGGCTGACTTCCATTAGCAAGATGTATGTTGTGTGAACGTACATGTTGGAGACTGTCAGAGATTATAGATGACCTGCAGTGAAGACTGAGACTGATGGAGCTGTTTGATGATGCACAGCTTCATCTTAGTGTCTGATCAGAGCTGAGCCTCCACACACCTCAGCTGACGGCTGCGGGAGGTACAGACTGTGCAGACTGTATACTATATATATCTGTACCAATCTGCACCATACTGAGCCATACTGAGCCATACTGAGCCATACTGCACCATACTGAGCCATACTGCACCATACTGAGCCATACTGCACCATACTGAGCCATACTGCACCATACTGAGCCATACTGCACCATACTGCACCATACTGAGCCATACTGCACCATACTGAGCCATACTGAGCCATACTGCACCATACTGAGCCATGCTGCACCATACTGAGCCATACTGAGCCATACTGCACCATACTGAGCCATGCTGCACCATACTGAGCCATACTGAGCCATACTGCACCATACTGAGCCATACTGCACCATACTGAGCCAAACTGCACCATACTGCACCATACTGCACCATACTGCACCATACTGAGCCATACTGAGCCATACTGAGCCATACTGCACCATACTGCGCCATACTGCACCATACTGAGCCATACTGAGCCATACTGAGCCATACTGCACCATACTGCGCCATACTGAGCCATACTGCACGAAACTGCACCAAACTGCGCCATACTGCACCATACTGAGCCATACTGAGCCATACTGAGCCATACTGCACCATACTGAGCCATACTGAGCCATACTGAGCCATACTGCACCATACTGAGCCATACTGAGCCATACTGCACCAAACTGCACCATACTGCGCCATACTGAGCCATACTGCACCATACTGAGCCATACTGCGCCATACTGAGCCATACTGCACCATACTGCACCATACTGAGCCATACTGCACCATACTGAGCCATACTGAGCCATACTGCACCATACTGAGCCATACTGCACCATACTGAGCCATACTGTACCATACTGAGCTATACTGCACCATACTGAGCCATACTGCACCATACTGAGCTATACTGCACCATACTGCGCCATACTGAGCCATACTGCACCATACTGAGCCATACTGCACCATACTGAGCCATACTGAGCCATACTGAGCCAGACTGCACCATACTGAGCCATATTGAGCCATACTGAGCCATACTGCACCATACTGCACCATACTGAGCCATATTGAGCCATACTGAGCCATACTGCACCATACTGCACCATACTGAGCCATACTGAGCCATACTGCACCATACTGAGCCAAACTGCACCATACTGAGCCATACTGAGCCATACTGAGCCATACTGCGCCATACTGAGCCATACTGAGCCATACTGAACCATACTGAGCCATACTGAGCCATACTGCGCCATACTGAGCCATACTGAGCCATACTGAACCATACTGAGCCATACTGAGCCATACTGCACCATACTGCACCATACTGAGCCATACTGCGCCATACTGAGCCATACTGAGCCATACTGCACCGTACTGAGCCATACTGAGCCATACTGAGCCATACTGCACCATACTGCACTATACTGAGCCATGCTGCACCATACTGAGCCATACTGCACCATACTGAGCCATACTGAGCCATACTGCACCATACTGAGCCATACTGCACCATACTGAGCCATACTGAGCCATACTGCACCATACTGAGCCATACTGAGTCATACTGCACCATACTGCACCATACTGAGCCATACTGAGCCATACTGAGCCATACTGCACCATACTGAGCCATACTGAGCCATACTACACCATACTGCACCATACTGCACCATACTGAGCCATACTGAGCCATACTGCAACATACTGAGCCATACTGAGCCATACTGCACCATACTGAGCCATACTGAACTATACTGAGCCATACTGAGCCATACTGCACCATACTGAGCCATACTGAACTATACTGAGCCATACTGCACCATACTGCACCATACTGAGCCATACTGAGCCATACTGCACCATACTGCACCATACTGAGCCATACTGAACCATACTGAACTATACTGAGCCATACTGAACCATACTGAGCCATACTGCACCATACTGAGCCATACTGCACCATACTGAGCCATACTGCACCATATTGAACCACACTGAGCTACTATGTTCTCCTTTAGAGTAGAACAAACATGTGGTAACACTAAAACACAATAACCACTTGTGATCAGACTTGAGTTGAGATCAGACACTGTGACTGAGTTTGACACCAAAACAAAGCTGCTTCTTTCAGCATGTAAGCTTATGAAAAAGGCTTTTTGGGTGTAATTATAGAGTTTGGCCACCATGAAAACTGGCTTCAGCCTGGAGTTCTTCATGGAGGCTGGACACCAACAATCCCCTGGTACTCTGTTAGCTAGGTACGGTTATGGTTAGTGTTACTCAGGTGATATGCTGCCCTTGTCTGAGGCAGACAGGTAGCACATCCATACATATTGCACCTTTAACAACTGTCTTTATTTAGATTGGACAGCTTGTTGTGAATAGTATCATAGTGCTTAAAGACAGACGCTGATTCTGCATCAGAATCCATGAGGGGAAAATGTAGAATATAGTTCTGCTTTCAGTCACAAAATCACACAAACAGCGACAGTTGTGCTGTAAATGTGTGGAACCTGCTGAGAGCACAGACAGATCTGATGTTTTCATTTCATTTCCACTGAAACAACATATTATTATATATTATTATATATGGAGCTGCAGTCTGATGGGCCACACAGAGAAACACCTGAACCCTCCACACAAATGTTTATGGAGATCACTGCCTGTATGTGCCATAACACACCTGTGTTCATCTCCTGACTGCTCACCTGAAACCCTTCAGCCTCACACACACACACACACACACACACACACACACACACACACACACTATAATGGGATTGTTTCCAGACAAATGCAGATCCTCCCTGATATTAGATCAGGTCCAGCTCCATGTGGTGAGCTGTGTGATGTGGAGGCAGAACCACAGAACCATCCAGCTCAGCCGGTTCCTATAACAACCAACCAGATTAGACTGTCTGTTTGTCGGGAGAGACCCGGAGAGCAGCCACACCATAATCACTTTATACTCATGTGATGCATGCTCACACCATAAACACATATGTGCCTGCACACACACACACACACACACACACACACGGCTGATGTTTGTCTGAGGACAAAATATTCTAAATGTTGTTCTCAACATGTTTCATTCAAACTTGTGTGTGTGTGTGTGTGTGTGTGTGTGTGTGTGTGTGTGTGTGTAGCTACACAACAATCTGAGATGGAATCAATACTGCAGGACAATAAATCCATCAGGTGGTGAGTGAGTGTTTTATAAAGAAACATTTCATTGTTGTTTATAATAATCCGTCTTTGTGTTGCTTTGCTTTGCTGTCAGATTTGTGCTGCAGTATTTTATTGTGTTTGCATGCTGGATTATAATTCTATAAAAACATTATTATATGAATCTGTGGATTCTTTCAGTGTTTCATCCACAAACAGAGATGTTCAGTTTGTGTCACAGAGGAGAGCAGAAGATATTAAAACATGTCTCAAACTGATTAATGATCAAAACTGTGGATGATTCATTTAATATTTGACAACCATCAATTAATAAACGATCCATCAGTCTGATTCAGCTCAACTGACTCAAACTGCAGCCAAGATTCAGGTGGTTCTTCATCTCTGTCCGCATCACCTCCTCCTCCTCCTCTTCCTCTTCCTCCTCTCTGTCCTAAGATCATCTTCTTCTCTTCCTTTTCTTTCTCTTCCTCTTCCTCCTCCTCTGTGTCCTCCTCTTCCTCCTCCTCCTCTCAGACACCTGGGGCTCTCTCACAGATCGTCTCGGGGTTTCCTCCCACCCGTCTGACGGTGTGATGGAGGTCTCTCTCTCCTCATGGAGCTTGACCTCCACCCCTCCTGTCCTCCGTCAGCTCTCTCCGGTCCGTCATTACAGGTGCACAGACTCTCCTCTGATTCATCAGGACTCTCCGTCTGTCATGGCTGTCATCTCCAACAGGATTTCCTCCCACCACAACCTGAGCTGATCTTCTTCCCCGTGAAATCCACTTTTCTACTTGATGGTGCTCTTTGACAAAAAGCTAATTAACACCTCCTGCACGCTGATCGTCTCCTCCTTTAACCTCCACACCTTCCTCTTAAACCCCGCTAGTCCTCCACGAGGAGCATAAACTCATTACAGTTCTTTATTTCCTCATTAACACTAACTTTGTTCATATAAAAGAGTAAAAAGACGAGTGCTCAGGTAGAAAAACAGGTCGTACAAAGAGAAATCTGCATTAAATTATACAAATTTACATATTTTCCTAAAACTGATATAAACTATATTGAGCTGGATGTGAAATCTCGTTGGCTACATGATGTGTCAGTCATCCAGAGGCTGGTGTGTGAGGAGAGAGGGCGGGAACAAGGAGTGTTCAACAACACTGCAGGTATCATTCATACAGAAATACATAAGGGCTCCTTCTTTGTCCCCAGACTCCCTTAACAAATGTGTCAGTTTAGTGAGTTGTTGAGTTGGAGACACTTTATGAACTCTGTGAAACTCTGTCTCTGACTCAATCTGCATTATTTGGACCTTCTTGTTAATTCAGCAATTCTGAATGTACTTCTACATGAACTTCTTTCTGTCTTTGAGTAGAAACATGGAGTCTGTTTGTCTCAGTGATGGACGGGTTTGTTTATCATACAGAGCAGGAAGTGACATCACATCACTAAGGTCACTCAGACGCAGGTTAATGTGGCCGTGAACTGGGTCTCAGACATCAGGGCGGGGCCACAGGAGCATTGATGAGCTTTGATTGGCTCCTGAAGTCCCTGGTTTGTACGAGTTCATGACTGATGGTGAAAAATGAATTTTGTGTTCAGCCTCTGAAAGATGATTGTGCCTCATGTTGATTTGCTTTATGTTTTGTGGTCATTCACATGCATGAAGTGTTCAGACTGCAGGAGCTGAGCGGGCCCCACTGTGTGGACCATGGCCTCAGTCTGCTGCACTAGTAAGACAGCTGAGGTATTGAATGCAGACGATGTGGATGTGGATACATGTTCTTTAAGCTGTGTTGAGGCAGCTGCGGTGACTTCACGGCTCATAAAGCAGCGCTGTGAGAATGAATGGAGACACAGAGTGTATCACCTGCAGCCTTAACGACAGACATCGCCTTCACATCTCCAGCGTGTTCAGCCTGCAGCCGATCCGCCTCACGTCCAGCGGATTAAAGATGTGCAGGCCGATAGCATTCGGTCACACAGAATCGGGGGAGGTAGGAATAAAATTGCCTCCAGATCGATGACCTGCTGTCAGACATGACTTGAGTGATCTCGCTCTTTTCCCTGCGTTGAATACCAAAACATGTGGCGGTGCAGACGGCCTCTGCAGGGCGGAGCGGGTGATAAGATGTTTGTCTGCGTTATCCTCGTGTGACCTTGTGCTGCTCTGCAGATACATGAAGACGGATGAGTCGGAACATCAGCTGCTCACACATTTTTCTTTTTGCTATTAAAACTGGAAAACATGTTTGTGATAAGAGCGGCAGCTGATAGAAACTCTACGTGAAGACAAGATAAAGTCCAGATGAAAGCACAGTTTGTCTTCGCTCTCTGCTGGGGCGACTTCCTCAAATACATCATTTTCTGGTAATTGAACTGCAGAACAAAATACCTCTGGAGACACATGAGAAAGGCTCTGTTGGCTTCAGGCCTCACCTGTCACAAGACATGTGACGTAGAGCACAGGTGTGGGAGTGTCCCAGTGAGCTCTGCCACCAACGACACGTCCTCGTGCTGACAGGACTCAGACTCAGCGTTCAGTGGACAGACGTGCCGGGCCTCCGCGGTACCCTCGCAGTTTGGTTAGGGTTAGGAAACCTCGTGGTTTGTTTTAAAATAAGGACGTTATTTATGTAACTTCAGTTACGTGATATAACTTCACAAAAGAACTAACTGTTGACTTCTCACACATCAGACGTCTCCTGACTGAAAACACAAACTTCCAGCTCGACGTCCTGCCGGTGTGGATCTGTCACTCTTCATACTTTTTCACCTGACTTCCTCCTTTGCTGCTGTAGCAATCAGGACAGCGACTAGAGGTCTCCACCCAACATTACACGTAAATGTGGGTCGTAATGAGCCGCTTCAGTCGACCCGTCTGGTCACTTTGTTGTGACATCAGCACTGTTTCTGAAGTGATCATCAACGATTGTTAGCATGAAGCACAAATGATCTCTAGACCATCAGCATGAAGATCTCCTGCAGCTGCCTCCTGCTTCACTGAGCTGCAACAGCCAGCAGCTACAGAAGCATCACCAGCAACTCTGCAGGTATAATAATTCATAATTCATACAGACGTTTGAACCCGCTGAGAGTTCAGACGTGAAGTCTCTCACCCTCCAGGGACCGTCTCTGGTTCTGAAGTTCACAACAGAAACACCAGAGACGACTGTTGATGAGGTCTGAACAGGAACATTTCACTGAGCCATGTTTTAACTCCTGGATGCTGGTTGGACATTAGACACTAGATTAAATTAAATCTAAATGTGGAGGTTAGGCCTTCTGGGAAAATAGATTAAAATCATCAAAACAGGCTGATGTGGACAGGTTGTTAGTCCTGCTGCTTCACTGCGTTTTTCAGTTTAGGAGAGAAGAAACATTTTAACGACGCGCTCGATATGTTTAACCACACATCAGGAAATTTACAGTCTGTAATCTACAGAAGTCTTGGTGGCAACAGAACCAGGATACTTCTGATGACTTGTTGGGATATTTACAGCCATGTTTGTGGACCAGATCTCAGATCAGTTCCTCAGGTACCCAACCTGAACATTAGCAGTGTTCCATGTTGATAATAAAAAGACATGAGCCACAGAGAGAACGTGGTCGTGTGTCACGTCTGTAGATCTTTATTTAATCTACAGAACAACATGAAGGAACACGTCGACCCGTTGTGTTCTGGATGTTATTGGGTGTCAGTCAGTCGATGCAATGAGGAGACACTTTGATTAGGTTCAAATCACACCGACAGCAGTGTGACTGTAACAGGTTCAGACAGCACACTGTATGACAGCAACAAATCTATATATATATATATTGTAGTGACTGGGGGAGTGCAGGTTGCGGATGGTGAGTGCTGATGGCACAAAGACTGTTGTTGTTCAGACGTGTTTCGTTGTGCTGCTGTCTGTACTTGTTCTGAGTGTTGTTGTGTCCTGGTGTGTTCTGAGGATGTGTGATGGTAAATTGGCATCGACAGATTTTGCAGTGTGCCACCATGGCCGAGTATGACAGGGCGGGTGGTGATGTTCATCAAATGTTTGTGTCTAAAGGGTGTGAATAAAGTTGCGGTCCTGAGACACTGCTGCTGTGTAAGGGTTAGGGATCTGTGCTGTGTTGTGTTTCTTCCCAGAAAGCTCACCACAATATATTTGTTGTTGCAGACAGAAGACAGACAGCAGAGTTACTCTCCTCCACTACATGTTTCATGCCTCTGCACTCTGAGTATCTGTGTGACTTCTCCTCTCTACATCTGAACACAAACATCTGAACTTTCTCCTCCTCTCAGCTTCAGAACAGCCTCGTTACTTTAGTTTGATGCATCTGAGGTGAATTCTGGATTCTTGTTATTTCCCAGCATCAGCAGACTGATGTGGACCTATCAGAGCACATCACGCACGGCAGACGCAGCGAGACGAGACAAAGACGTAAAAGCCGTAAAAGCCGTAAACAGACAGAGAGGGAGACTGGAATGTGGAGAAAAGCCGTGTTAGTGTCTCGTATCTGCATCCGATATTCCAGGGTATAATTGGCCATTTTTGACTATTTTTGATTTTGCCATTATATTTCACCTTAAAAACTATTTACTTGGTGTCATTATTTTCAGCACAACCTAACATGTGTGACTGTACAGTTATTTTTTCATTTTGACATACTGCATTAACACAATGGACCTAAAATCACAAAAAAAACATAAAATCCGAGTAGAAAAAGTTAGATTTTTTTACTGTGAAAACCACAAATATGTTTAACAAACCATTTTTATTACTTATAATGCAAATATAAATTGTTGTTTGCTGAATATGTGCATACGTTTTAAAAATGTACAAAGTTATGTGTAACTATTAACATTTAAATGCAGGCAGTGCTCAGGTCTGCCTGAGCTCCTTCCAGCTGAATGTAGAGCTGCACTGCCTGCTCCACATTCAGCTTCTTATTGTTTTTACTCATTAAACAAAAAACCGACTCCACTACACACAAAACACACGACACCAAACACTACACAACACACTAACTATACACTCCAAACACGCTAAATGTCACAAATCAATATCGCTGTCTGTACACTCTATCCGCCGACGTCCCTCCTACAACTTCCTGTTCCTCAACAACCAAACTTGCTGCTTGGACACTTTCGTGACAAAAGCCTGTTTTTACCGTTTCTTCTGCACCAGACACAAAGCAAACGTGACAGCAATGTTCGCGAAAAAGTGAACATTGTCTATTTACCCTAAGTCCGGTTTTGGACCTGCTGGTGCGTCCGGTCCGTCGACTCGGGAGGTGGGCCGTGTGGGTTAGCTAGCGGCTAGCAATTAGCTACATCTGCAGAGCTCTGCAGTGATTGGCTCTGGTGCGTGCATGGCTACGGTGGCTCTGGTGGACAATGCTTGCGGCATTGTAAAGCATTTATGAAATAATTTATTAACGGTATCATTGCAGTCCAAACAAATGTGACATTGCACACCACTGAACCAAACGGCAGCCATGTTGAAACTCTCAGGTCAGTCTGATCCTGATCCGCAGAGATATTTGAGGCACACACACACACACACACACACACACACACACACACACACACACACACACACACACACAGACAGACAGAGATTCCTTGCTTTTATAGAGAGATAGTCTTTGAGTTTTATTAATATGACGTGAGCGTCAGTTAGCTTACTGCTGTACGTCTGTCATCAGCTCCTTCAGTGCAGAGCGACTGTAGCTGAACGTGTCGTCTAACACCAGAAAACGTTTCCTCTCATTAATTACTGCGTTAATGTTTGAGGTGTTTCTGTTAATGAGCTCTGAGAGAAATCCTGACCTGACAAACTTCACAGACCTCCTGACACCGTCATGTGGCTGAAACACAAACATAATGTTTCCTTGAGAGACGGGATGTAAAGTGACCTGGCTGTGAGTGTGGGTTGCCAGGTTGTGGCATCAGTCTGTTATCCTTCCTTCTGTTCCATCTGGCTGTGGTTGTGTGGGCGGCTTGTTAAAGTCATTGAGCAGCTCTGTGACGATCAGCATAATGAAGCTTTTAATAAGAACTGTTGATTTTTATTGAAATAATTATTTTACTGATACGTTAAAAACGTAGAGGAGTGTGTGTGTGTGTGTGTGTGTGTGTGCGTGTGCGTGTGCGCGTGTACACGTGTGCGTGTGTGTGTGCGTGTGTGTGTGTGTGTGTGCGTGTGTGCGTGTGTGTGCGTGTGTGCGTGTGTGTGTGAGCGATAAGAAGAAGAAGACGAAATATTCAGCAGAGATTTTATTTAATATAAATCTGACTCAAACTCTTTGGTCATTAATATCTCATCCCAGTCGTCTGTGTGTTGTTGTTGTTCGTGTCATCCTGCAGTCATATTTAATCATAAGCACGGATGGTATATGATGTAATAACGTCTACAGACAGCGGAGGGGATCGGAGGGCGGCTCCCTGTGGTGACACGACACCAGACAATGTTTCATCTCAACGTGTCACTCATTTTCTCCTCCGTCATGTTTGAACGCAACAAACTGGAGTCAGCTGAGGTCGTTAAGTTCTGTCTGAAGTTCACATTAAACAAAGAAACTCATTACTTTGACACCAAAGCTGCGTCCAAATCAAGCAAACAACAAAAAACACTGATCTCACATCATCAGCGCTCTCCAAAGAAGCTAACCGCTAAAGAAAGCTAACATTAATCGCTGAACGGCAACAGAAACGTATCTGAACGAGGACGAGGCATCATGATCAGCTGGCCTAACTACAGGTCGAGCTCATACAGGCTAACACTGTTAGCTCAGCAGCTCCAGTGAAGATTAATCTGGTCTGAGATCAGGTTGTGATGTGTTCTCTGCTGCAGACTGAGATCACAGCAGACGAGCTGATTGAGACATCTGATGTTTTAAATCAAGTCTCAGCTGCTTCAGTTGTTCAGAACTGTTCTGTGGACACTTCACTGACTTCCAGTCCAGACTGAAGTTATAACTTCTGCCATTGTTGGAACTATTTCAGCTGGTGCAACCTTTAAAATGTGAGCTGGGAGTAAAGTGCATCCTAAATTACATTTGAAGCTGCGTTTGGAGTCACAGCAATGAACCAAAGCGGAGCTCATTCACACCAGCGTCCCACTGTTTCCATCAGACTTATAAAGCCGACTGTCACACTGTAGTGGTTCTCTGAGTCAGTCTCTGTGGAGGTGGACACAACTCACATTCCAGCAGTTAGAAATAATAACGTAGAAAACACCTTTAATCAGCTGTCAATGACTCCTGCTGCTCGTCTTCTCTATACATCGTCAGAGAAACTCAGCGAGCTCCTCCAGCATCACCACGATGTCCAGCTGTGGTTTGTATCCATGTACCTGCCAATCATCATTATGAAGTGTCAAAAAGATGATCAATTATTCTGTTATTGTGCTCCTAAGAACCCACACAGGGTTTTAATCTCGTACAGAATCACCTGCAGCTTTACAACGCAGCTGTCAGCTGTTTGAGGAGAATCACGTGTCTGCAGCGTCTTCTCATCACACGAGACAAACACCAGCTTCTTCCTGTCACATATTCTGTGCTGCTCACACGTTTCCATCCTTCCAGAGGACGTCTGCTGTGAAACCAGCAGCACTCAGATGTAAATGTGGGCTTCCTGTTACCTGAGCTGTGGTTCTGAAGGAGACGGGTCACTGAGGCCGACAGCTGCTGTCCAGTTTCCTGTCTGGTAACTAATCTGCAGCCACGACGCTTCAACTCTGCTGACGGCGTTTCATCTCACGTACCAAGTTTTTCACTTTGATAAAAGAAATATGACAAAAGTCGCAACAGATGGTACCGGCTCACCTGGGCTCAGCACCGCTTTCAGTGGGAGTTTGTCTTTGACCACTTTTAATGCTGCCGCTCTCAATCTGCCTGCAGAGCTCTGATTGGCTCGGCTGTTTCATGATGTGGGGACACGGCCGTCAGTCAGATCAGACTAGTTTGAATCAGTAAAACAATGAGATGAAGGCGATGGTTCTGGTGGTTCTGGTGGTTCTGGTGGTTCAGGTGTTTCGGTGGTTCAGGTGTTTCTGGTGGTTCAGGTGGTTTCTGTCAGTCGGGATTCTGAAGAGGCCAGAGCGGACAGTGAAGGGTCCACATTCATCTCAGTTTAAAGAAGCATCAACCCACTGGATCTCATGCCGTGACGTGTCCTGAGCCTCCTGGTGACGGAGGGAGGCTCACTGATGTGATCCTGGAGCTCTGGGGCACTGAGGTATACACTCTATCAGGCTGTGAGTGTAAAGCTGCACAAACTGTGATCAGTGAGTGGTTTCCTCTGTGGACACCAGACAGCAGCTGGTGTGAGTGGAGCTTAGAACCAGAGTTATTCTGTGATCCGGCTCAGACTCAATCAGACCAAGTGTAGTTATTAAACATGACAACAGTCACGCGACAGAACAAATATCAGACAGGAAGCTGCTCGGTGTCGATGGAGCAGCAGATCCTCAGGTGTGGTCTTCAGGGCAGGTAAAGACAGCGAGTGTCCTGCAGCCTGGTGATCTGATTGGCCGCCCGGATAATTGGAGGCCATTTGAAGAAACAGAGCGCTGCACTGTGAGCTCAGAGCGGCGGTGTCGGCTGAGATCCACTGATGTAGATAAATGAGAGCAGGAAGTGCTGGTGCGACGTGCGATTCGCTGCTGCTGCCATCAGACTAAAGAAGCTTATCCTGTCGATCAGGCCTCTCACTGCAGGATGATTTCAAGATTAAAAATCCATTTCTTGCATCAGTTCTTCAGGTAACATCTGCCCTGAAACACACCGCATGAAGAAGGTTAATAAAGGTTTCATCTGTCCGACCCTCCGGCCCGATCCGACGGCGCCGTCTGCGTCACCGACTGAGCGACTGAACATTGAGACGAAGGCGGTGAACAGCGAGGCTAAACATCTTGATGTTTTCCTCCCACCTCCTCTCATAGTTTCCTCCTCAAGGCTGTGGTGATGAATGCAGAGGAGTGTGTGGAGCCTGGTGTTAACACAGCCGGCTGCACGCTGACATTCACGTCCTCTGATCGTCTGATTGGCTCTTGACCCTTTTTTCCCAGAAGATGATTGGACTTCTCCCGTCGATGCTGCTGCAATCTAAAGCGGGCTCCTCTCTCAGTCCGCTCTGCAGCAATCCCCTGAAGGAATGTGTTCCCTCTGGCCTCTCGTCTGCTCAGTAGAGACAAATCAAAGCTTTTTAAACCCAAATCACAGCAGCAACGCGTCGGTTCAGCTGCAGAACCAACGTGAGCGCTCAGGTCGGATTAACTGTTGTGCTCTGTGTGATGTGACAGTGAAGGAGCTGAAGGTTCGTTCTGCAGCTAATCTGCAGCTTCTCACAGCCGACGTGATGACGCGTGATGACGCGTGATGACGCGTGATGACGCGTGATGACACGTGATCACATGCGTGATGACGCGTGATGATGCGTGATCCAGACCCAGAGAAATGATCCGATCAGCAGCTGAGAGACCAAAGATTCAATAAACAAACTGATGAATAAAGAAAGCTGCACAGCTGATCTGTGACGTTTGGTTCAGTTCTCAGCAGCTGATCAGAACTTCACATGTCCAGCAGATGGTTCTGTTGGTTCAGACAATCGAGGTTTCTGTTCATGTTTAAATACTTATGTTAACCAGGAGCAAACAGACAGATTACAATATAAATACTGATCGATCCGATGGATCGTTTTAAATCTGATACAAACATTCATGTTTCCAGATAATAACAATAAAACGGTGATGTCTGCACTCCAGAACCAGGCCACACTAGGCTCCAGAACCAGGCCACACTAGGCTCCAGAACCAGGCCACACTAGGCTCCAGAACCAGGCCACACTAGGCTCCAGAACCAGGCCACACTAGGCTCCAGAACCAGGCCACACTAGGCTCCAGAACCAGGCCACAACCCTTCCATCAGAGCAGAACACGTTGTTCACCACAGCGTTAATTCTTCACCCTGTCTGGAGGGCGAGGAGATGCTGGTGGCAGCTGGCTGTTGAAGCCCGGTCAGGCGGTGCTGCTCGATCCTGTTTAACATCTGTAAGCATGAAACCACTGGAGGTGTCTGACAAGACGTCGAGACATTTTCCAGCTGTCTGTGGAGACAGAAGAACCAGAACATGAGGTTCCCTCAGAGCACGGACACAGATGCTGCAACTGAAGCTGAAGAAAGTTTCCACATGCGGTTTGTTCACCGTGTCGATGCACCTGAAAGATCTACAGACTTTTTCTTGGCTTACTCGTTTCCATCAACTCAGCGCTGCTATGTTTAGTGCTGGTTAACAACTGTTAGGATGCTAACACAAGAAGATGAACACAGTTAATATTTCACCAGTCAGACATCAGCATGTTAGTTGACTATGAGGCACAGACTCGCAATCCTCCTGGAAATGAAAGCAAAGGTTTCCTGAAGCTAACGTGTGAAAATGATTTCAGCTTGTTTTCCACAGTCGATTGTGTTTGATTGAATTGGAGCTCAGCTTCCTCAGTCACACGTCAGACACCGGGGACGTGAGCGAGGCTCGCTGCCACCTGGCTCCTCCGGCGCCGAGTGGTTCTGTGAACAGCTTTGGAGGAGGCGGGTGCCTTCCAGTCCGCGCTCAGGGAACAATGCTCCGGCCAGATGTGTGTCACTTGGGACTGACAGTTAATCAATCAATCATTGCAAATTATCTTAAACACAGTTTCTCATTCATCCATACGGCTCGACACCTGCTGACGATCCGAGACGCTAAAGCCTCGTTTGGTCCCCGAGACGATGAAGACGACGAAGACGACGAAGATGACGAAGAGCAGGATTTATTTTAAACCTTAAAACCTGTTGCTATACCAACCAGCCGCTGAGTTTATCTGAGCAGCGTCACTGTTTCCAACTGTACAGAGGAAGGTGTGTGTGTGTGTGAGTGTGTGTGTGCGCGTGTGCGTGTGTGTGTGTGTGTGTGTGAGTGTGTGTGTGTGTGTGTGTGTGTGCGTGTGCGTGTGCGTGTGTGTGCGTGTGTGTGTGCGTGTGTGTGTGTGTGTGTGAGTGTCAGGAGCAGCAGACAGATGGATTACATGATGTCACCA
Organism: Diplodus puntazzo; assembly: GCA_963678695.2. NCBI lineage: Eukaryota > Metazoa > Chordata > Actinopteri > Spariformes > Sparidae > Diplodus > Diplodus puntazzo. The sequence goes on along the minus strand of OZ023167.1, from coordinate 32,461,785 downwards.
GCAGGACTCTGTGGTCCGACACTGAGCGGCAGGAAACACCTGCTGGGAGCTTCTGCAGGCTGCAGCACTCTGCAGTCTGACCTCCACCTGTCCTCCACCTGTCCTCCACCTGTCCTCCACCTGACCTCCACCTGACCTCCCCTGTCCTCCGTCACACGGCTGCTCGCACGCAGCAGCTCGTCTCCTGCTGCTGGTTTTGTCTTTATGTTCCGTCTTCACGTCTCTTGGTTCCCACGCTTCAGCCTCCTGCTGTGGCAGCTCTGTGGTCAGCAGTCAAACAGACACGTCCTCCAGTCTCAGTATGAGCTGCGTCATCCGGTCCATGTTACAGGTCCAGTTCAGTATGAGAGCAGAACCTCAACTGATACAAAAACTCTCTCAGTCCATATCAGTGAGTCTCCTGAACAGAGGCCATGAGGTGTGTGATGATGAGGGCGAGGGGTGGAGTGTGTTCTCGCTGTATGTTTGGACTGGAGTGACGTCCTGTGTGATGTATGTGTCAGTGTTTGTCCAGGACCAACCTGCCTCAGGACACATAGATGGATCTTGAATGTTGTGGCTTGGCGGGTCAGGATTTGGAAAAGGAATTTTTATTTATTTATTTATATCTTTTTATCGTGGTGGTGAGGACCACAGGTGGGTGTGGACCAGAGGTGGGTGAGGACCACAGGTGGGTGAAGACCACAGGTGGGTGAAGACCACAGGTGGGTGTGGACCAGAGGTGGGTGAGGACCACAGGTGGGTGTGGACCAGAGGTGGGTGAAGACCACAGGTGGGTGAAGACCACAGGTGGGTGTGGACCAGAGGTGGATGAGGACCACAGGTGGGTGTTGACCAGAGGTGGGTGAAGACCGCAGGTGGTGAGGACCACAGGTGGGTGAAGACCGCAGGTGGTGAGGACCACAGGTGGTGAGGACCACAGGTGGGTGAAGACCACAGGTGGTGAGGACCACAGGTGGGGAGGACCACAGGTGGGTGAAGACCACAGGTGGGTGAAGACCACAGGTGGTGAGGACCACAGGTGGGTGAAGACCACAGGTGGTGAGGACCACAGGTGGTGAGGACCACAGGTGGGTGAGGACCACAGGTGGTAAGGACCACAGGTGGTGAGGACCACAGGTGGTGAGGACCACAGGTGTCGAGGACCACAGGTGGTGAGGACCACAGATGGTGAGGACCACAGGTGGTGAGGACCACAGGTGGTGAGGACCACAGATGGTGAGGACCACAGGTGGTGAGGACCACAGGTGTCGAGGACCACAGGTGGTGAGGACCACAGGTGGTGAGGACCACAGTGGTCGAGGACCACAGGTGGTGAGGACCACAGGTGGGTGAGGACCACAGGTGGTGAGGACCACAGGTGGTGAGGACCACAGATGGTGAGGACCACAGGTGGTGAGGACCACAGGTGGTGAGGACCACAGGTGGTGAGGACCACAGGTGGTGAGGACCACAGGTGGTGAGGACCACAGGTGGTGAGGACCACAGGTGGTGAGGACCACAGGTGGTAGGACCACAGGTGGTGAGGACCACAGGTGGTGAGGACCACAGGTGTCGAGGACCACAGGTGGTGAGGACCACAGGTGGTGAGGACCACAGGTGGTGAGGACCACAGGTGGTGAGGACCACAGGTGGTGAGGACCACAGGTGGTGAGGACCACAGATGGTGAGGACCACAGGTGGTGAGGACCACAGGTGGTGAGGACCACAGGTGTCGAGGACCACAGGTGGTGAGGACCACAGGTGGTGAGGACCACAGGTGGTGAGGACCACAGGTGGTGAGGACCACAGGTGGTGAGGACCACAGGTGGTGAGGACCACAGGTGGGTGAGGACCACAGGTGGTGAGGACCACAGGTGGGTGTGGAAGGGAGGTGACTCATGATTACTGATGCTGTCTCACCTTACTGGAGGCCTTTGTGTTGGCAGGACGCAGCCTCAGAGGCTGTGAGAGGACCTGAGCTAGAAAAGCACATAAATAATGTATTTTCTCCTTCTGACAGCCAATTACAGCGAAGCTCACGATTAATTGGAAATGACCTGTTAGCTAAATGTAAGAAGTGGTTCGGCCCGGGAAGAACGAGCAGGAGGAACTAATGTGCAGCGACTCATTACAGCATTCAGCTGCTCAGCTGCAGTTAATGAGCCAATTCATCTTCAGACAGACGAGTCAGGAGGATCGTTCTCCCTCTGAGACAGAGAGACAGACTGTCTCTCTGTGGGGGCGGAGCCTCAAGAGAGAGACAGACAGGATGTCTCACTGCCGTCCTGTCTGTCTCTCTGTGGGGGCGGAGCCTCAAGAGAGACACAGACAGGATGTCTCACTGCCGTCCTGTCTGTCTCTCTGTGGGGGCGGAGCCTCAAGAGAGAGACAGACAGGATGTCTCACTGCCGTCCTGTCTGTATCTCTGTGGGGGCGGAGCCTCAAGAGAGACGGACAGGATGTCTCACTGCCGTCTGTCTCTCTGTGGGGGCGGAGCCACAAGAGAGAGACAGACAGGATGTCTCACTACCGTCCTGTCTATCTCTTTGTGGGGGCGGAGCCTCGAGAGAGACAGACAGGATGTCTCACTGCCGTCCTGTCTGTATCTCTGTGGGGGCGGAGCTTCCGGAGCCACAGGACGGCACTGATCCTGCTGACTGATAGCAGAAGGATCATTGATCACCTTGATACAGATCAAACAGCTTGTCATCAAGACAATGTTCAAATATCTGAACTGGATCAATAAGAACTGTTCTGTTCTGTCACAGCTGTCAACATGAGCCCACAGAACCACACGGTGACAGACGGGCCTGAGTGATGCTGACAAGAACTCTGATAGCTTTGATTGATGATTGATTGATTTTTACAGGGCGGATACACCAAAACATGTTTGTGTATATGTTAGTGAGTAATGATTCACACACACACAGGAGGAGGAGGACCCACCGTCACTCCTCCACTGTGAGCTGAAGGAGCTCTGATTCTGGTTCTACAGCTTCAGAAGATTCTGATGTACTGAGTGTGTCGGGCCACAGAGTCACGTGACACCTGAGAGAACATGAAAGCTAGTGGTTTAAATGTCCAGCTGCAGTTTTGTTCGGTTCAGGAGAAGATCATAACAGGACTGAACCAGACAGAACCTCTGAGTACTGAACCAGACAGAACCTCTGAGTACTGAACCAGACAGAACCTCTGAGCCATGTGGTCACAACTAGATGTTTCTGTAAACGGCAGACATGGTGTTCGTCACATCACGTGTTTACTAGTGCATTGCCCGTAGGAAGTATGTATTCCTGTAGAAAAGTGGGAGGTTAAGTAGCTTTTTCATGGACGGCCAAATGAGGCTGTTTGAAGGTGGGACGTAAAATCACAAAAAAACATAAAATCAGAGTAGGAAAAAGTTAGATTTTTTACTGTGAAAACCACAAATATGTTTAACGAACCATTTTTATTACTCATAATGCAAATATAAACTGTTGTTTGCTAAATTTGTGCATGAGTGTTTGAAATTTACAAAGTTATATGTAACTATTTACAATTAAATGCAGGCAATGCCTCAGGCCTCCCTCAGCTCTCCTGCCTGCTCCACATTCAGCTTCTCCTCATTGTTTTGACTCATTAAACAAAAAAAAAACACTCCACTACACACTAAACACACTAAACACACTACACCAAACACTGCATAACACACTAACTATACACTCCAAACACGCTAAATGTCACAAATCTCTCAACTCTCAAAACTCGCCTGCTCTATCGCTCTCTCTATCACCGTCACTGTCGCTGTCACTCTTTCGCCGCCGTCCCTCCCACAACTTCCCCCTGTTCCTCAGCAGCCAAATTGCATGGTTTGCCATATAATTTTATGATTGGTTGGTGTGGTGCCTTTTTCCACCAATAGGAAAGGGAGTAGCACAAGTTTTTTTTGCTTGCAAACACTTCCTACTTGCGGACACTTTCGTTAGAAAAGCCCGTTTTGACCGTTTCTTCCTGCACCAAACGTGCAGCAAACGTGACGGCAATGTTCACGAAAAAGTGTGGTGGACATTATTTATCCTAAGTCCGGTTTTACTTGGCATATCAACATGATTTAAAAACTGGTATATAGTTTGAAGGCCGCAGCAACACATACGTTGGAACTGAGACTCACAGAGCCTGCGTCTTGCTGCTACGTCATCTTAAATTGGTCAGGTGATTTGGACACACCGGCACGTCTATCAACTCAAGAGGTGGGGCGTGGGGGTGAGCTCTGCAGTGATTGGCCCTGGTTCGCATGTGGCTATGGTGGCTATGGTTGACAATGGTAGCGGAATGCGTAAATCATTTATGAAATAATTTATTAATGGCATCTTTGTAGTCCAAACAACGCCGAAGTTGCACACCCTTAAACCACGCAGCAGCCATGTTCAGGCATGAAAATGGCTCAGGGGTGAAGAAGGTGAGAAGGGTGTCTGGAGGCACGGTCCCCCGGAAGAAAACTTTGAATATTTCATATTTAAAAGCATCAATCTGATGCATTTTGAGAGAAAAATCAAGCAGAATTACAAGACAGTATGAATGTATAATAAAGTATCTATCTATATATGGTCACATTATGCTATATAAGAAATGAGACTGACAACTTCTCTCATGAAATGCGCAACAGCACAACTTTAATAGTGCAATCTGCCGCAGAATGAAAAAAGCAAGCCATTAAAGAGTGTGTTTTGACAAGATGAATATGTGTTTTGAAAAAGTTGCTGTTTCTCTGCTTGGAGGGAAGGTGCTGGCTACACTGTGTGGATGTTATGACCTGGGTTAGGGTTAGACCCCCCCCCCCCAAAAAGAAAAAAAATTTCTCATCGGATCCGCATGATTCACAGCTACAGCTGGTTCAGAACTCTGTCCTTTGGGACCCGTTTGAGACACAGGTCCACATCTGTCAGCCTGAAACCACTGACTCTTTAACAATAATCATAACAGTCTCATAACTCTGCTCATCTTCAGCTCACGAGGCCCGGCTGGGAGCAGATTGGGTTCAGACTGTGGAGTGTATAACCTGCTTGATAAATCCTCCCACCTGCAGCACATTGCCCATCAGCTGTGCACCATAATGACACAAACACCGGCTGCGCTGAAGCTCCTTCATTGATAAAAAGCCATGAAATAAACCCAGAACACGAGGAGACAACACGAGACGTGAGACACGCGAGGCTGCAGAGCATTTACAGGTTCATCATGGAGTTCAGTGAAGCGCGACGCGTCGGCTGCTCGCTGTGAAATGTTCATTCAGTCTGTTCTGGTTCTGATTGAAGAGGCTGCTCCACCTTCAGACGCTCATCTGCTCTCTGAGCTTCACCTCAGTCTGTTTTCTTCTTCACATGTTCAGACAGAACGAGGTACCGCCACAGGCCAGTGCTTTATTAATGGTTCATAAATCATTTATAATGCTCCACAGATCAGCTATAAGTTATTTATAAGAACGACTTTTGGGTTGCCAGGTTGTGAGCAGGTGTTAACTTATCAGAGATGTCACATTTCTCCAATCACACGCTTTGATTAAAACAGTCAGACTGTCACATGTGGATCAGTGAAGATCAGCAGATCTTTGTTTCATGTTCCGATGAACAACAGCTTCAATCTATCCTGATGTCTCAGTTCAGATAATATTCACCAGAGTCAACAACAAGCAGCAGCCGTCAGAGCGCTAGCAACAAAGCACAAAACAGAGAAATTCAGTTCCTCTAATCTGTCCACAGTGAACCCTCCTCACAGACAAGTCAATAACAGATCTCTGAGTGAGAAAATAAACCAACATGTCCGACGCTGTCAGAGTTTCCTCCAGTCAGCTGATCGTCTTCATCACACAGGAGGAAGATGCTGCAGGCTAACGCTAAGCTAGCTGCAGGCTAACGCTGTAAACAGACGCCTGAAGAGAAATCACCTGAATCACATGAATGAAAACCAGAACATGTGATCACGTGTAGAGCATAAAAATCATAACAGAGTTATTATTGTTTCTTTTTCAGTTCTGGTCTCAGTCTCTTGGTTGTTTAACACACAAATATAAAATTATGAATATTAATGTTTTCCCTTTAAACTGCCTGAACAAGAGAGTCAACGTGGACCTTCATTGAATATGCAGTGAAATGGAATAAAACTACTTTCAGCCAATCAATCAAACATTTCTGAAACAAAGAGGCGCTGAGGTGAGTCACCGCCCAGTCAGGTTTCTGCACACGGAAATGTCAGCGAGCCTGCAGGTGGTTTTACTCAGCCTGTTACACCACCTGTACCTGAGCCTCCAACAGTGAGCCGCCTCTATTACCAGCCTGACTGACTGACTGACTGCAAGGTTTTACCCACAATCCTTCAGTTCCTGAGTCAGAGAAGCCATACAGGTCATGAAGGAAACAACTTCCTGTCTCATCACAGCTCCACATTACATATGTCAGTGTGTCTCTGCAGACATGTTGAACCGTTACGCTGCTTCAGGTCCAGTTCATGTTGTGAGGACACTGTGCTGAAGCTCCGGCTGGTTCTGTCTCCATGAACACGGCTGGAAAAAATAAATCTTCTCGTGGAAAATGTCTTTTTTGTCACCATGAACGCATCTGTGAATATCCTGACGTCCTGATAGAAAAACACCCAGCTTTTGTCTCTACAAACGCGGCTGGAATTTTACGGATATCTTGGGGAAAAAAAACCTGTTGTTTTGCCACAAACTGGTGGAAAATGTCCCAAAGTCTCTTCAAAAATGTCAAACGCAGCTTGAAACGTCCTGATGTCTCTTCGAAGTGTCTGAAAGTCTGAAACTAAACTGCCAATATTTGATGTTGGTGACGGCTGATATCTGTCACACGTCGTGTTTTCATAGCTTCATGTAGCGACCAGCTGAACACGAACAATAATGTTTTTCTGTATGAATTCAATAAAGCGAACCACGCCGGCTCCAGTATTAATAAAAGGGGACCTGGAAGCCTCCCCAGACCCGGACAGACCCGGACAGACCCTGAACCCTCAGTCACATAGAACCGTTGTTGGTCGTCAGTGCGTCTCTGAGGGATCAGGGAGCAGCTCACTGAGGTGTTGTCGACTTATTAGAGCTGCAGGATCCGATCAAGCTGCACTCACATTTATACAAACGGAGCCTCTCAGAGGCTCAGCGTGCGTCGGGGAGGGCTGACCTTGATGAGCAACGCTAAAATGGTGTTTCACAACAAAGCTCTGCTGCAGCAGCATCGTGAGTCTTTGAGCTGACTATTAGAGAGCCATTTTCTATAATACGCTTTACAAGCAGAAACAGGCGGCCGGACTAAGTGCAGAGCCGGAACAACAGATTACAGACAACATGTCGGCCGAACACAGAATACATCTGAGCTGCTGTTTCCAGGTCAGTGACGGAGCTGCTCCGTCAGTCTACAGCCTGTTCAGCAGCGTCAGCCTTCATCTTAAGGTCTTCTTCATCCTTCAAATAAAAAACAACCCAACAACAAACGCTGCTGTGGTGAAGATGATCTACGACACCAGCTGCTGGAACAACAACACTTACTCAAAGTTTCTCCATAGCCGTCAAACTTTACATCATGTAGCAGCTCAGACAACATCAGGCTGTCTGCAGCCCGTCATCAGGACTCACATTAAGCTACAGCGCTGTCGTAACGTTAGCAGGCGCTTAAAGCGTCCTGCATGTCTGGACTAACACAGGTTTGTCTTCAACACAAGATCTAATCTCCTCCCTGTCCTGAATGAGACTGTTGTTTTAGGGCAGGTATCTTTAAACCACTCCAGCTGTGATAAACACGAGAACATTTGTCTTCACACACAGAAACGATGAAGGACTCTGAGGTCCACATGTCCACGTGACGTCAGCTCAGCAGCAGTTTGTGCTCCAGATATACTGTGAAGGTCTTACAGGAACATTAAACACTCTGCATCTTCTTATCTAAACTCCGTGCTCCTTTAAATCATCACTGATCCTGACAGATGAATTGTTCTACAAAGATTAGATTGTCTCGCTTAAAGAAATAAGAATCTCAGCCCACTTGATCACTGCGGGGCTTTAATCCACACGACCTCTGACCCGTCGCTGTCACACTTCAGGCTCCTGTGGTTGTGGCCCACCGGGCCGACTGTCGGACCGCTGTCACTGAACCATCCCTCACACGCTGAACACTTGTTCATGTCGTCTGTCTGTCTGTCGGACCATCTGCTGCCAGTCCTCTGAGGTCAGAGCGGTGCGGACTTCTGCAGAGACCAGATAGTCCTGCAGACACCCAGCAGCAGAGGTCCAGTAGAGCCTGTCAGCTGTGTGTCTGTCAGGATGTGATGGATTCAGTTCTTTACCCTGAGAGACGACTCATGGATGATTCAAACGGCCGGGCAGCTCTTTATTTATCACACTTGATGTTGTGGATATCGACTGCTTCCCCTCTGCGTCAGAGCTCACCGGATCAGACCAGAGTCCGACTCGCTCTGAAAGATAAATCAGACGGTTGGTACGAGCTGCACATGTTACGTGATCGTCCGTCTTCTTCTCTGACTTCACTTTACAGAACCTCAGTGACGGACTCGTTGGTCCCTGCTGATGTGAAACTTGTCCTGCAGATTTCATTCACTAATGGCTGCAGCTCTGGACAGAAATCCTCTGGCTGCTTAAATTTAAAACATACGACATGTTACACAATCCTCTAATCCTGCTGCGCTGGATGAATGAGGAGCTTTACATAAGAGACAAAACTCCACATTCATCCAGTGAAACATCAAGTGTTTCCTTCCCGTCCTGTTCGACACATTTTGCGTGCGTACGAGTGTATTTTTATCTCCGTGTCCGTTCCGCCTACAGAACGTGAGGCAGTATTCCCATTTCTCTCTGTAAATACTCCTCCACGAGACACTCTGGTATTTAAAAACTGCTGTGAGATTTTATTTGGCTGGAAGTTATTTCACTTTTAGTCACAGACGTGTGAGCGGTCGGCCCACTCTCTCCGGACACCGCCGGCCAGCGCTGAAGCTAACGATCGATCGGAGCTACGAGGACGAAGTGTTCGCTGAACCCTCCAGCAGCAGAACCAACAGCGACGTCATGAGAGACAACAGGTGAGAACAGAGACCGAGGAGGAGCTGCAGGGAGTCACAGCTCTCAGTCTCTCAGCAGCAGTTGTGTGAAGCGTCGCTGCCTCCTGAACGATCGTCGGGAGCTGTGTGGGATCTCTCTGCTGTCAGATTCACTTCTCCACCTGGTGGGATGACAACAAATGCTAATGGAGTGGAGACGAGTGAAGAGCTGCAGCCTTTGTTCCCACTCTGGTGTTCACATGTTCCTCTGGTGGAGGGCTGGGAAGTAACTGAGTACATGTACTCAAGTGCTGTACTTAGAGCTGTGCAGTTTAGAGAAGCCTGTGGTTTGTTCACCATCTGTCAGAACCTGCTGAGAGTTCCGGTGACAGCAGACAGGAAGTCACACACCGAAACAACAACACAACATCTGCTTGATTTTCAGAATAAAACAGCAGACTGAGAGCAGCACTAGAGTCCATCAGGACAACTGTGACATCCTGTACTCAGTTCTCACAACACCAGCGCGTCCTCTGCTCAAGTTTAACATCAAAATAAAATAGTGATAAGAGAAGCGACCCCGAGGAAAAGACGACAGCAGCTCGTCTGTTTTATCACTCAGAGGTCAAAACTCCAGTTTAGCTCAAATACAGAGAGTGATCAGCTTTAATCAGCGCTGTGTGAACTTCTCTGTTTCAGCTTGAATGTAACAACATTTGCTTCTATGTAAAGTCCCCGGATCAATCGATCCGACAGGAAGCTGAGTGCTGATTGATTTAAAGCTGCTGCGGTGAAACTCTCTCTACAAACGTATTACCTGATGATTTACTGCACCAGGTGCGTTCTGCCCGGATTAATTCCTCAGTGGTGCTGTGAGACGTCACACAGCTGACGGAGGTCAGGGTGGAGGTTCTGATGTGACACACTTTGTTCTCCTGCTGTGTGATCCGGGCCGACCGTATCGACAGTACTGGAGAACAATAGTGAGATTGTAAAGATCCTTTCTCCATCAGAGGAAGTGAGGCGCCACAGTGACCTTTCACAACAAAATACCTGGAGGGAGCTTGAAACGATTGATCATGACTGTGTTGTACAGCGGCTCAGAGGAGACGCAGCCCGGTGGACCGACGTGGTTCTGGTTGCTGTGACATCAGTTACCAGCTGATCAGCTGTGATGTGTTCAGGGATCATCTCCACACTTTGTACCATCAAACGCTCGTTCAGTCACACACGGTGTTCACGCGGCTCAGGGATTTACATTGAAAGGCTTATTGATGTTCTATGATGCACTCTGGAGGTGACTGCTCCGCTAATGCACAGGAGGAAGTGTGAAGGCGTGCGGTCGTTATCACGTTAGAGGAGCTGCAGACGCCTCAGAGGGTCCGAGAATCAAAGGAAACAGGAAGTTCAGAGCTGCTCGCCATCGACTTCTGTACATCTGAACCAAACAATACAAATAAAGACGAGCGGCCGTGTGAGTGACGGCGGCTCGCTGTCAGATATCTAATCGAAGCAACGAGAAAAGAATGCACTCAGTGAGATTTGATGGATTTTCTCAAGTAAGAAGAGACAGCGAAGCGTTTTTCTCTCTGTGAGGAACGAAACGCACCAAACGTCTCTTGGGTGATTTCCCAGCATGCAGTGAGAGACGCAAAAGCAATTAACGCCATGTTCAGACCGTTTTATCACCTGTCCTCACAGAACTCACTGTGTTTCACCTGAACCACCACTGACCCAGCAACACAACAGCACCAGATCCATTTACAAATGTAGTGATTTTAAGAGTTGTTGAGTTAAAACAAACTTTATAAACTCCGTCTCTGACTCATTCTCCACTGTTTGGACTTAAAAGCTGTAAAAACTGAAGAAATACATAAAACTTGATTCAGTATAAAAGAACATCTCTATACTCCTTCAAAATAAAAGAAGGTGTAAAGGGACATTTCACTGTTCTAATGACAATGAGGATGCTGGTTGTGTTCTGTGAGCAGGATCATCCCTCCGGTTCTTTAATGGTGTTCAGTTCTTTTACCACCAACGTGTTTCTGGTGATGAGCGGTTCTGTTCAGTTAGAACTCCTCCTCACACACACTGAAGGCAGTGAAGTAACACCATCAGAACCGCCCCTGCAGTTATTGATAAAGTGGACTTTGATGGGAAAATGTAATTTTTCTCTGAGATGAGTCAGGCTCTGGTTCTGCCAGCAGCGGACCAGTCATGGGTCTTTATGTAAGCTCTTTATTGGAGCCTGCGTTTAAACTAAATGTGAAGTTAATGCAGAACACCACAATTACATTTCACGCTGAGAGAAGAGTCTGATGTGAAACTCTGTGGTGTTAGTTTCACCTCTCGTGTTAACGGAGGACGGAGACGACTGGAGAACAGCTGCCGAGACTTTCATCGTCTCATTTAACCTCCACTAATATTTTATAAAACACACTGTGATGTGAGCTTTCTTCAGTTTACTGTCATTTTACTGCCGAGAAAACACCTAGAAAGGTTTTCACATAGCTGTGGTTTATCCCGGACAGCAGAATGTGGACCCTGCTGGCTCTGACGCTGTTTCTTCTTCTTCTTCTTCTTCTTCTAACTCTGATGTAACTGTGCTACTGTGAGTTCACCTGTAACTCCTGCTGGCCGGTCTCAGTCCTGTCAGATGTTCAGATATCACACATTTTATTTTAAAGTTTTAATCTTTTAAACTACATTCTAGTCTCGTCATCATCAACAGTTCTGTGTTACAGTCGCAGTTAGTGTTTAATGACATCACCTCACAGTTTCTGAGAGTAAAGTGTGAAAATAAAATGCAATTAAATGTTTGAACATCTGCTGCTGTTGTACAGAAGAAGGCTCACAGTGATGATGTCATTAAGAGCTCCAGTCAGACCCAGTGTTACAGACTGATGACATCATCATATTTCATGGATGGATTTATTCGATTCGTCTGTTTCAGTTGAACTTTCACTTCACAAAAGTGTTGAAATCATTAGTTTAAATTAGGGCCGGGACTCGATTAAAAAAATTAATCTAATTAATCAGAGGCTTTGTAATTAATTAATCGAAATTAATCGCATTTTAATCGCATATAAATATTTGACCTTAGAACAGTGAGAAGCAATTTTTTGTCACATGGATTTTAGTATACCATTGAATAATGGCTGAATACATAAGCTTAAGCAACAAAACACTGTTTATTTATAAGACCAACAGACCAGTGCAACTTAGAGTTGGGAGGGAGTTGGTTATTTTTTCAGACGTGGACTTAATTACCCTGGTCCTGAAACCAGTCATCTGGTTGGGTGTGGGTCCTTGTACTCTGAGTCGGGCTAACGTCCACGCTAGCTCCCACGCTAGCTCCCACGCTAACGCTAGCTGCTATAAGCTTAGCATTTAGGTGATATCTGAGGCTTGATATGCTGCGGTGATTCGCCAACTCCTTCTTGTATAATTTGCACACAACCGTGCTCTTGTCTACGCTGCCATCCGTCCGCTTTTTAAAACAAAGTTTCCCACCCACGGGCCCAACCAACGTGGTCTCATCTGCTTCTTCGTTCATTGTTGTTGTCTGAAGTCATGAACGCTTTGCATGAACGTTAGTTGGTGCTCCAGTGTAATCGGTACCCCTGAAACTCATCCAGTGAGAAACGTTCCGCGATGCAAAAATTAGTGCGATTAAGATGCATTAATTTTTTTAACGCGTTACTTTTTGTGTAATTAATTAATCGTAATTAACACGTTAAAGTCTCGGCCCTAGTTTAAACACTCTGAGCTCAAAGTCAGGAGGAGGAAACTGACGAGTCTGCTGATGATTTCCTTCCTGATTAATTGATCGGCTGTTGGGTGTCTTTAATGTGATAAACTGTTGATCAGTGTTTTGTCCTCAGAGATCTTCAGTTTACTGTCAGAGACACCAGAACATCAGAGACACGTTGAAACTTCCTTTGTTTCTGTAAGTAATGACATCACAACGACGTGAACCTGATCCACACCTGGGACCAGCGGGTCATCCTGCAGCCAGCACCGCGGTCAGACTTATCTCCACCAATCAGAAGCAGAGCAGCTGTTCTGAGGTCAGTGACAGAGGTGGATCCTCTGACATCACACAGGGGTCACAGTCATGCTCCCAGTGGGATGAACCTTCATCCTCCTCATCCTCCTCCCCGCCAACATCGTCACAGCTCCATGGAAACAAATGACATTTCTGTAGCTTCACTTCTGTGTGATTACAGATTATAATCTATATACATAATCTATTAGACTGCTGTCAGGAGGACACACACACACACACACACACACAAACACATACACTCACTCACACACATGCACACACACACACAAACACACACACACACACACACACACACACACACACACACACACACACACACACACACACACACACACTCCTCCCCACCTAAAGGAAATGAAATCCACTTCAGCAGATAACACAGGAAACACTCACAACACCTCCAGGAGGAAATCATCCTGCTGCTGCTGCTGGACCAGCTGTGTCTCTGTCTGTCTGACTGTCTGTCTGTCTGTCTGTCTGTCTTGTTCTGGATGGACGGATGGATGGATGGATGGATGGATGGGTGGAGCAGAGGTGGAGCAGAGTCCAGCTTCTTCCTCTCAGGTCTTAACAGAAGCAAGTGTTGAGCTCAGACGTACAAACAGCTGCTCAGGCTTCAGTCCACAGAGACAACCGACACGTCTGTAGAACTGCGGCGCGACACGGGTCTGATTCAACATCAGGTCACCTACAGACACACAGTATCTGTGACCACCTGTCAGCTGCTAACTGTGGCTGCTGCTAGCTAGCTCGGTTAGCACAGGAGCTTTGGACTAGGATGGAGCGGTGCTAGCTGGATAGCATGCTAACTAGGTAGATATCTCCAGCACAGATGTCAAAACTGTTATTTCTTCATATTATTTTTTAAAGGCGTCCATGTTGTATCTTTACAACAGCTGCACTCACCTCTGACACACACACACACACACACACACACACACACACACACACACACACACACACACACACACCTGTAGAAAATGTTCTGTTTTGACTTTTTCACCATCAACTTTCTAAAGTTTGTGTGTTTGCTGCTGAGCAGGTTGATCAGAAGTTATTAACAAGATGAAGTGTTGTGATGTTAATGTCTCTACTGTGTGTGTGTGTGTGTGTGTGTGTGTGTGTGTGTGTGTGGGCAGAACGATCAGACTGCAGGTTTCATTTAGAAGAAGGAAGTGAGTGTTTTTTGTCTTCTGCTGGATGAAAACAGTTAAACTGAGTTTGTCATGGCGTGCAGAGTGAACGAGCGAGGCTGAACTCTGAGGACGGACACACAGTGCATGTGTGGCTTTATCATTGCATAATGTGCTTAGTGGAGGAGGGCGGAGGCAGTCTGTGTCTGACGGAGCAGCCGCAGCAGTAATAATGAGCCGTGATGTGAACAGGCTTTGTTAGTCACTCAGAGACAACATGGACCACAGTGAGTCACTACTACTGCAGGACACATCCAGTCAGATCACCCACTGCAGGGGACACGTCTGTGGAACAGGTCTGCAGGTGGTACTGGTGTGTGAGAGGCAACAGATGGACACACACACACACACACACACACACACACACACACACACACACACACACACACACACACACACACACACACACTTCCTGCTCTTAAAGGAGACCATCCCATTGGTTGATACAGTTGGATAAGTCAGAGTGTGTCAGAAAGGACTGAATGAATGATGAGCTGATGGTGGACGAGGGGGATATTATTATTATTATTATTATTATATTGTCATCATCAGGTGTGTGTGGAGCTGCTCTCTCTGCACTGTTAGCAGCCGACCCAGATTTAAGTCCGGTCGGAGTTGAGTTCTGAACAGTTCTGAGGGGCAGAGCGTGGGAAGGAGGGTCTGTTGTCAGAACTGTAATTTAATATTGATGATGATGTTTCCGTTCGTGTATAATTAGCTGAAACCTGAACAGCCTTTTGTATCTTCAGAGGGAGCAGCTCGAGGTCCAGGACCAGGTCCGGGACCAGGTCCAGGACCGGGACCAGGTCCAGCTCCGGGCTCTGAAGTCAGGTTTCACCAAACTGTGTGATTACATCATCACGTGAGGCCCTGCGGTCTCCTGTCACGACTGGAGCCATTAGGTCCGATAAGTGTGGAAGAGCTACACGATTGGATTATTCTGTCTCTAATCAGGTTAGCCGGGTGGTAAACAGGAAGTTAGCCGGCTGAAGTCTCTCGTGCTCGCGCTCTGCAGCTGCACAACACAGAAGGTCTGAGTGTTTCAGACGCAGGAAGTTGAGCTCCACTGAGGAACGAACGGAGCTCCGCCTCCAACGCCATGACCAGGTTTGATGTGACGTCGCTGGAGCAGCTGCTCCTCCACAGTGTTGCACCGCCGGTTTCTACAGGAGCCCAGAACAGACAAACTAACACTGACTCTACGGAGGGACCATCTCTGTCCTCAGGATTTGTTCAGTCACGTGACCTGATTGATCAGCAGCTGTGATGTCACGCTTCTGTCCTCACCAACCAGGTGTTGACGCACAGATCACCTGTCTGCCTCCTGCTGTCAGTTCCATATCACATCTCTCTTCTGATCGCAGCCACCAGTCCAGATCTCCTGTCTCAGATCTACATCTTTAGATCACGGCTCGACTGATTACTGATTATGAGTAATCCAGGAGGCAGATCAGTGATAATCGACAGCGGTGCATTAGAGGGCTGCGTTTCTAAATGTTTCCATTTTTGTCACCTCTACTTCAGAGAGTCATCAACCTCGTCTGACTGTAAATATCAAGATACATCAGAAAACTGCAGTATTACATCATCAGAAACAGGAAGCCATCAGTCAGCGACAGGAGCTGGTCACAGATCTCAGATCAGCTCATGTTTGAGATGTCTGAGGTCATTATAAAATGATCCTTTCATAATGTGTCATAATTATTACCAGCTGTTCTTAGGTCTCAGAATCAGAACATGGGTCGGTTCGGACTGTGACGTGTGACGCTGTGAACAAGCTGCTCGACATGAAGTCAAACTGCTGACGACGGAGAAGTTTTCACCCAATCATCACAAACTAAATGCTTTTGGACAAACTACATATTATGAGTTGCTGTGAGAAAGCTTGTGGCGCTCAGGATCATTTGAAGTGATAAATGTTGTTATATTGTGGCTGACCTGAGATCAGAGGAAAGTCTCATTACCTTGCTGAGCCGCCGGCAGGACGGCTGAGTCAGCACATCTCTGAAAACTCATTTCCTCCTGTAGTTCTCGACTTCAGCAGCTTTTTATATGTGACACAAACATCTGAGAGTGCTAACAAATGATATTATATACAATATATAGAATATTATTATCCACAGTGTGTTGCAGCAGCTCGTGTATTTCAGGTCTGAGCTGCTGAACACAGGAAACACGGCGAGCCGCTCCGGCAGCAGAACCAAGTCTTCATGTCGTCTCCGTGAACCAGACGACGCGCTGACGTCTGCAGGTGTCGTGTGTACCTGATGTTCCAGATCAACATCTGTAAGCAGGAAACCAAGACATCAGAACCAGGTACTTACTTTCTCTCTTTGTGGAGACAGAACCGGGTATTTAAAACACAGCCTGGTGTTTTCTCACACTGAACCTCATCAGAACAGAAACTCGGCGCTGTGACGACACGAAGCTGAGAGCCGAACATGAACAAGTCTGAACGTCTCTGTGTTTGTGGGAAAGGACATTTATTCTGCTGGTTGTTGCTGATGAAGATAATTGGACTTGAAATGAAGCGGGCTGTGTTCTGTTCAGCAGCAGCGGGTCTCGGACTCGTCTGCCACGTGTCCCTGCTGATCAGGTTAAAGTGGCCTGTCTTCTCTTCTGCTGATTCAGTTGGACAGACAACATGTTGTGACGTCAGGCGTCTCAGTTCTGATCAGTCCTGCTGATATGAAACTGGACCACGTCTGTCACATTTAGTGTGTCCGACCCAACACAGTGAAACGGGTCGGTTCTGTCTCACTGGACAGTTGAACCCTCCGTGTCTCCGTCCTCAGCTGAGCGTGTTGCTTCCCGTCTGTGTGGGAGTGTCCTGTGTGTGTCTGAGGAGGCAGCAGCAGATCTGAGACCTGTGTGAATACATTACCAGCCCGCACCTCTGCTGTCAACACACACGGCTCTGAGGCTTATCTCTGAGGAACACCGGGCCCTGCTCCGTCATGTGGGTCACTCCTCCACCTCCTCCACCCTCTACAGACCAGCAGTAATTGATGTGGCAGAGATCCGGATGTCCAATCGGTGTGATTACCTCCCTCTGCAGGGGGCCGGACGCTCGCTGGGTGATGCACTTTTCTGTTTCAATTAAATCAACACTGAGTCACAATGAATCAGAAAACGCTGCTGTTATGCAGATTAAGCAGCAGGTTGTGAGCTCGGATGGAGACGTCCCGGTGTGATTTGGTTCATCAGGGAGAGCTCCGCTCCGCCCGCCCCCCAGAGGAGGCATGCAGATACTGGATCAAGTCCCGCAGGACCATGAAGAGCCGATCTGGGGCAGCGCCGGCTCGTTTAAATCACAAACAACAGGAAGGAGACAGTTCCTCTGTCTTCACTTCAGGCAGCAGCAGGGCTGGAGTTTGTCTCAGAGACAATCAGACAAATTCAAAGTGAAGCAGCGTCTTCATTCTGCTCACAGCTGCAGCAGAAACCACTTCACTGAGAGTCGTCAGATCAGATCACACAAAGTCTGCCAACTTCACCAGATGGAATCCAGCAGAAACACGCTGGAGCCGAGCTGATGAGGCGGGTCGGGCCGCAGAGTCAGTGTCATCGTTATTATTCTGCTGAGTGCTGCGGTCCAGTAGAACCTCCGTCACGCTGATATGATGAGTTTTATTGAGAGCTTTTAACAGAACAAAGACTCTGCAGCTCCTCAGAGAGTCGCTCAGCGGCACTTTGTTTCTAAGACAACAAGACATCAATCTGTGATGTTTGCTGCTAATTCAACAACTCGTTACGTTTAAATCTATTCACTGATTTCTGTCGTTTGTGTGTTTGTGTGTTTGCTCTGCGGCTGTCGGGAGATTAACTTCCACCTACACATCAGACTGATTCTCCGCAGCAGACGCTGGAAGGTTTATTTAACAAAAGTCACATTTTTCTTTCTTCATGAAAAACACTGAAACAGAAACTCGGTGTGTTCAGCTGGGATCTCTGCGGAGACACACAGCAATATGAATCCAAAGACCCCAGAAGGTTTGGCTGTTTATTCCTCCTGAAGTCTGGCTCTGCACTGACTCTCTTCTCCTGGACCCGCATCAGATTCTGTTCTGATCCGGAGCTGTTCACTGACGGGAGGAGAGCTCACAGATTAGTTTGTAACTTGTGGGATTAAAAAGCTGATTTCTCTTCACTCCTGTTGATCAGCCTGCAGCAGCAGTGATCCGGAGCTGACCTTAAGTAACGTTACAGAGAGGGGACAGAGAACCAGAACCAGAACCAGAGTCTCTGCTGAGTGCTGACTTCACTCACAGCTCCACAGGTTTTACTGTAGTCTGTGTGTTTACTTCCACCGGCTCCGCGTTACGTATCCGCTCCGTCGCAGCAGTCTGGACCTTCAGCAGCAGATACGTAACGCGAGACTTTCTGTTTCTGCCGAATTCAGCCGAGCAGACAGGAAGTAACACACAGACCAACAAGATCACATCCAGGTGTTTATAACACACACGTCTATCTGCAGTCGCACGTGATTCTTAAATTATCCAAAAAACTCCTGAAGAACCGTACCGGAGCTGTTACGCAACACACATGCATCCGGTGGAACTCTACAGTCACTGAACTCTGGTTGCAGAAAGTCTGACACCAGAACCTGAAGAGAACTGCTGATGTTGGACTGCTGGACAGTCTGAACCTGCAGCTGTGTCCCGCTGTGAGCTCCTGTCCCGTGTTGGATCAGACAGCCCTGATGCTCAGCGTGTTTTGCTCAGCGGGCTTTAATGTTCGGTTCTGGTCCTTCCAGCAGCGTCATGCTGCTGCAGGACCGTTCTGTTGATCTGCCTCCTGTTCCTCCGTCAGACTCCCCCGGCAGCAGCGGCAGCAGCCTGGGATTATCGGGGACGTTGCATCAGAACCAACCAGCCGCCTGTTATTCATTAATTTAATATTTAATTCTGTGTGCCTTCATTAGACTCATCAGCAGAGAGGTGAGGCTGCGTGCAGATGAGTCAGACTTCAGACAAGCTGTCCAATATGTGTTTACAATGAACTGCTGCCATAGTAACTTCCTCATGTGGCCTTTCTCTTTTTTAGTAGATGTAGTAATTATCCTTCATCACTGACGACTCTTCAGGTGATTGTAAAATCATTAAGACGTTGCTCCGGCTGATGCTGGTGTCTAATTGTCTGATGTGATGGAGGATGAAGAGGAGGATGAAGAGGAGCTGCACCGACAGCCGACATCATGCAGCGAGTTCCTCTGCAGCAACACAACTGTGACAGTGACACAACATGCAGACAGCTGAAGCATCCCGACAACACATCCACACACCAGGACCAGTCCGTCCCGACGGAGCTCAGTGCGTCTGGAGTGGTTCTGTTCTGGCCCGCCACACTCCACAGTGAGCTCAACAGCCGGCTGTTATCCTCCTGATTGCATCCCAGTTTCTCTCCGAGAGCCACTCTGTGTCTCCGGGAAGTCTTTGTGGGGACGATGAACACTTTCAAGTCTCTCTTCAGAGGCTCCGGTGCTGTTTCATCGGGTTTCAACAGCAGAGAGTTGGAGACGGACGAGGTCAAACTGCAGACTTTGTTTCACACCTCTGCACAGCTGACTGGTCACAGCAGCAGACGGAGGCTCAGGTTGTCTTCTTGTTTAGGAAAGCTACAGAAATCTGAACTGGAGGTTTGCAGAACTACACCAATGGTAGAAATGGGGGATCGATCGCGTCTGCATCGATTAATCACAGAAATGTAAAGTTGGTTGTTGAGTTTCTGACAAAGTCGTCCAGAGTCGACTCAGTATTTTGAAAGTGGACGTCAGACTTCATGTCAGATTTCATGATGTTATTCTCAAAGCACAAACTGTGTGTGAAATCTGCAGAACTGAGCGTTTACACACATCCAGACCAAAACGGGTCGGCTGCCGAGTCCAACAGAAGCAGAATGTGAGAGGAAAACACGTCTCGCTCTCTGCAGAGCTACAAATGATTTAAAGCACCGAAGTTAAAGAGTCAAATCTGCCTGACAACAACTGACGACCACACACACACACACACACACACACACACACACACA